>CM051239.1:132386903-132966903 GCA_027917425.1 Gastrophryne carolinensis
GCCGAAAGCCCGGCCTCGCCCCCTTCCCGAACGCAGCATGAGGGGGAGAAGCTCCCCCAGGCTGTAATCAGTCCCTGTTGGCCAGTAATGCAGCAAGCACGCACACACACAAAGTGAAACACTCAGCACACAGGGACAAGGGCTGGGGAAAACAAAATATCGGCCAGGCAACACCCCCCCCCCCCCCCCCCCAGAGGGAAATAAGGGACCCGGAAGGGGGGAATCCTGCCAGGAGCCGGCCATAAGCCTAACGGGACAGGGCATCCCACACCAGGATCACCAAGAAACCTGGAAAACCGCCTACCCCAATGTGAGGTCTCACGGTGGAGCAGTGCTCCTACCTTCACCAGGACCCGCAGCCTAAGTTGGGAGGCTCAATATAGGGCACTTTAGAAGGGTCCTGGCAGTAATAGGGATAATTAGACGGCCGGGCGCGAGCACGGCTTACCTGTAAGTAAAGAAGTCCTCATCTTCTGTCTTGTTGCCTTCTCTGCAGAGAAGGAACTGGGAAATTGGTGGGAGGTCCCAGGTATATATGGACCGGGAGGGGCTCTCTTTTTTGCATATTCATCTCTGCAGAAGTTCACCCTCTACTGGAGATTACCCAGATGTCATGAAGACCGAAGTGGAGTGTATGGCACTCTTAGAATATAAAGTATTACAAGCCTCATCAATGTAAGAAGGCTGTAAACTTTCACTTCCTGTTTACCAAAAGATATTCAAGTTATAGTTATATAATGGACTTTGACAAAATCTACAAAGTCTAGCTTTCAGCTTTCATTCGAAGGTACAAATTAACTTGGAACAATCACCATAAAGAGGCAACCAAGAATAACTATAACAAGGGTGGGTCGAAGCAGGCTGTGCCATGCAAGAACAAAAACAATTCTACAGGTGAGTACTCACAGAATTGCTTTTTTCTTTATTGCATGGCACGGCCTGCTTCGGTATTTATAACAGTTGGGACATCCAAAAGCAGTGTCCAAAAGTAGGGTGGGATCCCCAATAAGCAACAGCCGGCAGTTCAAGTCACTACCGCCTGAAGTACCTTGCGGCCAAAAGCAGCATCCGCTGAGGCCTTAACATCAACCTTGGAAAACTTGGAAAAACTATGAACAGAAGACCAAGTAGCGGCCTTGCAAACTTGTTCAACAGAAGCTTGGTGCTGAAAAGCCCAAGAGGCACCAATAGCACGAGTGGAAAGAGCAGTAATTCTAAAGGGAGGTTCCTTCCCCTTAGCAGAATAGGCTTGAACCACCGCCTGACGGATCCACTTGATAGCGGATTTAGCTGGAGGCAAACCCTTCCTAGGTCCAGAAGTGAGAACAAAAAGAGCATCAGATTTCCTGAAAGGCTCAGTACCAACCAAATAAAACTTCAGAGCCCTGACCAAATCCAGAGAATGCAGTGTCCTTTCCTTCGAATTAGCAGGATTAGGACACAATGAAGGCAAGACAATGTCCTGATTGAGATGCAAGGCAGACACAACCTTAGGCAAGAAATCTGGCTTAAGCTGAAACACCACCTTATGATGCCTCTCAAAATAAGGAGGCTTGATGGAAAGCGCCACCAGCTCAGAAACTCGCCTTACAGAAGTGATAGCCACCAAAAAGGCTACATTAAGAGTCAGAATGGGCAAAGCAGCCCCACGGATAGGCTCAAAGGGAGGACCCTGCAGAGCAGACAACACCAGATTCAAGTCCCAGACTGGTAGCATAGGCTTACGAGGTGGACGCACATGAGTAACACCCTGGAAAAAAGTTTTAACCAATCGGTGGTTGGCAAAGGATCTTTCAGCCAGAGCTGAAACATGGCCCATGAGGGTACTCGGTTAAGGCCAGAATCCAAACCATGTTGGAAAAACTCCAGAATCCTGGGAATGGAAAAAACCCGACAGGGAAGAGACTTGGACTCACACCAGGCAATGTAAGCATGCCAGACCCTGTAATAGATAAAGGACGAGGACTTCTTCCTAGCCCGAATCAGGTATCCACAACAGAGGCGGCAACCCCTTCTCTGTCAAGATGTAGGTTTCAGCAGCCAAGCCGTTAAAGCCAGTGTTTGTAAATTGGGATGGCGTAGCCGTCACTGAGTGAGATGATCTGGATCCCTGAGCAAGACGTACTGGTCTACTGCCAACTGCATGACATCTGCGAACCACACCCTTCTTGGCCAACAGGGGGCCCCCAGGATGGCTGACACCCCCTTCTGAGCAATTTTGTGCATGATCCTGCCCCAGAAGAGGGAACGGAGGGAACACATAGGAAAGCCGAAAATCCGTCCAAGGCATTGCCAGTGCATCCGTGGCGAAGGCCAGAGGATCCTGTGACAGAGAGACAAACTTGGGAAGTTTGTGATTGTGACGGGACGCAAACAGGTCCACATCCGGCTGACCCCAGCGGTGACACAGGGAGAGAAACACCTGGTAGTTGAGGGACCATTCCCCCAGACGAGACGTCCCCCTGCTCGGAGTCCGCCACCTGGTTCTCCACCCCCGGAATGTATACAGCTGAGATGCAGGAGACATTCTGTTCCACCCAAGACAGTATCAGAGACACTTCCTTGAAGGCTCGCTTGTTCCGAGTCCCTCCCTGATGGTTGATGTAAGGCAACTGCCATCTGGTTGTCTGAGCAGATCTGAACAGCCCGACCCCGAAGGTGTGTGGTCAGGTGGGACAGAACCAACCTGATCGCCCTCAGTTCCAGGACATTGATGGGAGCATGGGCCTCCTGGGGGCCCCCAACGACCCTGGAACTATAGGGACTTCCAAAAACCTCCCCAGCCCGTCAGACTGGCATCCGTGGTGACAGTCTTCCAGCATGGGGGCAGGAAGGTCCTGCCCACCAGAAGGTTCCTCGAGTCCAGCCACCACGATAGGGACTGCCTGGCCAGGGGAGACAGAGCAAGTTCCTGATCCAGGGACACAGGGTCCCGATCCCAAACTGACTAGAGGTGCAACTGAAGAGGTCTCATGTGAAGCTGAGCAAAGGGGACCGCCTCGAAGCAGGACACCATAAGACCCACCAACTGCATCCCCAGATGAATTGAGGGATGAGGACACAAGAGCAGAGCCCGTGTCTGCTTCTGAAGGCCCTCCACCTTCTGCTGAGGAAGGAACACCTTGACCTGAGAGGTATCCAGTGTCATGCCCAGAAAGGACCTCACCAAGGACGGGGACAGTGAAGACTTGGGAAAATTGACCACCCAGCCGAAGGACTCCAGAGTGGAGATCACCACCTGGGTGTCCAGTTCGGCCTGATGAAAAGACTGAGCCACAATGAGGATGTCGTCCAGGTAGGGAAGGATGCGAATGCCCCGGGTTCGCAGCAGAGCCATCACTCCCGCCAGCACCTTGGTGAACACCCGAGGCGCAGAGGTGATACCGAACGGCAAGGCCACAAACTGGTAATGTGGATCCTCCAGCACATACCTCAGAAGTCTCCGATGACCTGGGAAGATAGGTACATGAAGATAAGCATCCTTTATGTCCACAGTGGTCATGAAGTCACCCGGGCAAAGGATACCAACAGCAGAGCGTAGCGTCTCCATGCGAAAATGTTTGAATCTGACTAACTTGTTGAGGCCCTTCAGATCCAGAATGGGCCTCAGAGAGCCGTCCATTTTGGGGACCGTGAAGAGATTGGAATAGTACCCCTGACCCTTTTCTTGATGGGGCACCGGACAAATGCCCGACTCCAGCAGGCATTGAACCGCCGAAAGTAACCCTTGAGCTGACAGGGGGTTTAAAGACATCCGGGATCTGATGAATCTTGGGGGCGGCCAGGCTGCAAACTATCTTGTAACCGGAGGACACCACCTCCTGAACCCACCGGTCCGAAACATGGAGCCTCCAGATGTGCGCAAAGTGCCGAAGCCGTCCCCCAACCCGGATGGGTGAGGGCGCCCCCTCATGCCTGGGGGGCCTTGGGAGGTGGTTTGGGCTTGGAACCCCCAGGAGAGACCGGGATGTCCACGGGATCTGCCATGTCCACAGGACTCTCTGCGGCTACCTGAGAAGAGGGAGCCACAACCTCCTCTGGACGAACGAAAGTAGGGAAGGGAGACGGAGGACCCCCGAAAAGGTCGGGGCTGCCTCCTACGCTGAGGCAGCCTGCCATCCTTGGCCAAAACATCAAGACGCTCACCAAAGAGCCGCAGCTCCGCAAAGGGGAGCCCAGTGAGAGCCTTCTTAGCAGCAGCATCAGCTGCCCACTGACGTAACCAGAGTGGTGCATAGCCACCAAAAGTGCAGAGGCCCTACCACCCAGCCTCACAGCATCATTCATGGCAGTAAGGATAAATAGCAAGGTTAGTGATTGGTAGTTGGCACACCATACAGAATAAAGGGGGCAGGTAATTAGTAGAGGTGCTCATAAGATCCAGGGGGCTTCACCACACAGGCCCCCAAATAAACTCAATAGGATTTTTTTGGATCAAAGGCACACCAGTACACAAGGTTTACTTTGCAAATAAAAAAAGTTGTATTAAAGATAAATATATACATGAATACAGAACTAATGGTCGGTTGCTAGTGTACACCAAAAATTGTCAGAAAAGGATACAATGAGATTGCTCCATATGAGCGAAGGTCAGGATGTCATCAGGAGCGTTTGAACACCTCATTCAAAGAGAACATAAGTATCATTAGCACTAACATGTAATATGTCTTATGACAACTATTGCTATAAGACGGTAACAAAGGATTACCATGTATCATGACGCCAATAATATGATCATAATGCATAGTATGCACAAACATATTACCAAGTGGCAGTACACAAGCAATTGATCGCGAAACACGAGTGATTTAACTATGTGTGCTCATGTTATACTGTTCATTGAAGGTATCATTCTGGTATGATGCAGGGCGCTGATCGAGTATACTGACCAGAAAGCATTGTAACATTTATCTTTTCATGCCATATATTGCAACCATTAGTTCTGTATTCATGTATATATTTATCTTTAATACAACTTTTTTATTTGCAAAGTAAACCTTGTGTACTGGTGTGCCTTTGATCCAAAAAATCCTATTAGTAAGGATAAATGCAACAAAATCAAGAGGGCCCTATAATCCTCCCTCCTCCTACCAGCCATAGCGCCATCACATAGACGCTTGAGCAGTTTCTTAAGGGCAATAGCAGTAATGGCAGCAGCACAGGCCGGACGCAGTCCAGCCCCCACACAAGTAAAAGCATGGCAGGCCAGCTTTACTATATCAGCAGGAAAGGGATACCTCTTATCCAATCCCTTGGGCACAGCGGCCATTCTATTAGGACGTTTCCACTCCCTAAGCACCATAGAAGTAAAATGGCCCTGCTCAGGGAACTCCAGACGCTGTTTACCAGGACGAAAAAGCTCACCCTGCTTTCTCTTAGCCACCTCAGGGGGAGCAATGTGCAAGATTTCAAAAATTTGTGACAGCAGATTGTCAGTGTCCTCAGGGTACCACGATTCCTCCCCGGACGCAGACCAGGGTCACTAATTCAACCCTCCTGCTGGTCTCCAGAGGAGTCAGAGTACTGGAACAGTTCACCTTTCTCTAGGGAATAAAGTCCCCCAGTGGCATCAAACTCCTAATACTCAGTGGAGCGTGAGGGAGTGGAAGTCAGGTGCCGCTTTTTGCCAGAGGCCTTCCTAGGAATAGGCCCAGCAAGCTGCTTCTCAATGTTGGCCACACGAAGTGCCAGATCAGAATGTGACCCCCTGCTAGCATCCCCCTCACTGGGAGCTAATTGCAGCAGTGGGGGGGTAGGTGATGCCGAAGGGGGCACAGAACTGAGAAGCGATGCAGGCAAACCAAGCTGGAGCGCAAGGACACTTTGAGCGCACGGCACGCACACCGTGACATCATTGCTGATAGGGTATACCCTGCACATGGAACACAGCCGGGATTGCCCCGAAGGACCCCCGAGCACGCTATCCCCAGAAGCCTCCATATGGCGATTAACACAGGCGCAATAGGCCTGGGTAAAGGCTAATACAAAAGCCACTCGGGATGTCCCCAGATAAGCAAAAATGGGTGGGGACACGAGGGGGAGGAAGGAGTAGAGCCGGGATAAACTACAACCCACTGGTATCCCGCCTGAAAGACATAAGTAAAAACGACACATGAGCATCCCGCAGCACATGCCCAACGAGACCAATAAGAAAAAAAACCCCAAGGGGGACTCACGGACCAAGGACACTGCAGGGTCACCAAGGCACAGACCGCAGGATGAAGCGACACACCGAAGGAAACGGCGCTGCAGCCCAGAAGGGAGAAATCCGGACGTGCAGCTAATCCAAAATGCCGGCAGAGGTACCTCAAGGGGCCGGCCTCGGGAGGGGGGGGCGTCATCCCCCTGCCCCGGCCCCCGAAGAGCGCGAAAACGGCGCCCACGTGACCCCGCCGGCGCCATGACAAAGCAAAAACGCCACCGGTTATATCGCCCACTGCCACGGAGCGCAGTACAAAGCGGCGCAGTGGACTAAAAACACCAAAAAACACACTGTAAACGCCCAAAACACCACCCGCCACCCCCTCATCTGCGCAAGAGAGCCATCTTCTAACTTCGCAGTTTCACTGCAGAGGAAACACTGGGAACTCTATGGTTGATCCCCCTTTTTATAGGGGGGCCGGGAGATGCCACAGCTTTCTGCAGTACCACTGCGCCACCTTGTGGCATAATAACGCAACTGTTATGAATACCGAAGCAGGCCGTGCCATGCAATAAAGAAAAATACAATTCTGTGAAGTACTCACATGTAGAATTGGTATTATACGCATACAGCACGTCCTGCTCCGGATATAGTAATAACATGTGGGTAATCCTCCGCCTGAGGCGCCGTGCACTGCAGACATGTAGAAAACAAGCTCCTCCCGGCCCTACATATACCGAGGGACCTCCCACAAATCCCCAGCATTGAAAAGCAGTGAGAAAGAGAAGCCGGGAGAAATCAACCACCCAGAAACTGGCAATATCATCCATGATAACAATCACCATACAGGGGATCCAGAACAACGTGAAACCAGGGTGGGGTGGAGCAGGACGTGCTGTATGCATATAATACCAATTCTACAGGTGAGTACTTCACAGAATTGTATTATTCTAAGCATACAGCACGTCCTGCTCCGGATATAGTAATAACATGTGGGACATCCAATAGCAGTGTCCATAAAGTAGAGTGGGATCCCCATGAGAAAAGGCACAGCCAACAGTAACAGCGCTGTCACCTGCAACCTTGCTACCAGGAGCAATGTGAGCAAATGCTCTAACTCAAACATGAAACCTTACAAAAGCTGAGTGAAACACAAGCAGCGAACTAGTCAGCTTGCTCAACAGAACCGAGTGCCGAAAGGCCAAGCACAAGTATAAAGAGAACAAAAAACCAAGAGAGAAGCATGAATCTCCCCTACACGAGTAGGCCAGATTAACGCCTAACCATGCTACTGCAAAGAAAGGGAAGCCATGGCAACCTTAGAACCCTCCCCGTCGGGGAATATGAACCCTAGTCTCAGGCGAGACTGGCGGGAATACTGAAAACAACGCTAACCAGGCTCGGCAAGAGCCGAAACGTTTACTTTAGGCTCAGAAGGACAACCAACCGAGCAAGACCAATTCAAAGGGCTCCTACACCCATGGAAGCAATCAAATCCTGTATAATTAGTACATAATAGTCCAGCACACCATTTACTGGAAAAACTCCTCTATATAGAAAGGTGCTGCAACCTTAATAAAAGGGCTGTCCACCAAACTGTGCCCTTCTCATGTAAACCTAAATAGCTAATTTAAGGTGCGCACTCAATACGATGAGAATCAAATTAAACTCCATCAAATTGAAAACAAATCATTTATTTTACATATAAAAAAATCACAATTAATACACATGAACACATAATAATCAACAATACACACATCTCTATGGTTATAATGTATCAGAGACGCGCTGGACATTTGGTCTCAATCTCAATAAGTAACAACATGTTAAACCATGTTAAACCATGTGAACAACAAATTGTATCAAAAGCGGATGTTAAAGTGCAATGTGCCTAAAAGCATATATTCATAATCCAGCAATTGAAATAAACATGAAAATTCATGATATAGTCATATCAAATATTGCACACACCTCAACAGCCTCATATTGCACAAATCCCTAATGTCACAGCGCAGCCCTTCATATACACTGTTCTCTAATAAGAAGCATAGCAGCATGTAGTAAATAACATTTAGAATACCATATAACAAACAAGGTGATCAAACCTCCATATCACTCAGCAAACCGCATCCATTCCTCACACATGACGGCCGTTTCGAGCCTCACCGGCCCTTTGTCAAAGGTACGCTACTTTATCTACCATAACTCACGCTCTTTTAAACCCATGGTGCATCGCTCCCCTAGCATCACGTGACTCTTTAAACCCATGGTGCATCGCTCCCCTAGCATCACGTGACTCTTTTAAACCCATGGTGCATCGCTCCCCTAGCATCACGTGACTCTGGAGTCACGTGATGCTAGGGGAGCGATGCACCATGGGTTTAAAAGAGCGTGAGTTATTGTAGATAAAGTAGCGTACCTTTGACAAAGAGCCGGTGAGGCTCGAAACGGCCGTCAGGTGTGAGGAATGGATGCGGTTTGCTGAGTGATATGGAGGTTTGATCACCTTGTTTGTTATATGGTATTCTAAATGTTATTTACTACATGCTGCTATGCTTCTTATTAGAGAACAATGTATATGAAGGGCTGACCTGTGACATTAGGGATTTGTGCAATATGAGGCTGTTGAGGTGTGTGCAATATTTGATATGACTATATCATGAATTTTCATGTTTATTTCAATTGCTGGATTATGAATATATGCTTTTAGGCACATTGCACTTTAACATCCGCTTTGATACAATTTGTTGTTCACATGGTTTAACATGTTTTAACTTGTTGAGATTGAGACCAAATGTCCAGCGCGTCTCTGATGATACATTATAACCATAGAGATGTGTGTATTGTTGATTATTATGTGTTCATGTGTATTAATTGTGATTTTTTATATGTAAAATAAATGATTTGCTTTCAATTTGATGGAGTTTAATTTGATTCTCATCTTATTGAGTGCGCACCTTAAATTAGCTATTTAAGCAATCAAATCCTGTTACATAAGGATGGAGACGCCTATAAGCCCCAAGGGGCATAATCCCAACCAGGGACAGGGAACCGTCCAGGAATCTCCAATGCCTGTTGAGGGATACAGATCCCTTAAGCTCAGAGTAAGCAAGACACTAGCCCAGAGGCCGGAGGGTCTGGAATAAAGGAGAATAAAAACCCCGCCTGGATCCAAACTCTGTGTAAGGCGAAACACCCTCACCTAATGGCGTACAGATATATAAACATATATATATATATATATAATGACTAGGATCACTAACAGAGCCATCCCCTATGGCACTCTGACTGAAGCAACCGCCCCAGAAGAGGGATGTGAGGGAAGGAACAGTTCAGACCAGAACCCGAATAAGACCCAAGGGAACCCTTAGCAGGGCATCAGGATAAGTAACCCCCCCCAAAAGGGAGCTTAGAAAGTCCCTGGGGAATGCACCTGAGCCACCCATGAGGAATGCTCAACACAGAAGATTGAACTAGACTTCTACAGTAGGCGAACAGGGAGAGCCCTGACAACACTCAGAGAACTGAGTTGGGGAGCCAACTTAAAACGTGCTGTAATAACTCTAGGACCCAGGCAACAGGCAACATCCCACAGGAGAGAGAGCCAGACCCAGCAAGGCAAACTAGAATGACATCTCCCAACGTAGCCGGCAGAGAAGGGAGAAGAAGAAGAGGAGGGAGCTAGGCCTAGTCCTCCAATAGAGAAAAGACACCCCGAGATAACCATCTCCAATAGGGTGAAGAGCAAACCATCCAATCGCCTAAAAAGGCCTGTAGATAGGGGCGACGTGGTAAGGAGCCTGAGTAGGCACAGCCCTCGTGAGAGGGCATACAGTACGACTGCCTTCAGCAGAATCAGCGAACCGCGACCCACTGGGCCACCCAGGGCCCCCAGCGTAATGGTTCACCCTTGCTACAGCAAACTTGTGCAGAACCCCACCTAGCTGGGTGAAAAAAGTTAAGACATATAGAGTATAATGTCCTGACAGAAAGCAATACTAGGCCCCCATGATCAAGGCCAGCGAGTTCTGGGACAACAACCCAGGACAATAACCCAGGACAGAGTCCCTGTAATAGCAACGGGGCCCCACAGGGCCACACCAGTAGGGGCTCAGTGAGACACTAGAATAGACCCTCCTAGCACAGTAGGACAGCCAACAAGCCTATACCAATGAAGTGCAAGGAATGTAAACCCCCACTTAGATCAGAACCAGACCCTTCCTGAAGGGTCAACCTGTTCCGAGACCTTCACAGATAAAAAAAAAGGACAGGCCACTGTCGTCAGACTGACCGAGAGTCCCCAAAAAAGACAAGTCCTGAAGAGGAGTAGTCCAGCAATTTAGAGCCTGCAAAAGGCTCAATGTGATAACCGAAAAACAATATGAAAACGGACCCCCTAAAGGGGACCCCCTTAGGAACCACGGGGGATTTCAGAAGAAATAAAAACCCCCTAGACAACCTGCCAGACTTGGTCCCCATGGTGACCATCTACAGCGAGAAGCAAGAAGGAAGGGATGGTCCCTGACACCTTCCTGGGAATTTACAAACTCAAAAGGAACCCCCGTAAGAAGGGGGAGCGTACTGACCTAGTTCCAGGGGTGTTGGAACCCCGTCCAGGATAAGTAACCTAAGGTGTCGCAGGCCCCAAGGGCATCTGAGAATAAAGGACAGCATCTGGGCCGCCACCAACAGGCCCACCAGCTGCAAGGTGAAGGTAGCATGACAAAAAAGAGGGCAAGGCCCCTACCATACTAAGGCCACACATAGCCGAAGGAAAGGTTTAAACATGAACCCATCTAAATGCCACCCCGTAGGGAGGTACCGAACCGGGGTACACGTAAGAGATGTGCCTAGCACCAATCCAAAGGACTCCCAAGGAGCCCCAAGTCAATAGCCAACACAGCCTGATGCGAAAATTGGGAAAGAATGACAATCAAGTAGAACCTAGCGCGGACGTCACAGGGGCACGTCCAAGACAACACTCCCATAGTCGCCTTGGTGAGCCTTCTGGGAGCAGGAGAGGGACCCAAGACAAGACCCCAATCCGCAGAGTTGGGCCTGCAACACTGTCTGGAAATGGCCTAGGTGTCCTGAAGGCACAGGAGACTAAAGGAATATAGATCCTTACAGGCATCAAGAGGTCCACTGGACAAGAGCTCCTGCGGCCCAACAGGTAGATACCATGTAGGAGCTGCCTGTGAAAATGTAAATGCTAGGTCCAGAATGCCAGCCCGGGTCAGACTGCTTCATCCCAGAGGGTAAAAGGTAATGTGGATACAATCACAAGACAAGGGCCAACCTGTAAGAGAGCCCAGACCCTGCATGCCGAACTTGGCCTGCCTCAACCCCCGAAGGGAAAGCAGGGACTAGAAGAACGCTGACAACCTCAGAAAAGGACCGCCCAGCAAACTCCATTCTGCATCCAAGGGGGCCATCTCCTGTAACAGCCTGAACGAAGCATGGCGCCCTGCGATAGGAGCCAAGTGCTGCGGCAGCCCCGTCGCCCAATAGGGCGAGGTCGTCCCTTCATGCTTGTGTGGTTTTGGCAGATTTGGACTTCGCCCTGCCAGAGGTCCCAGGGCGTTGCCTGCCTCCCCTGGGGCGGGCATCCACTCCAAAAAGTTGGAAGCACACTTCTGGTTCTCGCTTGACACTAACGTAGGGAGGGGTATCCCTGCCCCTGGGCGGCCGGGACGGCCTTCTGCGCGAGGGTGCCTTACCATTTCTTCCAAAAAGGTCCAACCGAATAAGCGTCGTCCTCTAAAACGAAGACCAGTAAGAGCCTTTTTAGTATCCTTGTCAGTCCCCCACTGTCGCAGCCAAAGCAGGCGGCGAATAGCCACCACAAGAACCGAGGTTCTAGCACACATTTTAATAGTGTCATCCATCGCTGAGAGAATAAACCTCACAAAAACATCACAATCAGACAGTGCATTAAAGACCTCCCAAGGGAGATCCTCCGGCCTCCTCCTAAGAAGGGCCCTGGCGGCCACTGCGGTGACTGCCGCAGCACAGACCAGGCGCAGAGCCGTCCCTGCACACGAAAAGGCGTGGGAAGCCAATCTGTCAATGCGCCGGTCCTCAGCATCCCGAAGGGTATGATGAGTAGAAGCTGCCATGAAGGGAGGGTTAGCAACCCCAATAATAGGTGCATCCACCTTGGGAGGGACTGACCATCGATCAACCAAATCAGGGGGCAAAGGGTACTTCCAGTCCCAGACCCCCGGAACCCCTGTAAGTTTACAAGGTGATTCCCATTCCTTAGATATAAGAGTCTGGAAATGATCCTGTTCCAAAAATTCCAGGCGCGGCGTCGCCATGTGGAAACTCTCCCTCTTGGGCTTGGGAGACTCTCCCGGAGGAGAGATGGACAGTATTTCAAAGATCTTTATAAGTAACTCATCAGTGTCACACAGGCCCCAAGAACCAGGGCCAGAACTGTCACGGCTCCAAGACATCTCATCTGAGGAACTGGAACCTGAGAACAGTTCACCTTCGTCAGAAGGATCAAGGTCCTGCATAGCAGCAGACTCCTCAGTTTCAGTGGGAAACCTAGAACCAGGGGGCGTCAGGGACCATTTCTTTCCAGCGCCCAAGCACTCCGCCAAACCAGACATCACCTGCTCCGCCGTGGGTAACCTGCGCGGCACCACCTGCTGGTTATCCCCGCTCGAGTGCGACTCATCTGGAGTGAGATTTAAGCACGGGGAGACAGGAGTATTGAACAGTAACCAAGAGGAGGATCGTGACCACGCCCGTGCGGGAAGACCGACAAAATGGCGCCAAGCGAACCTCGAAGGGCGGGCCAGAGCTGCAGGTGACGCGGAAAGCGCCAAACCAGACCATCCCCCCCCCCCCCCCCCCCGAGAGCGCGAAGCTCTAAGCGCGTAACAAGACAGAAAAAGGAGACAATAATAAACGCCATAGCGTCGCGAAACAGAGCCGCCGTATGCGCCAAGTCAAAGTACATTAAAGGCGCTGCGGCCAATGTTAACATATGTTTGAAGTGCGGTTCTGACCCCCGGTAACCATTAAAGGCTAAAGGCATACAGTGTAATAGGGCAAGGTTAGGCCAACGTACACACAACCCCCCCCTCTTTCATCCCCCCACTAACGGGGGGAACTGGGGAAGGTGGTGACCCAGCACTCGGGGTTCACCGCTACACGGGGCGTGGGGTAATGATGCGGGAGGGGCATCCACTGAAGGCTCACCATTAGCCTTGACTGCCTACCCTATGGTGGGGGATTGCGGTGGAGTCTAGCTCCGTAAGCACACTAGGTGCTGCCTACCTTCACCCGACCAATGCAGTCCAGGCTGGGAGGCAAACTCTTCACACGAGGACGGGTGGAAATAGTCCCGCAGGGCCTCGGGCTGTAAAGCCCCGCTCGCCTGCGAGAGCGTGATACTTCATGTCTTCGCAGTTCCAGCACTGCAGAGAAATCTGGGGATTTGTGGGAGGTCCCTCGGTATATGTAGGGCCAGGAGGAGCTTGTTTTCTACATGTCTGCAGTGCACCGCGCCGGAGGCGCAGGATTACCCACGTTATTACTATATCTGGAGCAGGACGTGCTGTATGCTTAGAATACAAAGCCGAAAGGTACACATGAGTTTATTAAAAGCAAAGAAGTGGAATATTCTTGAATGGCCAAGTCAGTCACCTGATCTCAACATAATCTAGCATACATTTCACTTGTTAAAGACTAAAACTCAGACAGAAAGGCCCACAAACAGCAACTGAAGACTAATGCAGTTAAGGCCTGGCAGAGCATTAAAGAGGAGGAAAGCAGTCATTGCCCACAAAGGGTTTTTAACCAAGCATTAGAAATTAACATTTTATTCACAAATATTTAATTTGTTCAATTACTTTTGAACCCCTGAAATGAAGGGACTGTGTTTAAAAAAATACCTCAAGTTCCTCACGTTTTATTCAATCATTTTGTTCAACTCACTGAATTAAAACTGAAAATCTGAACTTCAACTACATCTCAATTGTTTTGTTCATAATTCATCTTGGTAATAGAACCAAAATTAGAAAAATGTCTGTCCAAAAATACAATTCTGGTGATTACTTATCTGTAGAATTGGTATTATGAGTATACAGTACGTCCTGCTCCAGATATAATACTTACTATCGGGTATTACTCCGCCAGATGGTGCTGGACTGCAGAGACATCGAAAATAGGCTCCTCCCGGCCCCTCAAATATCCAGGGACCTCCCACAAATCCCCAGCATTGAAAAACCGTTAACGAGAACCCAGGAGAATTAAACAACCCAAACTAGTAACTATAACAAAGATAACAATCACCATACAGGGATCCAAGATGCAAAACCAAGGGTGGGGTGGAGCAGGACGTACTGTATACTCATAATACCAATTCTACAGGTGAGTAATCACAGAATTGTATTATTCTTAGTATACAGTACGTCCTGCTCCAGATATAATACTTACTATCGGGACATCCAACAGCAGTGTCCATAAAGTAGGGTGGGATACCCAAAAAGGTAACAGCAGACAGTTTAAACCACTGCCGCCTGCAAAACCTTGCGGCTGAAACAGCATCAGCTGAGGCCCTAACATCAACCTTGTAAAACTTTGAAAAGGTATGAACAGAAGACCAAGTAGCGGCCTTGCAAACTTGTTCAACAGAAGCCTGGTGCTGAAAAGCCCAAGAGGCCCCAATAGCACACGTAGAATGAGCAGTAAGGCGGAAGGGAGGATTCTTCCCCTTAGCAGAGTAGGCCTGAATCACAGTCTGACGGATCCATTTGCTGATGGTAGACTTGGCAGGAGCCAAACCCTTCCTAGGACCAGAAGGGACCACAAAAAGAGCAGTAGTTTTTCTGAAAGGAGCAGTAGCCACCAGATAGTACTCCTAACCACATCCAAGGAATGCAAAACCATCTCCTTAGCATTACTAGGATTAGGGTACAATGAAGGAAGAACAATGTCCTGATTCAAATGAAAGGTAGACACTACCTTAGGCAGAAAATCAGGCTTGAAACAAAACACCACCTTGTCCTGGTTTCTCTCATAGTAGGGGGGCTGAATGGAAAGCGCTGCCAACTCCGACACACGCCTAACAGAGGGGATAGCCACCAGAAAGACAACTTTGAGAGTAAGGATGGCCAGGGGAGTATCCTGCACAGGTTCAAATGGAGCAGCACCCTGCAAGGCTGACAAAACAAAGTTCAAATCCCAAACAGGCACCATAGGCTTACGTGGGGGACGCACACGAGTGACCCCCTGGAAAAAAGTCCTTATCAGAGGGTGCTGAGCAAAGGACTTCTGGAAGAAAACAGCCAGGGCAGAGACCTGCCCCTTCAGAGTACTTAGTTGGAGCCCCATGTCCAACCCATGCTGAAGGAACTCCAGAATCCTGGGAATAGAGAACACATGACAGGGAAGAGACTTAGACTCACACCAGTCAATGTAGTAAATGGAAGAAGAATTCTTCCTAGCCTTTATCATGGTATCAACCACTGAGGTAGACAGCCCCTTCTCCATCAAGATGGAGGTTTCAGCAGCCAGGCCGTCAAAGCCAGAGTTTGTAAATTGGGATGGCGTAAGGAGCCCTGAGTGAGCAGGGCACCATGGGTAGAACGTACTGATCCACTGCCAGCTGCACCACGTCTGCGAATCACACTCTTCTTGGCCACCTGGGGGCCACCAGAATTGCTGGTACCCCTTCTAGAGCAATCTTGCGCAGAACCCTGCCCAACAGAGGGAATGGAGGAAAGACATACAGGAACTGAAAGTCCTGCCATGACATTGCTAGGGCATCCACGGTCAAGGCCAAAGGATCCTGGGACAGGGAGACAAAGGCCGGGAGCTTGTGATTGTGACGGGACGCAAACAGATCCACATCTGGTTGGCCCCAACGGTGACAAAGAGATTGAAACAACCTGTTGAATAGGGACCATTCTCCCTGGTGAGAGGTCCCCCTGCTCAGAGTCTGCCAGGAGATTTTCCACCCCCGGGATGTACACAGCTGATATGCAGGGGACACTGGACTCTGCCCAGGTTAGGATTAGAGACACTTCCTGGAGGGCCCCCTTGCTCCAGGTCCCTCCTTGATGATTGATGTAGGCAACTGCCGTCTGGTTGTCCGAGCGCATCTGAAAAGGCAGGCCCCGAAGGCGAGTAGTCAACTGAGCCAGGACTAGCCCGATTGCCCGCAGCTCCAAGACATTGATAGGTGTGTGGGCCTCCTGAGGGCCCCACCTCCCCTGGAACCGCAGGGACTTCCAGAAACCCCCCCAACCTGACAGACTGGCATCCGTGGTGACTGTCTCCCAGGAAGGGGTCAGAAAGGATCTGTCCCCCCAACAGGTTCCTTGAGTCCATCCACCACGAGAGGGACCTCCTGACCAGGGGGGAAAGCACACAGACCCTGTCCAGGGACGCTGGGTCCTTGTCCCACACTGACAAGAGGTGGAGTTGCAGAGGCCTCAGGTGGAACTGAGCACAAGGGACCGCATCGAAGCACGCCACCATCAGGCCCACCAGCTGCATTCCCTGCCTGATGGAGGGATGACGACAAGATAGCAGGAACTGGACCTGTGCAATCAGACTGTCCACCTTCTGTTGAGGATGGAAAATCCTTGCCTGAACTGTATCCAGATTCATTCCTAGGAAGGGAGTCACCAATGAGGGGGACAGCGAAGACTTGGGGTGGTTGATCACCCATCTAAAAGACTCCAGGGTGGACACCACCAGTTGAGTATCCAATTCTGCCTGATGTAGAGATTGGGATGTGATGAGAATGTCGTCCAGATAAGGCATCATGCGGACGCCCTGAAACCTGAGCAGAGACATCACGCCCGCCAGAGCTTAGGTGAGACCAAAGGGCAATGCCACAAACTGGTAGTGTTGATCCTCCAGAGCGAACCTGAGGAGCCTTTGATGACCTGGAAATACAGGAACATGAAGGTAAGCATCTTTGATGTCCACAGAAGTCATGAAATCCCCTGGGCGCAGGGAACTGATGGCAGAGCGCAGAGTTTCCATGCGAAAGCGCCTGCTCCTGACAAATTTGTTAAGGATGGGCCTGAGTGACCCATCTTTTTTGGGTACTGTGAATAGGTTGGAATAGAAGCCCTTGCCTTTTTCTCTTAAGGGGACCTGGCAGATGACCCCCAGCTCCAGGAGGCCTTGCACTGCCTGCACTAGCTCCTGAGGAATCCGGGATCTGATGAATCTTGGGGGGGGGGGCGTTGTTCAGGCAGCAAACTATCTTGTAACCGGAGGACATTACCTCCTGAATCCACCGGTCTGAGACATGAAGCCTCCAGACGTGAGCAAATTGCTGCAGCCGCCCCCCCACCCAGATGGGTGAGGGAGCCCCATCATGCCTGAGGGGGCTTGGGAGATGACTTAATCTTGGGGCCCCAGGAGGAGCCAGGACGACCACGTCCTCTGCCCCTACCCCAGAAGTCTCCCCGGGCCCCAGTAAAGGAAACCCCCCTCCCTTGTCTAGCTCCACGGTAGGGGGAGGAGAAGGAGCCCTGACCCCGAAAGGGAAGAGACTGCCGCATGCGCTGGGGTAACCTGCCTCCCTTAGCAAAAAGGTCCAGGCGGTCCCCAAACAGGCGTAGTCCTTTGAAGGGAAACCCAGTGAGGGCCTTCTTGGCAGCGTTGTCAGCAGCCACTGGCACAGCCAAACCGAGTGGCGTATAGCCACCACCAGGGCAGATGTTCTGGCACACATTCTAATGGTGTCATCCAAGGCAGAGAGGACAAAATTTACAAAAACATCACAACTAGAGAGTGCATTGAACACCTCACAAAGCAAATCATCAGGGGCACTATCAAGAATATTTCTGAGTAGGGTCCTAATGGCTACAGCCGTAATGGCCGAGGCACAGACCCGGCGCAGCGCCGTCCCCACACATGCAAAGGCATGGGACGCCAGCTGGTCAATGCGCTGGTCCTCAGCATCCCGCAGGGTAGTAGAGTCAGGGGAGTGCATGACAGAGGTGTTGGATAACCCCAGGACCCGGGCATCCACTTCGGGAGGGGATGACCAACACTTTACCACATCAGCAGGAAAGGGATACTTCCTATCCCAACTCTTGGGTACACCGGGAAGTCTACTGGGCTGCTCCCATTCCTTGAGCACCAGGTTACTGAAATGTGTTTGCTCTGCAAATTCCAAGCGTGACTTAGCAGCATGAAAAAGTTCCCCCCTTTGCCTGGGGGCCGCAACCGGGGGAGAGATAGACAGTACCTCAAAAATCTGAGCAAACAGCCTATCAGTATCATCTGGGGCCCAGGGGTCAGAGCCAGAATCATGACCCCTGGGCCTCTCATCAGATGAGCCCGAGTCAGAGAATAGCTCCCCTTCGTCTGAAGGGGTATAGCCACATAAATGCCATAACTCATCAGTTTCCATGGGGAAAAAGTGACATTAGGCGTTAAGTGCCGCTTTTTTGCAGGGGCCTTACGCGCCAAGGTATTAGCAATTAACTTCTCAACACTAGCCAGTCTAGAAGACACATCAGGCTGAGAATCCCCACTAGTCCGCAACTCAGTAGGAGTGAGCTTGCAGGGGTAGGTGAAGTGATACGAGATGCAGGCCCAGCCACTGGAAGGCCAGATTGCAGTGCAAGCACCTGCTCAGCACAGGGTACACAGATCCGCGCTTTGTCAGCGTCGGCATGAGGCTGCCCACACGCTACACACAGCCGGGCTTGTCCCGAAGGAACCCCGGTCACATTATCCTGAGATGCCTCCATATGGTGATTACAGCGGCACTATAGGCCGATAGGGATTAACGCTAAATAGCAACCCGGGATGCCCCAATAACCCGCTAGGGAAGTGGGAGTAATTACACTAGGCCTCACAAGTTAACCAACTTATAGAGGGCAGGGAGAAGCCAACGGATTCGCCCGTCTGAAAGACACAATCAAATGAGCCATAAGCAGACAATAATAAGTGGAAATAAAGCCGCCCGCGAGGGCACTTACGTACCGCGGTAGGTAGAGGTCTGTCAAGCAGAAGCCGACCAAGCAGACAAAATGGCGTTGGTATACCTCGAGGGGCGGGCCTGCACAAGCCATGACGCGGAACGCACTAGAGACAGGCCCCGCCCCCGAAGAGCGCGAAGCCAACACGTGACAAGCAGCCAATGACTGTGACAAAAAGGCGCGCGGCGGCAATTTCAAGCACAGTAAAATGATAAAAATACCATTTTGTGAATACTCACCTGTAAAATGGTTATAACGAGTATGTCACACACCCCACTTCCAAAGATCCATGACACTTGGGAAACCGGCCTGTAGAGGGCGATCTTGCAGAGATGACATGGAAAAAGGAGCCCCGGGTTCCTCCCACTATTCCCCAGTCTTTTTAGAAAGCAGTGAGAACCAGGAAGAGCCAATTATATTCAATAAATGAAAAATAATTTGAAAATAATAATCACCATATAAAGGATCCGTAGAACAAAAAGGGCGGGGGAAGTGGGGTGTGTGACATACTCATAATAACCATTTTACAGGTGAGTATTCACAAAATGGTATTATTCCTAGTATGTCACACACCCCACTTCCAAAGATCCATGACACTTGGGACATCCAATAGCAGTGTCTATAATGGGTGGGGATCCCCAAGGAATAATGCATAACTTAAATTACTGCAGCATGCAGAATTTTGCGGCCAAAAGCAGCATCCGCTGAGGCCCGCACATCAACCTTGTAAAACTTAGAAAAAGTATGCACAGAAGACCAAGACGCAGCCTTGCAAACTTGTTCAACAGAAGCCTGGTGCTGAAAAGCCCAAGAAGCTCCAATAGCACTAGTAGAATGAGCGGTGACACGAAAAGGGGGAACCTTCCCCTTAGCCATATAGGCCCCAATGATGGCCTGACGTATCCACTTACTAAGGGAAGATTTGGCAGGAGCAAAACCCCTCTTGGGCCCAGAAGGCACAACAAAAAAGGCATCCGTCTTGCGGAAGGCCGAGGTAGTAACTAAATAATACTTAACACAACGAACTACATCCAAAGAATGTAAGACCCTTTCCTTGTTACTAGGTTTGGGACACAAGGAAGGAAGAACTATATCCTGATCTAGGTGGAAAGCAGACACCACCCTAGGAAGGAAATCCGGTTTAAAACGGAAAACAACCTTATCTTGATGCCTCTCAAAATAAGGGGCTAGAATAGTCAAAGCCGCCAGTTCAGAAACTCGGCGGACAGAGGTAATAGCAACCAAAAAGGCAACCTTCCGAGTAAGAATAGGAAGAGGAATATCCTGCAACGGCTCAAAGGGAGCGGCCTGCATAGCTGAAAGAACCAGGTTAAGGTCCCAAACAGGAAGTATAGGCTTTCTGGGAGGCCGCACATGCGCGACTGCTTGGAAAAGGACCAAAGGAGCAAACGACCTTTGAAAGAAAATAGCAAAGGCAGAGACTTGCCCTTTCAAAGTACTAATCTGGAATCCCATATCCAGACCTCGTTGCAGATATTCCAGAATTCTAGGAATAGAAAATACTGGCAAAGCCCTGGATTCACACCAATCAATATAGGACCTCCAAGTCCTATAATAAATGACAGAGGAAGACTTCTTCCTAGCTCTAATAAGAGTCTGAATAACCACATCAGAAAGACCTTCCTCTTTCAAGATGGAGACTTCAGCAGCCATGCCGTCAAAGCCAGCGTTTGTAAATTGGGGTAACAAAGTTGACCCTGAGTGATGAGATCAGGAAGAAGAGGCAGATGGAACCAATCCACTGCCAACCTTACGACGTCTGCGTACCACAGACGTCTTGGCCACCTTGGCGCCACCAGAACTGCTGGTGCCTCCTCCAGTGCTAACTTGCGCACCACCTTGCTGATCATGGAGAATGGGGGAAACAGACACAGGAACCCCAGATCCTTCCAGGCCAGAGACATGGCATCCGCTTCCACTGCCAGAGGATCCTGGGATAGAGACACAAAAGCAGGCAGCTTGTGATTGTGACGAGAAGCAAACAGGTCCAACCGTGGAGTCCCTCACTTGTGACAGAGGAACTGAAAGACCCTTGGATTGAGAGACCATTCTCCCTGGCGAGAACATCCCCTGCTCAGGGAGTCTGCCTCCACATTCTCTATCCCCGGAATGTAAACTGCTGATATGCAGGGAACATTGATCTCTGCCCACTGAAGGATCGGAGACACTTCCTGGAAGGCACCCAAACTGCGAGTCCCTCCCTGGTGATTGATGTATGCAACAGCTGTTCGGTTGTCTGACCGAATCTGAACTGGCAGACCCTGTAAGAAATGGGTCAGTCGAAGTAGAACAAGACGTATGGCCCGAAGCTCTAATAAATTGATTGGAGAATGAGCCACCTGAGGCCCCCACAATCCTTGAAACTGATGCTTCTTCCAGAAGCCCCCCCCAGCCCACCAGGCTGGCATCCGTGGTAACCAGTTCCCAACGCGGAGTCAGAAATGACTTGCCCTTCTGGAGGTTGTGCGATATTAACCACCACTGAAGGGACTGCAAAACGTGGGGAGACAATAGACAAGTCTGATTTAATGATGGTGGGCACCTGTCCCACTTTGCCAAGAGGAAGAGCTGAAGCGTACTTATGTGAAACTGGGCAAACGGGACTGCCTCGAATGCAGCTACCATCAATCCCACTAGTCTCATCCCTAGACGGATAGACTGACGAGGGTTGGACAAGAATAGACGAATCAAGTCCTGAATCAGAACCATTTTGGACTGAGGAAGAAAAACCTTGGCCTGAAATGTATCCAGAATCAGGCCCAGGAAGGAAATTTCCCTGGACGGACAGAGAGGATTTGGGGTAACTTATTACCCATCCGAACCCCTCTAGCGTAGAAACCACCGTCCTGGTGTCCAACTCTGATTGTTCGAGGGAGGAGGCCGTGATAAGAAGATCGTCCAGAAAAGGCACAATACGGATGCCCTGGACCCTGAATATAGCCATCACTCCTGCCAGCATCTTGGTAAAGACTCTTGGGGCAGAGGTAAGGCCAAATGGCAGGGCCACAAATTGATAATGCTGGTCTTCTATCGAGAATCTGAGAAATCTCTGGTGTGCCGGGAAGATTGGTACATGCAGATAAGCACCCTTGATGTCTATGGACATCTGACGAACTGAATCGACGGCTGAACGCAAGGATTCCATGCGAAACTTCCTGAAGGATAAACCGACTGAGGGGCTTCAGATCCAAAATGGGCCGAACGGAGCCATCTTTCTTGGGCACCGTGAATAGATTGGAATAGAAGCCCAGGCCTCTTTCCGCGGGAGGCACTGGGCAAATGACAGCCATGACCAGTGGATTTCCTACTGCCACCCGGAGCCCCTGTGCGGCCAGAGGAACCCGAAGGCACCCGAGACCTGAAGAATCTGGAGCGGGACTACATTGCTTCTTACGCTGAGGTAACTTCCCTGCTTTCGTGACTCGAAATCAGTCGCCCACTGGCACAACCAAACCGCCGAAAAGCCACAAGCAAGGCCGAGGTTACGCATAACCATTGCGTTCTTATTTAAAGGACACAGACCAACAGGGCCTTGAACCCATGACCCGGAGAATAAGGGCATCAAGCAATACACATTGAGCTAGCGTAGCTCATCTAGGGCGGCTAGCACAAAAGACATGAATAATTCACACCGCTAAAGAGCGGCGAACTCATCACTGGCCGGGTCAAGCCTAGAAGTACTCGACAGGTCCCTAACAGACCTGGTAGCCACCGCTGTAAGCGCTGAAGCACAAACAGGCCGTAAGGCTGAACCGACACTAGTAAAAGCGTGGCAAGCCATCTGATCAATGCGTTTGTCCTCACATCCATAAGAGTGGTAGAGTAGGAGAATGCAACGGAAGAACAAAATAACCCAAGCACCAGGGCATCAACCCCGGAAGGGGAAGAAAGTCAGGCTGGTGAGCGCCTCTAATAGCGTCATGTAGAGCCACATGTATTATCACGGGTGGCTCAGTGTATAGCGTTGGCACACTAGGTTCAGCAGCCTCATGTAGCATGTGTCGCTCAGTAGCGCTCTCCCATATATTTCAATTGTGTTTCATTTGGTTGTGTTTAAATAGCGTGATGCTAAAGTAAACTGAAACATCTCTGGGTCAAATCATTGTGTGTCTGGAAGCCGAGTAGGCCTCCCCATTCCAAAAGAATAATACAAACGAAAATGCTCTTGATTTGGGAATTGCAAGCGTGGCTTAGGAGTCCCAAAGAACTTCCCCCATCTGCGGAGGAGCCTCCTCTGGGGGAGAAATCGCCCAATATCAGCACCAATAAATTGCTGATCATCGGAACCATCAGATTCCTCAAATAATTCCCCCTCTACTGGCGGGGAATAACCAGACCAATTCAGTAAACCATAAACATCAAACTCAAAAGCCGGTGCGGCTGGAGACAAAAAAGCTCTTTTTTTTAGCCGAGGCCTTTCTGGCCACAGAGCTAGAAATAACTTTCTGAATATTAGCTATCTGGCACACACATCAGATTGCAACACTCCAACTGTGACATCATCATCTGGGTTACAGATAAGGCAGGGTGGTGTAGGAGAAAAGTCCAGGCCACAGACCCAGAGGCCTGGGCCCCCAACTGCTGCGTTATGGCCTGCTGAGCACAAGGTACGCAAACAAGTACATTATCCCCCACAAGGGATACCCCACAATCCACACACTGCCGGGACTGCCCCGAGGGGAGCCTAAGCCCGGTATCCTGGGAAGCCTCCATATGGTGATCTTTAAGGTAGTCGCAATGACCAGAGGGAATTACGCTGTTAAAGCTCCCCTTCAAGTCCCAAGTGGGAGGATTTTTTTTTTTTTTAATCCCTTAGGACTACTTAAGGGCAGACTAGATGGAGCATAAGGTCTCCTTCTGCCGTCAACCTTCTATGTTTCTATGTTGTTGGTCTTTAACACATAGAGCCAGGTAACATGAAGCCAGGTCCACCTTATAGTGGAACACAAAACCTGAACATAAGGGCAGGAGGACATAAGCCAAACATACACATCACTCAAAAAAATACATGTATCTATGTATCTATAAGACAAATTTCCTTCAGTAGTCAAAACCCAGCATATCCAGAGTCAAGGCTCCAATGAAGGCTGGACAACAGGCCAGCTGCTCCAGCCACAAGTAATGGCTTAGCAGCACACAAGCGTTGGTGAGGCAGCTCAGCACAGGGGAGTGTTTACAAAGAAACACCAGCCTGTGCTAATCCAAGTGTTGTCTCTCTAGACAGAGCTGGAGCTAGCTACTGAAAAATACCATTTTGTGAATCGCAGAGTAAATATATACATAAGAATATATAACACAAGTGGCAAAAACTCACGTGTCCTGAACAACAACCCTCATAGAAGCGAGGAAAGACAGGAGGGAGAGACAGAAAGGAGAGGGGCCGGCCAGAAAAAACACCAGTGAAGCCAAAATTGCTGAGCTCCCGGCCCTGCCCTCTCCTTAACCACAGCTGAGGAGCAGCAGCCAGCTGAAAATGAGAAAAGAGAATTTGATGATTTTAACTGTTTCTATAGCTCAAGCCAGCCCCTAACTACTTACATTTCACCATTTATTTTAAAAGCAAAGACTTGCCACAAGCTGAGCATCCTGCGATACTTGTCCTGTTGAACAGTGCTAAAACACACTTGAAAACACACACAGACACACACACTTTTCCCATGTGATTATTTAGCTTTATTATGGGAGAAAGGCCACCCCCCTCCCCCCTCAAAGGGGCACAGAGAGACACTGCAGGGGGGGGGGGGGAACCCACACCAATAGGTGAAAGGGCAAGAGGGACAGAGCATCCCAAGCCGGGGATCACTAACCCGGACACCACCTACCCCTTAGTATGGGGTCTCACGGGGGGAAGCTAGCTCCCCTATGCACCCAGAGGTGCTGCTACCATTGCCCGAGCCTGCAGCCTAAGCTGGGAGAAATATTGTTATAGCTTAATTTATAAAAGAAAAAGAAGAGGTCTGGGCAGAAATAGACATAAAAAATGCCGGGAATTACCCCGGCTACCTGCAAGGAGGAGAGAGTCATCTTCTGACTTGCTTCGCCGACTGCAGAGACGAAAGACTGGGGAATAGTGGGAGGAACCCGGTACTTATGGACCAGGAGGGGCTCCTTTTTCCATGTCATCTCTGCAAGATCGCCCTCTACAGGCCGGTTTCCCAAGTGTCATGGATCTTTGGAAGTGGGGTGTGTGACATACTAGGAATAACAAGTCAGCGCGGCGGCTGACACAAGCGATGTAATAAAGCACAAAGCAGTACATGTATATACATACACGCACACATACACACACACGCCCCCCCCCCCCCCCCTTTTCCCCCGAAGGCTACAAGGAGAGTGAGGGAGGACAGCGGCCACTTTACAAGGGCCCACCGATATACAGGGGCAAAAGTGCGGGAGGGGCATCCCATAGAGGCTCACCATAAGCCTGAACCGCCTACCCTTTGGTGGGGGATTGCGGTGGAGCAGCGCTCCTAAGCACCTAACAGCGATGCTGCCTACCATCACCCGAACAGCGCAGCCAAGGCTGGGAGGCAATTACTAGTGGAACGGGTGGGAATAGTCCTACAGGGCCGCAGGCTAATAGCCCCCGCTCACCTGCGAGTAGAGAGAGAGCCATTTCTTGTCATTCGCAGTCCAGACTGCAGAGAAAATCTGGGGATTTGTGGGAGGTCCCTGGGTATTTGAGGGGGCAGGGAGGAGCCTATTTTCGATGTCTCTGCAGTCCAGCGCCATCTGGCGGAGTAATACCTGATAGTAAGCATTATATCGGGAGCAGGACGTACTGTATACTAAGAATATGTATGGGCATAACTGTATGTGATGCATAGGAGAGGAAACACTTCAGTATCTAGACTATTGAACCTTTTTTTCACAAAAAAGTATCCAATTATTAAAAAAAATGAAAATCTACACTAGTATTATCCTAAAATGATATAGAGCACAGTTTCTATTCTGCAGATTGATTAACAGGTAAAGCATACAGCTGAAAGCATATCATGTGACTGTAAAATTGTGAAACTTACACAAGCAAAATAACACAATTTCATAGAAAGTTGCTGGAGTCTTTTTGTGAACTTTAAACATGTCATTTCATATCTAAGAGACATGACTCCATGAGGCAAGTCATTTCTTAAGTGGATGGTAAAGAGGAGGTTAGTCTAATTTTAAAAATGCAGACATTTCTGTCATACCTCAGAGGGTAATGCAAACGTGCAGAACTGCTGAAAAGGCCATGACCCAGAGCTGAGAACTTGTATGCTGAAATCCACTATAAGAAAACAAACATAAAACGATCATTACACACAAGGACACAAAAAGGTTTTATAAATCTGGGTTTACCTCATGTCTGATACTGCCTCAATTAGAGGTGAGAGCAACTTTAAAGCACAAATGTGGTAAGAGAAATAGAAAAGGGACGTTATTTATATATTTATTTTATTTAACTGGAAACTGACCTTGATTAAATGGTGAAGGTTAAGGTGTACCTATACCCAGATTGGCTGTTTATAACATCTTCTATCCACAGCACTGCCCCAAAACAGCCTGGGTTTTTTTAATCTCTAGATGGCATCCCTATGCTAATTGATTCAGTTACAAGCTAAACTGTCGCATAATGGCAGTTAGGTTGTAGTGCTTTCAGATTTCATTCAGTTATTTTAACTATTAAGGCTCGCTCCCAATGCTGAGCTGTGTGTATTGTAACTGAATATAGTATCGCTGAGAGCACCATAGGGTGCAGCTGCTTGGCCAGAGAGTAATATGGCCGAATGCCTCCGGTTTGTGTTATGAATATTTTTAGTGAAAAAAAAAAAGCCAATTATGCTAGTTATGTTACTGCTGCCAGTTTGAGAACGCCACTCATTTTGTTGTTTCCCTTTAAATCAAAGTAAACGGATGAGCATGTCAGGCCTTAAAATTGTTCCTCTAATTGGTTATTACTAAGTAATATATAGTAACATAGTATGTAAGGCTGAAAGAAGGCACCCAGGCCACTTTTGATCTCTTATTTTATTCTTCATGACTACCTCCTCTGGCAGAAAGTTCCATAGCCTCACTGCTCTTACAGTAAAGAATCTTTCCTCTAACCTTAGTAGATGCAGAGTTTGACTTCCAGTTCTGGCTTTAAATAGATTGTGGGATAGATCTTTGTATTGACCCTGGATATATTTATACATAATTAGGTAACCCCCCCCCCCCCCCAGGCGTCTCTTTTCATGAACCTAACTGACAATATTTCAGGGTACTCTAGTTCCCTCATTCCATTTATTAGTTAGTTGCGCGCTCAAGTTCTGATAGGTCTTTCTTATGCACTGGTGACCAGAACTTTACACAATATTCCAAAATACAGTTTAGTTTATTATTTACTAAAACCCCTAGGTCTTTTGCCATTTTTCTGCCAAAACATCCAATTTATCTAAATCCGTTTGTAGCTGCAAGTTATCTTGTGTTAAATAATTTTACACAGCTTAGTATCATCCGCAAATATTGAGATTTCATCGTTTAACTCATTACTTATAACAATATATATTAAAAAGAATTGGGCCCAGCACTGACCCCTGTGGTACTTCGCTAGTAACAGTGACCTAATCTGTACCGTTTATAACCACCCCTTGTTTCCTATCATTAAGCCAATTACTCACCCATGTAAACACATTTTCCCTTTTGTACCAGTCTTTTATGTGGCACAGTAAAAATACAATTCTGTGATTATTCACCTGTAGAATTGGTATTATGAGTATACAGTACATCCTGCTCCAGATAAGATTCATTACACATGGGATTACCTCCGCCAGATGGCGCTGGACTGCAGAGACAGCGAAATTGGCTCCTTCCGGCCCCTCAAATACCCGGGACCTCCCACAATCCCCAGAATTGAAAAGCAGTTAACGAGAAGCCAGGAGAATTAAAACAGAACAAAACTGGTAACTACAACAATGATAATCACTATACAGTGGATCCAGGATAATGCAAAACCAAGGGTGGGGTGGAGCAGGACGTACTGTATACTCATAATACCAATTCTACAGGTGAGTAATCACAGAATTGTATTATTCTTAGTATACAGTACATCCTGCTCAAGATTCTTTACACATGGGACATCCAATAGCAGTGTCCATAAAGTAGGGTGGGATCCCCAAAGGTAACAATAGACAGGTCAGACCACTGCCGCCTGCAGAACCTTGCAGCCAAAAGCAGCATCAGCTGAGGCCCTATCAACAACCTTGTAAAACTTTGAAAAGGTATGAACAGAAGACCAAGTAGCAGCCTTGCAAACTTGTTCAACAGAAGCCTGGTGCTGAAAAGCCCAAGAGGCACCAATAGCACGAGTAGAATGAGCAGTAAGGCGGAAGGGAGGATTATTCCCCTTAACAGAATAGGCCTGAATCACAGCCTGACGGATCCATTTGCTGATGGTAGACTTCGCAGGTGCCAAACCCTTCCTAGGATCAGAAGGGACCACAAAAAGAGCATCAGTTTTTCTGAAAGGTGCAGTAGCCACCAGATAGTACTTCAGACACCTAACCACATCCAAAGAATGCAGCCTTGCAACATACGGACAAGAGGTGGAGTTGCAGAGGCCTCAAGTGGAACTGAGCATATGGGACCGCCTAGAAGCACGCCACCATCAGGCCCACCAGCTGCATTCCCTGCCTGATGGAGGGATGACAACAAGATAGCAGGAACTGAAACTGCGCAATCAGACTGTCCACCTTCTGCTGAGGGAGAAAAAATACAATTCTGTGAAATACTCACCTGTAGAATTGGTATTATACGTATACAGTACGTCCTGCTCCAGATAGATTACTTACACATGGGTTATCCTCCGCCAGATGGCGCTGCACTGCAGAGACATGTAAAACAGGCTCCTCCCGGCCCCTCAAATACCCAGGGGACCTCCCACAAATCCCCAGCATTGAAAAGCAGTGAACGAGAAGGCGGGAGAATTTAACCACCCAAACTGGTAACTATAACAATGATAACAATCACCATACAGGGGATCCAGAATAATGCAAAACCAAGGGTGGGGTGGAGCAGGACGTACTGTATACTTATAATACCAATTCTACAGGTGAGTATTTCACAGAATTGTATTATTCTTAGTATACAGTACGTCCTGCTCCAGATAGATTACTTACACTTGGGACATCCAATAGCAGTGTCCATAAAGTAGGGTGGGATCCCCAACAAAGAAGGTAACAGCAGACAGTTTAAACCACTGCCGCCTGTAAAACCTTGCGGCCAAAAACAGCATCAGCTGAGGCCCTAACATCAACCTTGCAAAACTTTGAAAAGGTATGAACAGAAGACCAAGTAGCGGCCTTGCAAACTTGTTCAACAGAAGCCTGGTGCTGGAAGGCCCAAGAGGCATCAATAGCACGAGTAGAATGAGCAGTAAGGCGGAAGGGAGGATTCTTCCCCTTAGCAGAATAGGCCTGAATCACAGCCTGGCGAATCCATTTGCTAATAGTAGACTTGGCAGGAGCCAAACCCTTCCTGGGCCCAGAATGGACCACAAAAAGAGCATCAGTTTTCCTGAAGGACGCAGTGACTATCAAGTAACACTTCAGACACCTGACCACATCCAAGGAATGCAGGACCCTTTCCTTAGCGTTGCTAGGATTAGGGCACAATGAAGGAAGAACAATATCTTGATTTAAATGAAAAACAGACACCACCTTAGGCAGAAAGTCTGGCTTAAAGCGGAACACCACCTTGTCCTGGTGTATCTCATAGTATGGGGGCTGAATAGACAGAGCCGCCAACTCAGACACATGCCTGACCGAAGTAATGGCCACCAGAAAGACAACCTTGAGGGTAAGCACAGCCAGAGCAGCATCTTGTATAGGTCCAAAGGGAGCACCCTGCAAGGCAGACAAAACCAAGTTCAAATCCCAAACAGGGACCATAGGTTTACATGGGGGACGCACATGAGTAACCCCCTGGAAGAAGGTCTTAACCAAAGAATGCTGAGCAAAAGACTTCTGAAAGAAAACAGACAGGGCAGAAACCTGTCCCGACTCCAACCCATGCTATAAGAACTCCAGAACCCTGGGAACTGAAAACACCCGACAGGGAAGAGACCTAGACTCACACCAGTCAATGAAGGTACGCCATACCCTGTAATAGATGGAAGAAGAAGTTTTCTTCCTAGCCTTCACCATGGTCTCAACCACCGAGGCGGACAAGCCTTTCTCCATCAAGATGGAGGCTTCAGCAGCCAGGCCATCAAAGCCAGAGTTTGTAAATTGGGATGGCGTAAGGGGCCCTGAGTGAGCAGATCTGTTACCCCTGGCAGAACGTACTGGTCTACTGCCATCTGCACCACGTCTGAACCACACTCTTCTTGGCCACCTGGGGGCCACCAGAATCGCTGGCACCCCTTCCAGAGCAATCTTGCGCAGAACCCTGCCCAGCAGGGGGAATGGGGGAAGACATACAGGAGCCGAAATTCCTGCCATGAGATGGACAGAGCATCCGTGGTCAAGGACAGAGGATCCTGAGACAGGGAGACAAAGGCCGGGAGCTTGTGATTGTGACGGGACGCAAACAGACCCACATCTGGTAGGGACTGGAATACCCTGTTGCAGAGGGACCACTCTCCCCGACGAGAGGTCCCCCTGCTCAGTCTGCCAGTAGATTCTCTGCCCCCGGGATGTACACAGCCGATATGCATTGAACATTGGCCTCCGCCCATGTCAGAATCCGCGACACCTCCTGGAGGGCCCCCCTGCTCCGGGTCCCTCCCTGATGGTTGATGTAGGCAACCGCCGTCCTGTTGTCTGAGCGCACCTGCACAGACAGACCCCGCAGGTGGTCGGTTAACTGATCCAGAACCAATCTGATTGCCCATAGTTCCAGAATGTTGATAGGTAATTGGGCCTCCTGAGGTCCCCACCTCCCCTGGAACCGCAGGGACTTCCAGAATCCCCCCCATCCTGACAGACTGGGATCCGTGGTGACCGTCTCCCAGGAGGGGGCCAGAAAGGACCTGCCCCCCAGCAAGTTCCTGGGACCAAGGGGGGGAGCACACAGACCCCGTCCAAGGACGTTGGGTCCTTGTCCCAAACTGACAGAAGGTGAAGTTGTAGAGGCCTCAAATGGAACTGAGCAAAAGGCACCGCCTCGAAGCACGCCACCATCAGGCCCACCATCTGCATTCCCTGCCTGAGGGAGGGATGGAGAAACGACAGCAGGAACCTCACCTGCGCAGTTAGAGCTTCCACCTTCTGTTGAGGAAGGAATATCCTTGACTGAACCGTATCCAGAATCATTCCCAGGAACGGGATCACCGAGGAAGGGGACAGAGAAGACTTGGGGTGATTGATCACCCAGCCGAAGGACTCCAGGGTGGACACTACCAGCTGAGTGTCCAACTCTGCCTGCTGTAGAGACCGAGAGGTGATGAGTATGTCATCCAGGTAGGGCAGCACGCGGATGCCCCTTGACCTCATCAGAGACATCACCCCCGCCAGCACCTTGGTGAACTCTGGGAGCTGAAGTGAGGCCAAATGGCAAGGCCACAAACTGGTAATGTTGATCTTCCAACCCGAATCTGAGGAACCTTTGGTGTCCTGAACACAGGGATGTGAAGGTAAGCGTCTTTGATATCCACGGACGTCATGAAATCCCCTGGGCGCAGGGAGCTGATGGCCGAGCGCAGAGTTTCCATGCGAAAACGCCTGTTCTTGACAAATTTGTTGAGGATCTTTAAATCCAGAATAGGCCAGACTGACCCATCTTTTGGTAACTGAAGAGGTTGGAGTAGAACCCCTTGCCTCTTTCTCTTAAGGGGACCCTGCAAATGACCCCCAGACCCAGAAGGCCTTGCACGGCCTGCGCCAACACCTGAGCTGAGACAGGGTCCTGGGGGATCCGGGACCTGATGAATCTTGGGGGAGGCCGCACAGCAAACTATCTTGTAACCGGAGGGCACTACCTCCTGAATCCACCGGTCTGAGACGTGATGCCTCCAGACGTGAGCAAAGTGCTGCAGCCGTGCCCCCACCCTGACGGGCGAGGGCGCCCCATCATGCCTGAGGGGGCTTGGGAGAGGATTTGGGCTTAGCCCCCCAGGAGGAGCCAGGACGTCGTCCTCTGCCCCTGTGCCAGGAATCTGCACAAGCCCCCGCGAAGGACACCCCTTTTCCTTGTTTAGCACCACGGTAGGCGAGTGAAAAGAAGCCCTGGCCCCGAAAGGGCAGAGACTGCTGTCTGCGCTGGGGTAACTTACCTCCCTTAGCAAAAAGGTCTAGGCGGTCCCCAAACAGGCGTAGCCCCTTAAATGGAAGCCCAGTGAGGGCCTTCTTTGCAGCATTGTCAGCAGCCCACTGGGGCAGCCAAACCGCGCGGCGTATAGCTACCACCAAGGCAGAAGTTCTCGCACACATCCTAATGGCATCATCCAAGGCAGATAGGATAAAGTTTACAAACACATCACAGTTAGACAGTGCATTAAGCACATCAGGTAGCAATCATCAGGAGCACCGTCAAGTACACTTCTGATCAGGGACCTGAGCGCCACAGATGGCCGAGGCGCAAACCGGCCGAAGCGCCGTCCCCACAAATGCAAAGGCATGGCACGCCAATTGGTCAATGCGCCGGTCCTCGGCATCCCGCAGAGTAGTAGAGTCAGGGGAGTGCATAACAGAGGTGTTAGACAGCCCTAGAATAGGAGCATCCACCTCGGGAGGGGATGACCAGCACTTGACCATATCAGCAGGAAAGGGGTACTTTCTGTCCCCACTCTTAGGTATACCGGGAAGTCTACTGGGACGTTCCCACTCCTTAAGCACGAGATTATTGAAATGGGTTTGCTCAGGAAATTCTAAAAGAGCCTTAGCAGTATGAAAAAGCTCACCCCTTTGCCTCGGAGCCGCAACAGGGGGAGAGATGGACAGAACCTCAAAAATCTGAACCAGCAGTCAGTATCATCCGGGGCCCAGGAGTCAGAGCCAGAATAGTCATGACCCCTGGGGCTCTCAACAGCTGATCTTGAATCAGAAAACAGCTCCCCTTTGTCCGAGGGGGTATAGCCACATAGATGCAACAACTCATCAGACTCCATAGGGAAAAGAGTGGCATCAGGGGTTAAGTGACGCTTTTTAGCAGTGGCCTTACGCGCTAAAGTATTAGCAATCAATTTTTCAACACTGGCCAGTCTAGCAGACACATCAGGCCGAGAATCCCCGCTTGTATGCAATTCAATGGGGGTGAGACTCAAGCTTGGGGGAGTAGGTGAAGTGAGACGAGGTGCAGGCCCAGCCACAGGAGGGGCGGATTGCAACATTAGCACCTGCTGTGCGCAAGGAACACAGACCCGTGCATTGTCACCGCTAATAGGCGAGACCCCACAAGCTACACACCGCCGGGCTTGTCCCGAAGGAACCCCGGTCACATTATCCTGAGATGCCTCCATATGGTGATTATTAGGCACAATATGCCAGTAGGGATTGACGCTATAAAGCAACCCTGGACGCCTCAATGACCCGCTAGGGAAGTGGGAGTAATTATACAAGGCCCAACTATCAATTACAACGGGCCGGGAGAAGCCAATGGATTCACCCGTCTGAAAGACACAATGGGAAGAAGGGGTGTCAGAACCAAACACTAAAATGAGTATGAAGTCGCCCGCGAGGGCACTTACGGACCATGGTAAGTAGAACCATAACACGCGCGCGCGACCTGACAAAATGGCGCCGAGAGTACCTCGAAGGGCGGGCCAGAGCGAGCCGTGACGCAGAGCGCGCCAAGCCAGGCCCCTCGAATAGCGCGAAGCCCACAGACAAGCAACCAATGAGTACGCAGAAGCGTCTGAGGTAACGCCGCCGTCCGGCGCGGAACATCCAAATGAAGGAAAGGACGCGCGCAGCGGCGGCATTTGCAACAGTAAAAAGACAAGTCAGCGCGGCGGCTGACACCACATATACTAGTCAAAAACATGAAAAAAGCCATATGCACGAATCACGATACACGCTCACCCACACCCCCCCCCCCTTTCCCCCCCCGAAGGCTACAGGGAGAATGAGGGAGGATGGCGGCCCTCTGTACAGGACCCACCGCTACACGGGGCATGGGACAATAATGCGGGAGGGGCATCCCATAAAGGCTCACCATCAGCCTATACCGCCTACCCGTGGGGGATTGCGGTGGAGCAGCGCTCCTTAAGCACACATGGTGCTGCCTACCTTCACCCGACCAGCGCAGCCCAGGCTGGGAGGCACATCACATGAGGAACGGGTGGAAATAGTCCAACAGGGCCGCAGGCTAATAGCCCCGCTCACCTGCGAGAAAGTGATAATTTCATGTCTTCGCAGTAAGCACTGCAGAGAAATCTGGGGATTTGTGGGAGGCCCTCGGGTATTTGAGGGGTCAGGAGGAGCCTGTTTTACATGTCTCTGCAGTGCAGCACCATCTGGCGGAGGATAACCCAAGTGTAAGTAATCTACCTGGAGCAGGACGTACTGTATACTAAGAATATCCTTGCCTGAACTGTATCCAGATTCATTCCCAGGAAGGGAGTCACCAAGGAGGGAGACAGAAGACTTGGGATGGTTTATCACCCAGCCAAATGACTACAGAGTGGACACTACCAGCTGAGTATCCAACACTGCCTGATGTAGGGACTGGGAAGTGATGAGAATGTCGTCCAGGTAGGGCAGCACGCCGATGCCCTGAGACTTGAGCAGAGACATCACTCCTGCCAGCACCCTGGTGAACACTGTGAGCTGGAGACCAAAGGGCAATGCCACAAATTGGTAGCGAACCTGAGGAACCTTTGATGACCTGGAAACACAGGAATATGAATGTAAGCATCTTTGATATCCACAGACGTCATGAAGTCCCCTGGATGCAGGGGACTGATGGCAGAGTGCAGAGTTTCCATGCGAAAGAGCCTGCACCTGACAAATTTGTTGAGGATCTTCAAGTTCAGGATGTGCCTGACTGACCCATCCCTCTTGCGCACGGTGAAGAGGTTGGAATAGAAGCCCTTGACCCTTTCTCTTAAAGGGTCCCCAAACAGGCGTAGTCCTTCGAAGGGAAAACCAGTGAGGGCTTTCTTGGCAGCGTTGTCAGCAGCCCACTGGTGCAGCCAAACCGAGCGGCGTATAGTCACCACAAGGGCAGAGGTTCTGCCACACATTCTCATGGTATCATCCAAGGCAGAGAGGACATAAGTCACAAAAACATCACAACGAGAGAGTGCATTAAACTCCTCACTAGACACATCATCAAGGATACTTCTGAGCAGGGTCCTGATAGCCACAGACGTAATGGCCGAGGCACAGACCGGGCGCAGCGCCGTCCCCACACATACAAGGCATGGGACGCCAGCTGATCAATGCGCCGGTCCTCAGCATCCCGCAGCGTAGTAGAGTCAGGGGAGTGCATGACAGAGGTGTTAGATAACCCTAGGATCGGGGCATCCACTTCAGGAGGGAATGACCAACACTTCACCACATCAGCAGGAAAGGGATACCTCTTATCCCAAATCTTAGGTACACCAGGAAGCCTGCTGGGGCGCTCTCATTCCTTGAGCACAAGGTTATTAAAATGGGCTTTCTCAGGAAATTCCAAACGTGGCTTAGCAGTATGAAACAATTCCCCCTGTTGCCTGGGAGCCGCAACCGTGGGAGAAATAGACCGAACCTCAAAAATCTGAGCAAACAGCCTATCAGTATCATATGGGGCCCAGGGGTCAGAGCCAGAATCATCATGACCCCTGGGCCTCTCATCAGATGACTGAGTCAGAGAATAACTCCTTCTTCCAAAGGGGTATAGCCAGACAGTTCCAAAAACTCATCAGCTTCCATAGGGAAAAGAGTGACATCAGGCGTTAAGTGCCACTTTTTTTGCAGAGGCCTTACGCGCCAAGGTATTAGCAAGCGACTTCTCAACACTAGCCAATCTGGAAGACACATCAGGCTGAGAATCCCCACTTGTATGCAACTCAGTGGGAGTGATATTTAAGCTTGGGGGAGTAGGTGAAGCCATACGAGGCGCTGGAAAACCAGGCTGCAGCACAAGCACCTGCTGGGCACAAGGTACACAGACCTGCACATTGTCAGCACTAGTAGGGGACACCCCACAAGCTACACAGCCAGGCTTGTCCCGAAGGAACCCCGAGCACATTATCCTGAGACGCCTCCATATGGTGATTATAGCGGCACAATAGGCAGATAGGGATTCACGCTATAAAAGTAACGCGGGATGCCCCAATAACCCGCTAGGGAAGTGGGAGTAAATTACACACTAGGCCTCACAAGTAAAATAACTAAACCGAGGGAATAGGGCCGGGAGAAGCCAATAGGGTTCGGCCCATCTGAAAGACATAAGCAAAGGGGAACCGTAAGTGACATGTGAATGACAAAAGGTAAATAAAGCCGCCCGCGAGGGCACTCACAGACTGTGGTAGGTAGATGCCAGTCACGTAGCAGCCGGATCCAAAAGAAAATGGCGCCAGGTATACCTCGAGGGGCGGGCCGCGGGGACAGTGACGCGGAACGCGCCCCCCCCACCCGAAAAGTGCGAAGCCGTACACGTGACAAGCAGCCAATGACGGTGCACCAGCGCCTGAGGTAACGCCGCCGCCAAGCGCGGAACACTGTGGAAGCCCCCCCCCCCCCCCTCGAGAGCTACAAGAGAGAGCAAGGGAGGACAGCAGCCACTTAACAGGACCCACCGACAGACAGGGGCAAGGGGCGATAGGGGCATCCCATAGAGGCTCACCATAAGCCTATACCGCCTACCCTTTGGTGGGGGATTGCGGTGGAGCAGCGCTCCTAAGCACCTGACGGCGGTGCAGCCTACCATCACCCGACGAGCGCAGCCAAGGCTGGGAGGCACATTAATAATGGAACGGGTGGGAATAGTCCTACAGGGCCGCAGGCTAATAGCCCCGCTCACCTGCGAGAAGAGAGAGCCATCTTCTTGTCCTTCGCAGTCCAGACTGCAGAAAAGATCTGGGGCAGGACGTACTGTATACTAAGAATACAGGTCATCTGACTACACACAACAGCTAATAGTCATGGGACGTGGTACTTACAGTCTAGAGGCTCGGAGTTGGTGAGGTGCTTTTTGAATTGCTCGTTTAAGTCTTTGCTAACGCCTATGTCTTGGAACATCCTCTGCAGCTTCGAGGTATATTCAAAACCACATGCTTGCTGTAAAGGCAATACACATAGATTAACCCATCTGTCACATGAAAATGGAAGAAGCTCTCCCAAGAAGCTCTCTTTTTTATTGCAGATCTGGAATCTATGTCTCATGAAAAAAATAGGTGTATAATTCAGGTTTCAAATATGATTATTAACCCCTTAACAACCAAGCCCAATTTAATCTTACACACCAGTCATTTTTTCTCTTCCTGTTCCAGCAGTGATACATTTTTTAATTTATCAGAAACGTATTTGACATAGAAATATAATATATCTATCTATCTATCTATCTAAAAAGCTTGTCTTTTACGGGAGCAGTTGTAGTTATTCTAGCCACCATTATGTGGCACATATATATCAAAATGTCATTTATAGTGCATAGAGATGAGCGAACCGGTTCGGACGAACCGGAATTCGCTCCGAATTTCAGGAAATATTCGATTCGGCACGAACCCGAATATTTTGTGGTTCGTGCCCATCTAATTTTTCCTGAAATTAAAAAAAAAAAAAAAAAGCCGGCATGGTGGGAGCCGGCCGGCGGGCCGGTAAAGCCGGCCGGCCCGCTCCCACCATGCCGGCATTTAAAAAACAAAAAAAAAAAAAAAAAAAGCATTTTTGCCGGCATTGTGGGAGCGGGCCAGCCGGCTCCGCTGTCAGCGGAACCGGCCGGCCCGCTCCCACCATGCCGGCATTTTAAAAAAAAGCAAACACTTACCTGCAGGTCCGGAGCGTGGAGGCCGGCGCCGCTCTCAGCTGTCATCTGAGGGCGCGTCATCAGATGACAGCTGAGAGCGGCGCTGGCCTCCGCGCTACAGACCTGCAGGTAAGTGTTTGCTTTTTTTTTAAATGCCGGCATGGTGGGAGCGGGCCGGCCGGTTCCGCTGACAGCGGAGCCGGCCGGCCCGCTCCCACAATGCCGGCAAAAATGCTTTTTTTTTTTTTTTTTTGTTTTTTAAATGCCGGCATGGTGGGAGCGGGCCGGCCGGCCCGCTGCCACCATGCCGGCAAAAATGCTTTTTTTTTTTTTTTTTGTTTTTTAAATGCCGGCATGGTGGGAGCGGGCCGGCCGGCTTTACCGGCCCGCCGGCCGGCTCCGCTCCCACCATGCCGGCATTTTTGATGGGGAACTTCGTAAAAGTTCGATTCGGCCGAACCCGAATTTCTTTGTGAAATTCGGCGAATCGGCCGAATCGAACTTTTCAAAAGTTCGCTCATCTCTAATAGTGCATACTAGGCTACATACAAAGGCTTGAGTAAGAATAGTGTAATCTCTGTAGGTTTTCTTTGGGACATTTTTTTTTCATTTACTTACTGTTCACCCTAATTTTTGTTTTTAAAATTCCTAGTATGGTTTTTTTTAATGCTGTTTAGGATATATAATATTTGGGTCAGTTGGAAAGACTAGCATGATCACAACCCCCCTCCCTCATCTGACACACGTGGGTTAAAGAGAGATGGTTAAATGCAGAATCAGAGCATGTGGTTAGAAAGAAAATAGAATGGCAAATATGACCATCAACAGGCTTGAATAATGGCAATCCTCATAGCAGCTCGGACAGAACTGGACCTTTGGCAAAACAATTGGTTTTTAATTATTAAAGAAATACCTTTGCCAGGGTTAAAAACAAAAATAGAAGATTCTCTACTAGACATAACCATTCTTGTCACTAACCTTAAGTTTGGAGATCATACTCGCTTCTGCATCATCACTCGCGCTGTTTTGGTGCACAAGACGCTTTGCCAGCATTTTTGCATAGAATTTTTGAAATACATCCTTGTCTTCTATATACTTAAATACTACCATCTGTGAAAAGCACCAACAAATAAATGTTACCATCTACACGCGTTACATCAAAGGCAGATCAGACACAAGCAAAAAAAAAATATTTATCACAAGACTGTAATCCTAAAAGCATTAACAGACGGTCTGAATACAGATAAAACCTATTATTTAGTTCGACCATTAAATAGAAGAGCCAGGGGACAATCACAAGAGAGCTTAGACAGGGCTGTCTATACAAATTCATATAAAGACTTTATTTTATTGCTATAATCAATATTTAAAAGGGACAGCCCAGTTCTGATGAGATTACCTGATGTCCCATTGTTGTCTATTGAGACACGACAAAACACCCCCTCTTCTCCTCTCTATAGAAGATAATGGGGCAGGAACACAGTAATCCCATCAAGTCTGATCCCATGAACCACAAGTTGTTTAGACTGGCCTAATGCTACCAGCGCAAAAAACGTATCCTAAACGTATCCGGTAATACAAGCAGGAACTTTGACTAAATAGTTATAAAGTTGTTACTCTTCTAAATTGAATGTCACCATGTAACAGATCTTTAAGATGCATCAAAAAGCCAACTGAAATCTTACAACTTGATTAAGTGTATCTTCCAATTCTGCCTCTTCTGGATTCTTGGAGCTACAATTAAATGAAGGGGATAGGTATGACTATACATGTACAAACAGAGAAGGTAATCCTGACATACAGCAAAAGACCTAAGTAAGAACAAATAACAAAATAGGTTTAGAACTGTTTAAACATGCCTACCTTTTTTTCAGCAGCGAATCACAATACCGGGCAAGCAGCTCTGGAGATTTGCTGGAAGACTGGGCCATTTTTGTCACTGCATTGTTATTTATAAAACGACCGCAAGCCTGCAAATATAACAGTAAAGCTTGGAGGTGAAATATACTGAACTGTAAAGTAGAAGGGAGAAAAAAAAGTGGGATGGTGGAAGTTGGCATGTCAAACTTACCTTGTCTAGTGCAGCCACAAACCCTGCATCATTGTTGAATGCAGACATTACTAGTGCATTGTATTTCTTGTGGACATCCAAGACAGTCTGTACATACATTTTAGGATCCTTAAAAAACAAACCACTCTTTAATTTTATATCAAACATAAAATAGAAATAATAATTTAAAAAGCTCGGTCCAGGCAATGGCAATATTTTGTCAGGAAGTAGCTCAACTGAAGTCCCATGAGCCTTTCCTGCAGCACTCCTCCGATTGGGGTGCCCCAGGGGGAGGGAGTATGCCTGTCTCAGATTCCAGGGTGGGTTTTGGTCCTCTTTAATACCTTTGTATATATACCTACACAGTCAAAGTAGAATTTCTTTCCAGTCAGTTTAGTTTGTATAGATTTTATATATTTCTGGTGTCACCTGGTGCTCTCATCACAGAAGCAGCACCTCACACACAGAGCTATTACCACTGCGTAAAGCGCCTGTCTGTGAAAAAGCTCCCCCCATTTAGCAAAAGGACTGAGCCATTTTCATTTTGAAATTTTAAAGTAAAACATACATTTTTTTCTTTTCTATTGCCAAATTATTTATACACGTTAGAAGCTATTGTGTGGATATTTAATTATTTGTCGTTTTTAATGAAAAAATTCAGGATAGCGGCCCTTTAACTTCTCAGCAGTAACCTTTGAAAAATATAAAGCAGTTAATAAAGCATGTAAAAAAGAAAAAAAACTGTCGAAAACACAAGATGAAAAAGAGGTGGCCAAAGAAAGCTAAACTTGTCTTTAAAGAGGAACATCAGAGCCCCTGGAGTCTAATAAAAACTCCTGGGGTGATCTAGTGGGTACACACAGCGGGGCATCCCAATACGGGATGACGCAGCAGACAGGAATAACTCACAGGCAAGTGAAATTCCTGTGCGTTCTTCCCCACTTTAAATATATAAATAGAAAGAAAACATAGCAAAGAAAACAAAAACAGAACAGGAAGGTCCCCTAAACAATGATAACGGGGAATTGGTCATGGGGGATAAAGAGAAGGTGCAGCTGCTAAATGGGTTATTTAGCTCTCTTTACACTAAAAGAGGAACAAGGAGCCAATATAGGGGTATCTCATTGCTGTAAATACCCCAAGCACAATTCTTAACTGGCCAATTTAAATGTGAATAAGACTCCAGGACCAGATGGATGCCACCCAAGAGTTCTTAAAGAAAATTGTGGTAAACCTGCTTGACTATGCATAATATTCTAAGAGATAACCAGCACAGTTATACTAAGGACAGACGCTGCCAGACTAACTTGATTGGCTTTTATGGATTGGGGACTAAAAGCCTGGACAGAGATTTGGCTATTGATATTGATTTTTACAAACACATTTCACACCCCCTCAGACATTTAATGGGGGGGGAATGGATTGAAAACTGGCTGAAGGACCATGTGTAGATGAGTTAATGATACCTACTCTGAATGACCCCCAGTTGTAAGTGGTGTACCACAGGGTTCAGTGCTGGGCCCAGCATTATTCAACTTGTTTATAAATTATATAGAAGATGGAAATAATAGCAGTCATTTTTGCAGATGACACTAAGATATGTAGCACAGAGTGCTGTCTACCGAAAATGTTCAAAAAAATACAATTCTGTGATTACTCACCTGTATAATTGGTATTATGAGTATACAGTACGTCCTGCTCCAAATCTAATACTTACACTTGGGATAAACTCCGCCAGATGGTGCTGGAGTGCAGAGACATCGAAAATAGGCTCCTCCCGGCCCCTCAAATACCAGGGGACCTCCCACAAATCCCCAGCATTGAAAAGCAGTTAATGAGAAGCCGGGAGAATTAAACAATCCAAACTATCCACTATAACAATGATAACAATCACCATACAGGGGATCCAAGAGCAAACCAAGGGTGGGTTGGAGCAGTACGTACTGTATACTCATAATACCAATTCTACAGGTGAGTAATCACAGAATTTTATTATTCTTAGTATACAGTACGTCCTGCTCCAAATCTAATACTTACACTTGGGACATCCAATAGCAGTGTCCATAAAGTAGGGTGGGATCCCCAAGAAAAATCAGCAGCAGACCGTTTAAACCACTGCCGCCTGCAGAACCTTTCGGCCAAAAGCAGCATCAGCTGAGGCCCTAACATCAACCTTGTAAAACTTAGAAAAGGTATGAACAGAAGACCAAGTAGCGGCCTTGCAGACTTGTTCAACAGAAGCCTGGTGCTGAAAAGCCCAAGAGGCACCAATAGCACGAGTGGAATGAGCAGTAAGGCGGAAGGGAGGATTCTTCCCCTTAGCAGAGTAGGCCTGAATCACAGCCTGACAAATCCATTGCTGATGGTAGACTTGGCAGGAGCCAAACCCTTCCTAGGACCAGAAGTGACCACAAAAAGAGCATCAGTTTTCCTGAAAGGTGCAGTAGCCACCAGATAGTACTTCAGACACCTAACCACATCCAAAGAGTGCAAAACCCTCTCCTTAGCATTGCTAGGATTAGGGCACAAAGAAGGAAGAACAATATCCTGATTCAAATGAAAGGCAGATACTACCTTAGGCAGAAAGTCAGGTTTGAAACGAAACACCACCTTGTCCTGGTGTCTCTCATAGTAGGGTGGCTGAATGGAAAGCGCCGCCAACTCAGACACACGCCTAACAGAAGTGATAGCCACCAGAAAGACAACCTTGAGCGTAAGAATGGCCAAGGCAGCATCCTGCACAGGTTCAAAGGGAGCACCCTGCAAGGCTGACAGAACCAAGTTCAGATCCCAAACAGGCACCATAGGCTTACGTGGTGGGCGCACATGAGTGACCCCCTGGAAAAAAGTCCTGATCAGAGGGTCCTGAGCAAAGGAATTCTGGAAGAAAAAAGCCAGGGCAGAAACCTGACCCTTCAGAGTACTGAGCTGGAGTCCCATCTCCAACCCATGCTGCAGGACTCCAGAATCCTGGGAATAGAGAACACACGACAGGGAAGAGACTTAGACTCCCACCAATCAATGTAGGCACGCCAAACCCTGTAATAAATGGAAGAGGAAGACTTCTTCCTAGCTTTAATCAAAGTATCCACAACCAAGGAAGACAGCCCCTTCTCCATCAAGATGGAGGTTTCAGCAGCCAAGCCGTCAAAGCCAGAGTTTGTTAATTGGGATGGCGTAGTGAACCCTGAGTGAGCAGATCTGGCACCAAGGGCAGAGCGTACTGATCTACTGCCAGCTGCACCACGTCTGCGAACCACACTCTTCTTGGCCACCTGGGGGCCACCAGAATTGCTGGCACCCCTTCCAGAGCAATCTTGCGCAGAACCCTGCCCAGCAGCGGGATTGGAGGGAAGACATACAGGAACTGAAAGTCCTGCCATGACATTGCTAGAGCATCCGAGGTCAAGGCCAGAGGATCCTGGGACAGAGAGACAAAAGCTGGGAGCTTGTGATTGCGGCGGGACGCAAACAGATCCACATCTGGTTGGCCCCAACGGTGACACAGAGATTGAAACACCCTGCTGCATAGGGACCATTCTCCCTGGCGAGAGGTCCCCCTGCTCAGAGAGTCCGCCAGGCGATTTTCCACCCCCGGGATGTACACAGCTGATATGCAGGGGACATTGGCCTCCGCCCAAGTCAGGATCAGAGACGCTTCCTGGAGGGCCCCCTTGCTCCGGGTCCCTCCCTGATGATTGATTGATGTAGGCAACTGCCGTCTGGTTGTCCGAGCGCACCTGAACAGGCAGGCCCCGAAGGCGAGCAGTCAAGTGAGCCAGAACTAGCCTGATCGCCCGCAGTTCCAAGACATTGATAGGTGTGTGGGCCTCCTGAGGGCCCCACCTCCCCTGGAACCGCAGGGACTTCCAGAAACCTCCCCAACCTGACAGACTGGCATCCGTGTTGACCTTCTCCCAGGAAGGGGCAAGAAAGGATCTGCCCCTCAACAGGCTGCTTGAGTCCATCCACCACGAGAGGGACCCCCTGACCAGGGGGAAGAGCACACAGACCCAGTCCAGGGATGCTGGGTCCTTGTCCCATACTGACAATAGGTGAAGTTGCAGAGGCCTCAAGTGGAACTGAGCATAAGGGACCGCTTCGAAGCATGCCACCATCGGGCCCACCAGCTGCATCCCCTGCCTGATTGAGGGATGGGGACAAGCTAGAGGGACTGAGCCTGTGCAATCAGACTGTCCACCTTCTGTAGAGGAAGGAAGATCCTTGCCTGAACTGTCTCCAGATTCATTCCTAGGAATGGAGTTACTGAGGAAGGGGACAGTGAGGACTTGGGGCGGTTGATCACCCATCCAAATGACTCCAGAGTGGACACCACCAGCTGAGTATCCAACATCAGCCTGATGTAGAGACTGGGAAGTAATGAGAATGTTGTCCAGATAGGGAAGCACGCGGACGCCCTGACATCTGAGCAGAGACATCACGCCAGCCAGCATCTTGGTGAACACCCTGGGAGCTGAAGTGAGGCCAAAGGGCAGGGCCACAAACTGGTAGTGTTGATCCATCAGAGCGAACCTGAGGAACCTTTGATGACCTGGGAACACAGGAATATGAAGATAGGCATCTTTGATGTCCACAGAAGTCATGAAATCCCCTTGACGCAGGGAACTGATGACAGAGCGCAGAGTTTCCATGCGAAAGCGCCTGCCCCTGACAAACTTGTTGAGGATCTTCAAGTCCAGGATGGGCCTGACTGAACCATCTTTTTTGGGTACTGTGAATAGGTTGGAATAAAAGCCTTTGCCTTTTTCTCTTAAGGGGACCTGGCAGATGACCCCCAGCTCCAGGAGGCCTTGCACTGCTTGCACTAGCTCCTGAGCTGACACAGGGTCCTGTGGAATCCGGGATCTGATGAATCTTGGAGGGGGACAGGCAGCAAACTCCAACTTGTAACCGGAGGACACTACCTCCTGAATCCACTGGTCTGAGACATGAAGCCTCCAGACGTGAGCGAAGTGCTACAGCCGTCCCCCCACCCGGATGGGTGAGGGCGCCCCATCATGCCTGAGGGGGCTTGGGAGAGGATTTTGCTTTGGGACCCCAGGAGGAGCCAGGACGTCCACGCCCTCTGCCCCTACCCCAGAAATCTCCCCGGGCCCCAGAAAAGGAAACCCCCCTCCCCTGTCTGGCATCACGGTAAGGGGAGGAGAAGGAACCCTGACCCCGAAAGGGCCGAGATTGCCGCCTGCGCTGGGGTAACCTGCCTCCCTTAGCAAAAAGGTCCAGGCGGTCCCTAAACAGACGCAGTCCTTTAAAGGGAAACCCAGTGAGAGCCTTCTTGGCAGTGTTGTCAGCAGCCCACTGGCGCAGCCAAACCAAGCGGCGTATAGCCACCACGAGGGCAGAAGTTCTGGCACACATACTGATGGGGTCATCCCATGCTGAGAGGATAAAATTTACAAAAACATCACAACTGGAGAGTGCATTGAACACCTAACAAGGCAAATCATCAGGGGCACTATCAAGCATATTTCCGATAAGGGTTCTAGTGGCCACAGCAGTAATGGCAGAGGCACAGACCGGGCGCAGCACCGTCCCCGCACATGCAAAGGTGTGGGATGCCAGCTGGTCAATGCGCCGGTCCTCAGCATAGTGGAGTCAGGGGAATGCATGACAGAGGTGTTAGATAGCCCTAGGATCGGGGCATCCACCTTGGGGGGGGGGGGGGGGGGGGATGACCAACATTCAACCACCTCAGCAGGAAAGAGATACTTCCTATCCCAACATTTTGGAACCCCGGGAAGTTTACTGGGGCGCTCCCATTCCTTGAGCACAAGGTTATGGAAATGTACCTGCTCGGGAAATTCCAAACGTGATTTTGCTGTATGGAAAGGCTCCCCTCTTTGCCTGGGAGCCGCAACAGGGAGAGATATGGACAGAACCTCAAAAATCTGGGTCAATAATCTGTCAGTGTCATCCAGGGCCCAGGGGTCAGAGCCAGGATCGTCATGACCCCTTGGTCTCTCATCAGATGAGCCTGAGTCAGAAAAGAGCTCTCCATCAGAAGGGGTATAGCCACAAAGATTCCAAAACTCCTCAGTTCCCATAGGGAAAACAGTGACATTAGGCGTCAAGTGCCGCTTCTTAGCACGGGCCTTATGCTCTAAGGACTTAGCAATCAACTGCTCAACAGTAGCCAGTCTAGAAGACACATCAGGCTGAGAATCCCCACTAGTATGCAACTCAGTAGGAGTGAGGTTTAAGCTTGGGGGAGTAGGAGAAGTGAAACAAGGTGCAGCCACTGGCAGGCCAGATTGCAATGCAAGCACTTGCTCAGCACAGGGTACACAGACCCGCGCCTTGTCAGCGTCAGCATGAGGCTGCCCACACGCTACACACAGCTGGTCTTGTCCCGAAGGGATCCCGGTCACATTATCCTGGGATGCCTCCATATGGCGATTATAGCGGCGCTATACGCCGATAGGGAATAACGCTATATAGCAACCCCGGATGCCCCAATAACCCGCTAGGGAAGTGGGAGTATTATTTTTACAAGGCCTGCAAGTTATATACTAATACAGGGCCGGGAGAAGCCAAAAGGGTTCGCCCCGCCTGAAAGACATAAGCAGACAAGACCTGTAAGCACACAGTATACAAAAGTGAAAGATATAAAGCCGCCCGCGAGGGCACTGACGGACCGCGGTAGGTAGGGGTCCGTCGCGCATGGGCCAACCAAACAGGTTAAAGATGGCGCCGGTATCAGCGATGACGCTGAGCACGCCATAAATGCCCCCCCCCAAAGAGTGCGAAGCCAGAACGAGCAAGCAGCCAACGACGGCGCACCAGCGCCTGAGGTAATGCCACCGCCAAGCGCGGAACCAAGACATTAAAGGCAAGTCAGCGCGGCGGCGGACTCAAGACTAAACAGAATGGAAAAAGAGTGTAAAACACAGAATGCATAGCATACACATTTACACCCCCCCCCTCTTTACCCCCGAAGGCTACAAGGAGAATGAGGGAGGACAGCGGCCACTTAAACAGGGCCCACCGATAGGCAGGAACAAAGGGCACTAGTGCGGGAGGGGCATCCCATAGAGGCTCACCATAAGCCTGAACCGCCTATCCTTTGGTGGGGGATTACGGTGGAGCAGCGCTCCTAAGCACCTAACAGCGGTGCTGCCTACCTTCACCCGACCAGCGCAGCCAAGGCTGGGAGACATATTAATAGTGGAACGGGTGGAAATAGTCCTACAGGGCCACAGGCTAATAGCCCCGCTCACCTGCGAGTAGAGAGCCAATTTCTCGTCCTTCGCAGCCAGACTGCAGAGAAATTCTGGGGATTTGTGGGAGGTCCCCGGGTATTTGAGGGGCCCGGAGGAGCCTATTTTCGATGTCTCTGCAGTCCAGCGCGATCTGGCGGAGTATATCCCAAGTTTAAGTATTAGATTTGGTGCAGGACGTACTGTATACCAAGAATAATTCAGGCATACTTGGACACTTTCAAGCAGCTGCTTCCAAGACCAGCAAGATAATATCAGGCATTAAAAAGGAGGCATGGTATCACAGGATAGGAATAATACAATTCTGTGAAGTACTCACCTGCAGAATTGGTATTATACGTATACAGTACATCCTGCTCCAGATATAATACTTACACTTGGGTTATCCTCCGCCAGATGGCGCTATGCACTGCAGACATGCAAAAACAGGCTCCTCCTAGCTTCATATACCCAGGGACCTCCCACAAATCCCCAGCATTGAAAAGCAGTGAACCAGAAGCCGGGAGAATTCAACCACCAAAAACAACTGGTAATGATAACAATGATAACAATGATAACAATCACTATACAGGGGATCCAGAATAATGCAAAAACCAGGGTGGGGTGGAGCAGGACGTACTGTATACGTATAATACCAATTTTACAGGTGAGTACTTCACAGAATTGTATTATTCTTAAGTATACAGTATGTCCTGCTCCAGATATAATACTTACACTTGGGGCATCCAATAGCAGTGTCTATAAAGTAGGGTGGGATCCCCAACAAAAAAGGCACAGCAGACAGAAAAAGTACTGTCACCTGCAAACCTTGCTACCAAGAACGACGTGAGCAAGGCTCTAATGTCAACATCATAAAAACCTTTGAAAAGGTACGAACAGAAAACAAGTATCGGTCCAGCAAACTTGCGCAACCGACCTGGTGCTGAGAAGCCCAAAGAACCAAGGCACCAATATAATCAGAATAAAGTGAGAATAAACTCTTCCCCTTAAAGGAATAGGCCTGAGTAACAGCCTGACAAGATCAAACGCTAAGAGTAGCCCAGGAAGAAGCCAAACCTTCCCTAGGACCAGAAGGGACAACCATCCCAGTAAAGGCGAGGCCCAAGGCCGCTCGACCCCTGGAAGCAGACGAAATCAGGCACATACAGATGAAGGTGCCCACAAACCCCAAGGAGCATCAGTTCCCCTAAGGGACAAGAGACAATCCAGGAAAAAATTCCAGCACCAGTTGAGGGAAGTAGATCCCCTTGCCTCAGCGTTCCTAAGAATAAGGCACATAAGAAAGACAATGTCTTAAATACATGGGTCTAAGACACCACCTTAGGCAGAAGGTCTGGCATAAAGCGGAACACCTCTCATCTTGAAATATATAAAAGAACGAGGGCTAGCTAAACAGAGGCGCCCGCTCAAGCACATGTCTGACTGAAGTAACAGCCCCCAGAAGGACAACCTTGTGGATAAGAACAGTCAGACAGCATCCAGAACAGGGCCAAAGGGAAACACCCCGCAAGGCAAACAGAAGAAAATTCAAATCCCAACAGGGACCCTAGAAGCACGTGGGGGATGCACCCAAGCAATCCCCACAAGAATGCGTACTCAAGGCAAAAAAACTGAGTAAAGACTTCTACAGGAAGGCGGACAGGGCAGAACCTGAACCTCCAGAGTACTGAGTAGGAGAGCCAACTCCAACCCATGCTGTAATAACTCTAGAACCCAGGGAACAGGGAGCGCCCAACAGGGGAGAGACCAAGACTCACACCAATCAATATGGGTATGTCATAATCCACAATAGACGGAAGAAGAAGCAGCCAACTCCTAGGCTTCCAGAAGTCACCGTCACCCAGAAGATAACCCCGTCTCCATCAAGGTGGATGAAGCAACCGTCAGGCCATCCAGACCAGAGCCTGTAGATTGGGGTGAAATAACAAAAGGGGGGTTGAGTGAGCAGATCAGCACTCCTGACAGAACGTACAGGCCCGCTGTCCTCAGTACCACATCTGCAAACCACACTGCACAAGGCCACCCAGGGGCCACCAGTAACACTGGTTCTCCCTTTCTAGAGCAACCTGCGCAGAACCCTGCCTAGCAGGGTAAATGAAGATAAGACATACAGAATAGAATGTCCAGCCATAAAGTTACTAAGTCTCATGACCAAGGTCAGAACAATCTGAGACAGGGAAACAAGGGCCTAGAACCCATGAGAGTGACGGGGCCCAAAAAGATCCACCCTAGATGGATCACAGTGACACAATAATTAGCACATCCTGTCGCAGAAGGACATCCACCGGAGCAAATATCGCTGATATGCAGGGAACGCCGTCTTCCACCCAGATCAGGGTCAGATACCCTCCTGGAGGATCAGCCTGCTCCACGTCCACACAGAAAATTAATACAGGCCCTGGCGTCAGACATAACAAGGAGCCCCGAATAGATAGATCCCGCAAGGGAGAAGTCCAGCAAGATAGAGCCAACCTGACAGCCTACCACTTCAAAAGTTAGACAGGTGAATGGACCCCTAAAGGTCCCACCTCCCCCGGAACCACAGGGGATTTTAGAAGAAAACAATTCCCCCCTCTGTCAACCTGATAGATTTGGTATCCATCTACAGGAAGGGGGTGCCCCCTGACTGGTTCCTTGAGTACAACAGTCTCAAGGGGAACCACCATACCAAGGTGGAAGGGTACACAGACCCAGCTCCAGGGAAACTGGAACCCAGTCCAGCATTTACAATATAAGTTGCAGAAGAGCCCAAGGGTACTGAGCATAAGGGACAACCTTTGAGCAGCCACCAACAGGCCCGCCAGCTGCAATCCAGCCTGGTGAAGAGACGGAACAGCAAAGAAGGACCGAGCCCATGTAACCAGATTGTCCACTTTATAGTCAAGGAAGCAGGTTCCCGCCTGAACTGAATCCAAGTTCAACCCTAGGAATGGAGATACCAATTAAGGGGAAATGAGGAACTGAGGTGATTGAGCACCCATCCAAAGACTCCCAAAGGACACCACCAGCCGAGTAACAAACTCGGCCTGACGTAGAGATTGGGAAGCAAAGAAGGACTACCGGGCAGTTCCTCGCGCGGACGCCCCCTTGGTCTCATCAGAGACATCACCCCCGTCATCGCCTTGGCGATCACTCTGGGAGCAGAAGAGAGGCCAGATAACAAGGCCACAATCAGCAGTGTAGGACCACCAACACTAACCTGTAATATCCTCGGTGCCCACAAGACACACAGTGGCAATGAAATAAGCATCTTAGATCTCCACAGACGGCAAGAGGTCCCTGGACACAGGGCACTGGCGGACCAACTTAGAGCAAACCATGCAGAAAAACCGCCTGTGAATGTAAATTGCCGCCCCTATGGAAGGCCAGAATGGGCAGAGTGCCTCATCCTTTTGGGGGAATGTGGAAGGGTTGGTGTAGAGGTCCCTGTCTCTGCCTGTTAAGGGCAACCTGCAAGTGACCCCAGACCTTGCAGGCCGCACATGGCCTGCACCAACTCCTGAAGAGAGACAGGGAAGAGAAGCATCCTGACAATCTTGGGAAGGGGCTGCCCAGCACACACTATCCTGCATCCAGAGGAAACTTCCTCCTGAACCCATCAGAACGAGGCATGACGCCTCCAGATAGGAGCGAGGTGCTGCGGCCATCCCCCCGCCCAGAAGGGCAAGGGCGCCCCATCATGCTTGGGGGGTTTGGGTGAAAGATTTGGACTTAGTCTTGCCGGAGGGGCCAGGGCATTGTCTGCCACTCCTGGGGCAGGGATCTACACCAAAAAGCTGGAAGCACACCCCTGGTTCGGGTTTGACACTAACATAGGGGGGGATGGGGGGGGCGGGGTGCCCCTGCCCCGAGAAGGCCGAGACCGTCTTCTGCGAAGGGGTGTTTTGGCCTTTTTTCCAAACAGGTCCAGACGGGCCCCGAATAGGTGTCGCCCTCTAAAGGGAAGCCCAGTAAGAGTCTTCTTTGTAGCATCGTCAACACCCCACTGTTGCAGCCAGACCAAGCAGCGTATAGCTACCACAAGGGCGGAAGTTCTTGCGCACATCCTAATGGTGTCATTAAAGTGCATTAGAGTGCATTAAACACATCCCAGAGGAGATCCTCAGGTTGATGATCAATCATCTTTCTGATGAGGGTCCTAGCGGCCACAGTAGCGATGGCCGTGGCACAGACCTGGCGCAGAGCCGTCCCTGCACAAGAAAAGGCAGCCAGCCTGTCAATGCGCCGGTCCTCAGCATCCCGAAGGGTACGATAAGTAGGGGCAGCAATAAAGGGGGGGTTAAGAACCCGAATGATCGGTGCATCCACCAAGGGAGGTGATGACCAACAGTTAACCACATCAGGGGGAAAGGGGTATTTCCAATCCCAGTCCCCTGGAACCCCTGGAAGTTTACTAGGACATTGCCATTCTTTGAGTACAAGAGCCTGGAAGTGATCCTGCTCCAGAAATTCCAAACGCGGAGTCGCTGTATGGAAACTCTCCCTTTTAGGCCTGGGAGCCTCACCAGGTGGAGAGATAGACAAGACCTCGAAGATCTTTATCAGTAATTCATCGGTGTCACACAGGCCCCAGGAACCAGGGCCCATATCCTCTTGACTCCTCAGTCCTTCGTCAGATGAGCCTGAGTCAGAGAACAGTTCACCATCAGAAAGAGCAAAACCCTGCTCAGTAGTGAACTCCTCAGTTTCAGAAGGAATGGGCGAAACTGCAGGTGTCAGGGACCGCTTCTTACCAGGGCCCAAGCGCTCTGCCAACCTCGAAATCACCTGATCAGCCGTAGGCAGTCTGCGTGGCACGACTTGCTGGTCATTCCCGCTCGAGTGCGACTCATCAGGAGAGAGATTTAAGCACGGGGAGAGGTGTGTATTGAAACGAGGCGCAGCCACTGGCAACCCTGACTGCAGGGCCAGTACTTGTTCAGCACATGGTCCGCAGACCCGTGCTCTGTCTGCATCAGCATGGGGTTGTCCACACGCTGTACACAGCCGGTCACATAATTCTGAGATGCCTCCATATGGTGATTATCAATGCAATATATGCCAGTAGGGATTTATGCAATAGGCAACCCTGGATGTCCCAAAGACCCGCTAGAAATGTGGGAGAATTTAGTAAGCCCGCTACAATATATGTTAGGCCGGGAGAAGCACCGGAGTCTTAACATCTGAAAGACATAAAGGGGAATAAGAGGTGTCAGGGCCATGCGCAGAAGAAAAAATACTAAGGATGAAATCGCCCGAGAGGGCACTTACCGACCTGGGGAGGAGAAGGACCGCAAACATGCGCGCGCGAAGATCAACAAAAGGGCGCCAACCGAACCTCTAAGGGCGGGCCCAATCTGGGCGTGACGCGGAGCGCGCCACGCCAGGTCCCCGCCTCCCCCAAAGAGCGCGAAGCTCTGAGGCAGCCGTCCAGGCTTGACAAGCAAGCATAAGATATTCTAGTAACAGCATCTGCTAAAGGATACTCGTAGTCTGACGGCGCCGCCACCTAGCACAGTACATTTTAATAAAAAATTGAGAAGGCAAAGACGGCGGCGGCGGCCAAAAATACCATTTTGTGAGTACTCGCCTGAAAAATGGATTTTGTCAGTGTGTCACACACCCCGCTTCCCCTTTAATTCTTACGATCGGGTTACTCCACCAGCAGGTGGCGACGTTGCAGGGAGAAGTCTTGAAAACGAGACCCTTCCGGCCTATATATACCTAGGACCTCCCACTTAACACCAGTGATTTAAAAAACAGAAAGACAAGTTACCAGGAAATCCAACGGTAACCTCAAAATAAAGAAAAGCTTCACCATATAAAGGATCCAGGATACCAAAAAGGGCGGGTGAAGCGGGGTGTGTGACACACTGACAATATCCATTTTTCAGGTGAGTACTCACAAAATGGTATTCTCAGTGTGTCACACACCCCGCTTCCCCTTTAATTCTTACGATCGGGACATCCAAAAGCAGTGTCCACAAGGGATGGGTATCCGAAGGCAAAATGAAGCATAACTTAAATGACTGCAGTCTGCAGAACTTTGTGGCCAAACACAGCATCCGCTGAGGCCCGCACATCAACCTTGTAAAACTTGGAAAAAGTGTGAACCGAAGACCAAGTAGCAGCCTTACAATCTTGTTCAACAGAAGCTTGGTGCTGAAAAGCCTAAGACGCTCCAACGGCGCGAGTAGAATGAGCAGTGAAACCAAAAGGGGAACCTTCCCCTTAGCAGAATAGGCCGCAATAATGGCCTGACGTATCCATTTGCTAATGGAAGATTTGGCCGGCGCCAAACCCTTCCTAGGCCCACAGGGCACAACAAAAAAGGCATCAGTTTTATGAAAAAGGAGAAGTAATAATCAAATAGTACTTAACACAGCGTACTACATCCAAACAATGCAAAACCGTCTCCTTGTCATTCTTAGGCTTAGGACACAGGGAGGGGAGAACAATATCCTGATTCAAATGAAAAGCAGAAACAACCTTAGGAAGAAAGCCCGGTTTGAACCGAAAGACCACTTTGTCCTGATGCCTCTCAAAGTAGGGCGCCTGAATAGACAAGGCTGCCAACTCCGAGACACGCCGAACCGAAGTGATAGCTACCAAGAAGACAATCTTCTGAGTCAAGGTAGACAAAGCAATATCTTGCAAAGGCTCAAAGGGAGGAGCCTGAAGAGCAGAAAGAACCAAATTCAAGTCCCAAACAGGGAGTAATGGTTTCCTGGGAGGCCGCACATGCAAAACCCCCTGGAAAAAAGTTTTAACTAAAGGATGAAGCGCAAAACGCTTCTGAAAAAAGATAGATAAGGCAGAAACCCTTTCAAAGTATTCAGCTGAAGACCGGAGTCCAGCCCTGATTGTAAAAACTCCAGAATCCTGGAGACCGAAAAGACCCTACAAGGCAAGGTCCTAACCTCACACCAAGTGATATAGGCTTTCCAAGTCCTATAGTAGGTGATAGAAGAAGACCTCTTTCGGGCACCGATCAGAGTCTTAATAACCGAGTCAGAAAGACCCTCCTCCTTCAAGATGGAGGCCTCAGCAGCCAAGCCGTCAAAACCAGCGTTGGTAAATTGGGGTAATACAGCCGACCCTGAGAGAGCAGATCGGGCCGAAGAGGCAGAATGAGCTGATTCACTGTCAGCCAAACGATGTCTGCGCACCATACTCGTCTTGGCCATCTTGGGGCCACGAGAATGGCGGACACCCTTTCCAGAACCAGCTTCCGTACCACCCAGCCTAGCATGGGTATCGGAGGAAACAGGTACAGAAACCCCAGGTCCCCCCGGCTCAGGGATAAGGCTTCCGCCGCCAGAGCCAGAGGATCCTGGGAGAGCGACACAAAGATCGGGAGCCTGCAACTGTGACAAAAAGCAAACAGGACCACCTCCGGTGTCCCCCACCGGAGCGGACTGCAGACTGCCGAGAGACAAGGAACATGTGCCTTCGACCAGGTCAGGATCAGGGACACCACTCTGAGGGCACCCAGACTGCAAGTCCCTCCCTGATGATTGATGTAAGCAACCGCTGTTTGATTGTCCGAGGGAAGCTGAACCAGACGCCCAGACCCTGATGAGACAAAAGAGCAAGAACCAGACGGAAGGCTCTCAGCTCCAGAACAGAAGGCCGAGGATTGGAAAGAAGGACCAAAGCCAACTCCTGAATCAGACAAATTTTGGACTGAGTGAGAAACACCCTGTTGACCGGAATCCGACCGCATTCCCAGAAAGGACACCACCCTGGCCGGAGCAAGGGAGGACTTGGGAAGGTTGAAAAACTTCAGATGCAGGACGGGGCAAGCCGACCCGTCCTTCTTGAGGACTGCGAAGAGAATGGAGTAAAAACCGAGGCCCACCTCTAAGCGCGGCACCCCATTTCCAGGAAAAACCGTGAAGGAGGGCGAGACTCGAGCTCCAGTTTGTAACCGGGCGACACCACCTCCTAGATCTATGTGCCCGGAATCTCCCGGCCTTAAACCGGGGAGAAGTGTCTCAATCATCCCCCCACCCGCACGGGTGAGGGCAGCCCCTCATTGCTGAGCGGGCTTACCAGCAGGTTTGGGCTTGGCGCCCCAGGACTGACCGGGACGGCCACGACCCCTTCCCCGGGACCAACCTACACCCCCGGTAATGGGAAGGGAAGCCCCTCTGGCTCCTCGAAAGGAGGGACTACAGGAACTCGCACCCCGAAAGGAGCGACAAGGCTTCTTGAATTGAGGCAACTTACCATCCTTGGTAACTGCATCCAATTTCTCGCCAAAAAGGCGTAAACCTAAGAAAGGTAGCGCTGTAAGCGCCCTTTTAGAGTTAAGGTCCGCCGTCCACTGGCGCAGCCATATAGACCGACGAATAGCCACCAGCAGTGCCGCTGTCCTGCTACTTGTCGCAAGAGCATCGTCCTGAGCGGTCAGGACAAAGGAAACAAACGACTCGCACTGCTTGAGAGAACTAAACATATCACAAGCGGGATCAAGATCTGCGTGCAGACCCCTAATAATGGATCTAACTGCCAGCAGAAGAAGCACCGAAGCACAAACCGGCCGTAGTGTCGACCCGGCACTGATAAAACCATGGCAAGCCAATTGATCAATCCGACGATCCTCACCATCCTTAATGGTAGTGGTGTCAGAAAAGTGCAACGCAGCCGAGCCAGTCAGCCCTAACACAGGGGTATCGACGTCGGGGGGCACTGACCAAAGCTTCACCAAGTCCTCCGGAAAGGGATAACGCTTATCCCAATTAGGAGGAGTTCCAGCCAGGCGCGTGGGTTGTTCCCATTCCTTAAGGACAACCCTCTCAAAGTGCTGTTGCCTGGGAAACACCAAACGCGGCTGGGGTACGTCAAACAACTCACCCTTTGGCAGAGGGACCACCACAGGCGGATCCAAGGCCAAAACTTTAAACATTTGAGCCAAAATGGAAGGAGTGTCAAGGGACACCCCCACAGCCTGATCACCAGCAGAGTCAAACAATAGCTGGTCTGCAGGCTCATCCGACTCCTCAAGGAGTTCCCCCTCCTCATCAGGGGGACAATCGGACCAATCCAAAAATTCAGGTACCTCACCCTCCGAAGCAGATGCTGCCGGAGAAAGGTGCTTCCGCTTTGCCGTAGCCTTCTGAGCCACTGAAGCGGAAATTATTTTCTCGAGGTTGGCCAACCGCGCATGCACCTCGGAATGCGAATCCCCATTCTTGACAATGTCACAAGGGGTCCGGAATAAGGGAGGGGGGGTAGGGGATGACGGAAGTTGCGAGGAGCCAGAAGCCGGAGCAACGGACTGGCGTGCAATGTTCTGCCTTGCACATGGAACGCATAATATGACATCATCGCCTGGGAGCGGAGCCCCACAACCCCCACACAGCCTGGATAGCCCCGAAGAGCCATTTCCAGTAACTTTGGAAGCCTCCATATGGTGAATTTGTGGTATTCGCAACAACCCAGGGTTTTACGCATTAAGCAACCCGGGATGCCCCTTTGTAATTAAAGTCCCGGAAGTGGGAGGATTTTTTAAGCCTAGGAAAATCCCAATTTAGAGACTAACACTAGCCAGGTATAACAGACCGGGAGAGCCACTGCAGTGAGGGGATCCCAGACTCTGTGGGGGAAAAGAGACCACAGTCAGTCCCCAACCAGTATGCACCACATTCATACATAACCAACAAGGCAAACATATATGAACAGTTTAAACATCATGGATAAAAAAATAATTATATATATATATATATATATATATATATATATATATATATATATACACACAAACATACCCAAATACAGACATTTGAACCCATACACAAAGCAGAAGTGCCCTCAGGAAAACGCTAGGCATGGCAGGCTACAACAAAGTACAAGGACGGCCCCACGTGCGCGATGGTGGGGACCGTTTACCTTTACAGCTCAAGCCGCACTGGACCTCTTCCCCCACCGGCTCCAGCACACCTGTCTCTGATGAGACAGGGGAAGTGAAGGGCGGGCCCGGACACAGCGCGCCCCGGCCACGCCCCCTGATCACCGAGCGAGGCTGCAGAGAGCGCGGCCCCGCTCCTCCAGTGACGCGGCTCGCCCAATGGCGAGACCACAAGCGAAAAGGGGGGAAATTTGAAAGTGAAACACAACAAAAGGCCCCCGCAGCCCAAGCCACGCACCGCCACCGCAGCGCTGACTCTGCCAAAGCACTTCCCACACATAAACACCAAGTAAAGCACCTCATGCAACACGCACCCCCCCCCCCCCCCCCCCCCCAAGCGAGGGAGAAGGGACCGAGCGGGAGAAGGTGGACAAGGGGAACATCGGGACAGGGGCATCCCAAATCCGGATCACCATGCCGGACAGCCGCATTACCCCACACGTGGGGTCGAGCGGAGGAGAAAGCTCCTAGGCACCTAAGTGCCATCTACCTTTGCCCAGCCAGCAGCCTAGGCTGGGAGGCTTCCATTTAACTAGGCAAACACCACAATAGAACTGGGCAGAAATAGACCAAAAGGGGATGCCGGGTTTGACCCCGGGTACCTGCAAGCAGGAGACTTCTTTCTTCTGTCTTGTCGCCTCATGCAGAGAGAAAACACTGGTGTTAAGTGGGAGGTCCCAGGTATATATAGGCCGGAAGGGGCTCGTTTTCAAGACTTCTCCCTGCAACGTCGCCACCTGCTGGTGGAGTAACCCGATCGTAAGAATTAAAGGGGAAGTGGGGTGTGTGACACACTGAGAATATAAAAAGAGCAAGCAGCGCGGCTCTGACACCCAGTTACCAGTCAAGGGCAAAAACTACGGCCATAAGCGTGACAATGCCGTACACTGAGACCGGGCTACGGGGGAACGAGGGAGGATGGCGACCCTTTACACAGGGCCCACCGCTACACGGGGCATGGGGCAATAATGCGGGAGGGACATCCACTAGAGGCTCACCATCAGCCTGAACCGCATACCCTTTGGTGGGGCACTGCGGTGGAGCATGGCTCCGTTAAGCACGCATGGTGCTGCCTACCTTCACCCGACCAGCGCAGCCCAGGCTGGGAGGCACATCACATCAAGGACGGGTGGGAATAGTCCAACAGGGCCGCAGGCTGTAATAGCCCCGCTCACCTGTGAGAGTGATACATCATGTCTTCGCAGTCAGCACTGCAGAGAAATCTGGGGATTTGTGGGAGGTCCCTGGGTATATGAAGGGCTGGGAGGAGCCTGTTTTTGCATGTCTAGAGTGCACAGCGCCATCTGGCGGAGGATAACCCAAGTGTAAGTATTATATCTGGAGCAAGACGTACTGTATACTTAGAATATAATATCTGAGTGCCCTGAGTTTGGAAAGGGTGCAGACAAGAGCCACCGAACTGATAAGCAGAATGAAGGATCTTAATTATGATTAGGGGAATTAAAGCGGATGTAAACCCATTTGGGCTTCCTCCATTGATCCCCCGGGGCCTAGCCCACCCCAAATATCTATGGTTGACAGAAAAGGACAGCAACATTCCTTCTTTCATTACAACAGAGAACACATTTTACCCACCATTGGGATCTCCTGACACAGCATACCACTATATCACACCTCATTCCTCACAAACCAGCTTTAGTTTTCAGGATGGCTCCGCCTCTAAGTCAACGACTAGTACAGTACATAATCACTTTTATCCTACAGCTAAGAACCACTGCAGGAGTACGTGGACTATATGCCTGTGGCAAATGCAAGGCCAGCCCTCTAATACAGTTCGGTCCAGACACTCAACTTCCATCAAGACAGACATACACATTACATAATTTTGAAAATTGCAGTACACCTGGAATCATTTACCTAGTTACATGGACATGACCATTCTCATGTCCACCAACAGGTCATTTTTTGCAGATCTCCACATAGGGAATCAATAGTTCAAACACCTCTCTCAGCTTCCACCCCAGGGCATCACCAAATCAGATACTCATAGGTTAACAATGGGCCATAGGCGGGACTACGAGGTAACAATGCGTGGTCTCTAGTGGTTTACATATACTTCCGGGTGCAACTCCTACTCTATTAAAAAGCAGTAAGAAACAGCTGCCCTGTGGGGAAGGAAAGACATTTCCATCTTTTTTCTCTTATACCACTTCAGGGCATCACCGAATCAGATACTCATTGGACTCTCCAAAGCAGTAACTCTTTCCAGGGCAGGATCCCAATATTCACACTGTCACCTTGGATAAGAGACACAGCCTGGAAAGGAGAATAAGACCTTTGTCGAGGAATCGACCACTGTCCACAACATCTTATATACAAAGGTGGCCTCCGCTGAAGAAGCCCTTACATCTGCCTTGTAAAGGAGTAAACAGAAAGCCAGGTACCATCATTACATACCTGATCTACTGAAATTTAAGCCCAGGAATATCCAATAACCCAGACTGAATGGGTGTGATCCAGAAGGAGCATCCATTATCTTGCAACAATAGGCTTTGAATATAGCTTGCCTGATCCATCTACTGATGGCTGATCTGGTAGGTGCTAAACCTTTCCTTGGCCCCTCTGAATTCACATATAAGACCTCAGTCCTGTAAATTCACTGAGTAGCTGTTAGATAACACTTAGAACCTCTAATCATGTTCAAATAATGAAGAAACTTCTTCTTGTTACAGGTAGGACAAAGACAAAGAAGGCAGAACCCCCTTTTCGCTAAATTGAACAGGAGACTGCCTTTGGTAGAAAATTCAGCTAGAAACAGACCTTATCCTTGTGGAGCACCATGTGTGCTGACTTTGTCCAGGCTTTAAAAAAAAAAAAATCACCATACTCCCCTTTTGTCCCCCACAGATGATCGCTCCCCATTACCTGCCTGGCCGGATAGTTGGGCTCATCCTGCTCCTCCCCATGGTGCAATCCTTGCTATCAGTCATAGCAATGCTAGCGAGCTCCCTTCATTGACTGCAATGGAGGAGGGGGGTTGCTGGCATTACTATGAGTGATGTCGGGGGCAGTGCCACATCGAGAAAATAAGAAGGGGGCAGCCAGCGCCAGACTAGGAGCGATCAACTGCAGGGGACAACATGCGAGTATACACAGATTTATATTTTATCCTGGACAATGTCTTTAACCCGATAATGCCACTAATTCTAATACCCATCGAATGTAGGGGATAGCCACCAAAAAAAGACAACCTTAGGCGTCCTCAACAGTAAGGAAGTTTCTGCCAAAGACTCAAAGTGAGGAGCCTGTTAAGCAGATAAGACTAGATTGGGGTCCCTAGGTGGCAATAAAGGCTTTCTGGGTGGACGAACGTGGGTAACCCCCTGCATAAATGTCCTCATCAGCCTGTTCTTTGCTATGGGTTTCTGAAAGCAAATGGGCAAGGATGAAACTTGTCCCTTCAGGGTACTGAGCTGTAACCCATCCTCAAGACCCTCCTGCCAAAATTCCAGAATCCTTAAAAAAAAAAAAAAAAAAAAAAAAGAAAACTTCTGCAGGTGTACCTCTTGCCTTCACACCAAAAAGGCTCTCCAAACTCTGTAATAGATCCTAGAGAAAAACTCCTTTGTCTGAATGGCTCCGGGCGCTATTCCTCTGCCTGCCATGTTGGTTTTAAAGTGGAACAAAACCCACCCTGGAGTCTGAGTCTCCAGGGCAGGCTTACTCCCCCCCCCCAGAACTGGGACGCCCCACTGTGTGACACACCTAGGCCTATCATACTAAATTGTGTACCACAAATCATGAGCTTTTATACGGATCAGTTTTTATAACCAGGTTACAACTGACAAGAAGAGTTACTTACATTTTGTGCAGCCTCGCCACATTTTTCTATAGCAGCAAGTCCTTGATTGTGAATGTGTGTTTCTAAAAGTTTTTTCAGTTCTCCCAATCCATCCTGTATTCGTGAAACAAGATTGTACATTCGCCCCAAGTCTGGAGAAAAATATCAATAAGCAATTTAGATTGAAACCACAACAAAACCCTATTCAAGCGAATCATTTAAATGAAAGTATTACCTCCTCACTGCCTGAACTTCGATTAAATACTTGCTTGCTTTAGAGTTTAGGTCCCTTTTTAAGGTGAACCTCACACCAATACAGATTATTCCATACACCTGGTGCATCCCGATTTGGGATGGCCTGCTGTGCAAGAGCCACAGCTTACCTTTTCACCAATCCAACCGCATAAGCAGCCCCACTCATGGTATCCCGCAGCCTAGGCATAATCCCACACCTGGCCATTCAGATGTGCTCCGTGCTCCAACCCCCAGCCTGTTGCTGACCATAGGGAGATTAGGGATGGATTAATATGCACAGCATACTCTCATGCGATTTGGACGAGAGTCAATCAACCCCGGAACGGAAATCGGAATGTCCTAGGAAAATGTAACAATCACCAGGATAGTGAAAAGCCTTCTGAATGGTCAACTTTAGTGCAAAATGTCACACAAAACTGCTCCATCCCTTTTGCGTTCCCAGAGTTAAAAGCCGCATCCAGCACCCCACTTACCATTTGCGGCAGATAAGGTTTGCAGGCCAAACTAATGGCCACTGGATGGGGTACAGGAGCGAGGATGAGTGGTTATGTACGAAAGTCTGATATGTTTTTTAGGGGAAGGATAGAGGTGGTGGATAAGGCATGGTTTTCACTGCAGTTTGACATTGGGCAGTTATATTAATAATTACGGTGTGAATTTGCTTTGCTCAAAAGCAGTGACTTGTATGACATGGCAACAGTTCTCCAAAATGGGAATTGGATTATTCTATATAGGATTATAACATACATGTAGCAACTCCAATTTCATCCGTGGCCAACAAACTCTTTGCAAGACTTGGCCCTAAATGCATTACTTTCTCTTAAAAAAAAAAAAAATAAAAACGCTAATGTATCTAGATCAGACCTTCATTTTTGTCTGCATCAAGTAAATTCTGGAACTCCGTATGAAAGATCTCCAGGTGTTTTTCTATGAGGACTTGTTCACATTTCCGTGCCAGTTCATCTTGTGTGCTTTCATGAAGGTATACTTGTACTCTTCTCTGCTCTTCCAAAAGACGAGCTTCTGCCTGATATTAATAAAAAAACACACACCAATAATGGCTGCCACACATAGAACCGTCCACTAGTATTTATTATCAGTAATAACTGTTAACTGTTTTTCTGAATTTATTCAGAAATGGAAATTAAAGTCCGACAAATTCGCCCATTGCAGAGCCAACATGCTTCGGACAAAATATAAAAAATACAATTCTGTGATTCTCACCTGTAGAATAGTTTTCTCTTCTACATCCACTCCAACCCATCAGCATTCAGCAACAAATGGGTTAACTCTCGACCAAAGGGCCCTATGTCTTTGTTAGTGATGAGACAAAAAATTATTCTTCACCTTTCCACGCTTATTTTCTCTTTAATATATTTTTTTTCCGCTGAACAACTATTTACATATATACAAGTTCCACTAGGACTAGGCAGTAGATACAGTAACCCAGCAGAAAGGGAGGTTTGGGGCCTGGAGTGGATGTAGAAGAGAAAACAATTCTACATGTGAGAATCACAGAATTGTAATTTCTCTCCCAATCCACTCCAGGCCGCCAGCATTCAGTAATGAAAGGGACCTCCAAAAGCAGTAACCTTACATCAGGGTGGGATCTCAAGAATTAATGAAGTAAGCTACTGAAAAACCAAAAACATCTTAGCCTACTACTGTAAATCCCTCCTACCAAATACGGCATCTGCCGAAGTTCTAACATCTACCTTGGTAAATGTATGAACTGAAGACCAATTAAGCAGCTGTGAATAGACAAGATGCATGCTTCTCGGCCCAGAGAAATATCTGGCACACTTCCTTGAAAGCTCTCTTGCTCCTGGTGTTTGATAAATGCCACCACTGTCAGGTTGTATGACTGAATCCTGACAGGATGCCCTCTCAGGTTGGAAGTCCAATGTGTGAGGACTAAGAGAATCGCTCTCAGTATTAGGATGTTTATGGGGAGCTTGTTCTCCCCCTGACCCCACTGTCCCTGGATCGTTTGTGATCTCCAGACACCCCCCCCCCCCAACCCATTAGGATGGCATCTGTGGTGACTATCTCCCATTGAACCGGAGCAAAGGACCTGCCTACCAGAAAATGAAGGGGATTCAGCCACCAGGTTAGAGACCGACTGGCTGATTGTGTCAGAAAAAAGGGGTGATCCAGAGACTCAGAGGTCCGATCCCAGATCGAGAGTAACTCCATCTGCAGTGGCCTTGTATGAAACTGTGCAAAGGGCCCCACCTCAAAGCAAGATACCATCAGGCCCACCAGCCGCATCGCCTGAAGGATCGTCGGCAGGCCAAGTGAGCCTGTATTCTGGCCTGAAGAAAGATTCTCTTCTGTTCCGGAATAAATACTTTGGCCTGTGTTGTGTCTAATGACATCCCCAGAAAATACCTCACTGTTAAAGGGATTATATGCGACTTGAGTGGATTATGCAGCCGAACCCCTCCAGTGTCGACAAGACCGCCTGTGTATCCTTCTGGGCCTCCTGAAAAGATGGGGCCCTGATCAGCAGATTGTCTAGGTAAGGGATTATGTGTATCCCCCAACCCACAGGAAAGCCATAAGGCCTGCCAAAACCTTGGTAAACACCCTTGGGGCATACGGACAGGCCGAAGGGCAGAGCCACAAACTGAAAGTGTAGTCCCTCCAGCACAAATATTTTTGATGACCAGGAAAAATCGGATGTGTAGGTAAGCATCCTTTATATCCACTGTGGACATAAATTCTCCCGATTAAAGCATCACTGTGGATCTGAAGGACTCCATGAGAAAATGCTTCAGAGGGACGAACCTGACAAATTACTCGGTTCTCAGGGCTTCTGCTTTCACCAGATTTCGGGATACCCCTGACCAAAGAAACTTCCGGGGGGGGGGGGGGGGGGGGGGGGGGGCTAACTCCCAACTCGATCTTGTAACTTGAGGACACCACCTCCTGTATCCATAGATCTGATACATGGCGCATCCAAACTGGAGCAAACAGCAGAAGCCATCCCTTCACGTTTGGGAGGTCATAGCAGGGGGCTTTGTCTTATTCCGCCAAAATTATCTTGCCTTACTCTGGGACTTTGGTCTGTTCCAGAATTTCCTTCAGCTTTCCGGAAGAGGAGATCCTCCTTTACCATATCATCCAGATGTTCCCAGAACTATCGCTCCTGAAAGAAGTCCCGTCTTGGAGACCACATCCGCGGACCATTTTTTTAGCCATAATGAGTCCCAGAGTGGCAACTTTAAAAACTAAAGTGACACCCCGAAGCACCCCAAGACACTGGCAGTTACCCCTACCACCCTGATCCGTATAACAGCAAAGCTGAGGAGGCATAGGGGCCTGGAAGAAAGACAGGGTTCAATTCCCCAGCGTCCTCTGTAAAGAGAACAGGAGGCGCCACCCATTTCTTTCATGCAGTCCAGGGTCAGATGAGAGTTAGCCCATTTGTTACTGAATGCCGATGGCCTGGAGTGAATTGGGAGAGAATTATTAATTGCTATTTTTAACTCTATGATCAGCTAAATAGCAGGTATGTGTTGTACTAACAAGGTTTTAGCAGAAGTAGCTCTAATGATGTGGCAAGCACCCGTTGAATATTTGTGACATTAATTTGAGGTTTACCTTAACTTTCTCTTCATCCACTTACACAACATATAATTTAAACCTTTTAAAATGTTTATTAGAAACATTTCGAAATAACTTCTTGAGCTAGAAAGTTAAAAAAGCAGATAAAGGGGTACACCGTACTCACCTTCTTCATATATTCTGTCACTGGGTTCTGCTGTAAAAATTCTGTACTCTCTCTTGTGTAGAAGCGCTCTGTGTCGGCCAAAAACTGGGACTCAAAAGATTCTTTGTACACAGTCAACGTGGGGCCTTTGGCAAAAGCATCATCTTCATTCAAGCCAAGCTCAACTGTGGGAAAACAACATAGCAGGGCTTATACTTTCAAGGAGCAATGCAATTCAGCCTTCTTCTAGACCTGAGGATTCCTAACCCTAGAGCAAAGTTCTGAAAAAATGAATGGCTGGTTTTGCATCAGACACTTTTCTAATATAATGTGCTTGGATGCCAGTTAGAATTAGGCACACTCGTGGAAAACTAAACACACACGTAAATCACTAAAATAGTGTAAAGATGACAAGGAAGCCCAAAATGAGGCAGAAATACTCAGCCAGTCAGTGCACATCAGCACTCATACTGTGTGGACCCAGATGGCCCTCAGTAGGGGATGTATAGAATGTGAATGCTGCAGCCCAGAACATGCAAAGGAGTATTAATGTCCAAACTTGGGATTCCTAGGCATTTTTAAATGCAGAGGCATCTTAAACCATGCCTTGGGAGTGGATATTGAAAGTGACCTAAAGTTCCAAACAATCCCACACCCAGCTCCACCTTATGGCTTTCAATTTTCCTGACCCTCTGACCATGTGACCATGTGACCCATCAAGAGACTTATGGGATTAGCAGCCCAGGCATGCACAGCGCCAAATGAAAATTCACGGACTGGCATTTGAAGGATTTCTCAGCAGAAGAGCACCCAACAGCACTATGATAGGCCTCTCATAGGCATAAAAGGATGCATTTGCCAGGACTCATACATGTACTATAGGTACATAGATCAGAATAGTGGTGTCATCACCCCAACACCCACAAATTTTGGTCCACAGGACTTTTAGCAGCTCATGTCCGAGTCATAACAATAAAATCATATTCGGTTTATAGATTATGCTTTTGGCCTCAGCTCAGTTCAAAACGACAATTTTTTATAAGCAGTCTAACCAATCCATCAAAAAATAAAAAAGTTTTACAAGGTAAAGGAAGGTTTGGACAGAGTGGCATAAATGGATTTAAAGTGGAACCAAACCCACCAGAAGCCGGCCTGGAATGTAAAAGATTCCAGGAACAGCCGCTGGCTTTCCCCTGGGGCATCTCGTATAAGGAAGTGTGGAACACCCCCAAGGTCACCGGAAGTCTCCATGTAACCTTTCCCTGCTCAAACGCCGCATGCTATGACATCATTTGCCAGACGGCTCTAACTGTTTTGAATGGGGAGCGCTAGCTGCTGCATCTCCGGCGCTGTGCGAGCGCTCCTGTATCAGGCATTAAGATAGGCTGAGGCAAGAGCACACACGACCAGGGATGTGACAGCAGGTGGCCTAAGTAAAATCAGTGAGAGCCATTTGCCAGAAGAGGTAAACACAGCAATGTCTCTCATCGGCTTAGCATCCGCACATGCGCAGTTCGAAAGCAGAGGAAGCGAGTTGTTTGGGGCTTCCAGAGGTCTTTCACACAGCGGGGCATCCCTAATCTGGATGATGCCAGGGAATGGAACAAAACCCAGGAAAGTCAAATTCCCAGGGTTTAGTTCTGACAGAAAACATGAAGAAAAACGTTGAAACCAACAAGCAAAAAAAAATTTTAAAAAACAAAAAGGAACAATGAAAAGGTAAGTTATACATGCAAACGGCAGTTAACATGCAGCAATGATTGGCACATATTTGAAAAAGTTATTAAAAATACATTACCGGAGATAAAAAAAAAAACCTGGATGACATTTACTGCTGCCTTACAAAAGTCTCCAAGATTCCTGCAGAACTTACCATAAGACTGTACGACACCGCTGATGAGCCTGGTGTTGATTGTTTCTCCGTTTCGTTCTTTTTCGATAAGTTTAAGCACCGCATTTGTCACCTACACAAGTAGATTGCATTGATACATATTTGCAGATTACAAACTGGAACACTTTATTAACATTTCCTATATTACAAGCAGTTGACTTCCAAGTCTCTTTATAAAAATGTGCTTTATATGATGCGCTGATAAAAGCATACATGATTTCCCACATCTATTAAACTTCTTCTATGGAGACCAAGGAAGAAACTGAATTAAGTCACATGCTACATGAAGCAAACTGAGTACTAATACAGTCCTAATAAGGAAGCAGAATAAAACTATTCATGTTCACATGGGAACACATTCTCTTGTCAGACAAAAGTGGCTGAAGAATAAGGAAAGAATGTCTACACTTTGCACACTTTTTCAGTCTCCCATTTGCTGAGTATGCTGTAAATGTGACCATAAGACGCACATGGGGTTTACAGGGATAAAAAAAAAAATTCTTAAAACAAATAGTGTGATGTATTAGGTGTGGGTTTAGGTTTTGTGTATGAAAGTGTGAAGCTTCACACCTTATAAACACAGCTGCATATTTCACCAGGCATGTTATGGCCGCTGTAAATTATCAACTGTGTCCAGTAATGAAATGCAAAGAAAGCCCTTCCAACAAAAAGCCAGTCTGCCGGGGACCAGTGACATCACTTGTTGTGCCATTTCATTGGTGCCGGGAGTCAATGATCTTACATAAAGTGGCCGCCTCCTAGCACAGATAGGCACCAGTGCACCCAGCCTGGAGGGCTATTATCACGCCTCAGAAAGCACGACCGCAGCTGCCAGAGACACAGACTTGTGGCACTGGATGACGGCGGTGGGTGCCCCCCCAAGACTGGCAATCCCAGGCACATTCGCTTCATAAGACGGACAAAAAGTGGTATATCTGCTATAATTATAAATCTGCTATATTGGCAGCACCAACAGTCAGTAAAGGCACACCTCAAGAAAATTTAAGTAACAGGCCGAAACATCAGCCATAACAATACAGGTGAGAATAATGTGCCATGATAAGGATTTAAAGCTAAATACAACCCAGGATTTTGACTATCCAAGGGCTTTGTTCCGTGCCCTGTGGGCCAGGGTGCTATGCTGCGTGAAACCCCACAGAATTCCCTACAACTCACTTTTCCCCAGTCCTACGGCTAGAAGAAACATGGGTGGGCATGAATTACAATCCTGACAATGCAGCCACCTAGCGAAAGATGAAATCTCTCAAAAGAATTACGCTTGTAAAGGGAGGACCAAGCTTGCAGACCTAGTGCAGAGAGTTAAAAGGCCACAACAGAAGCATGTACTATTATTCCTAATAGAGCAACCCATACTTTGTAGCCTACTCTAGATCACTTATTTTATACTTGGTTTGCAGCCTACTGAAAAGTGGATTTTAAAATTCTACAGATTTAGCATGACCTGACAGTCTAGCATCCTGACTTGACTGTCTGTTTACATGTTGTAAGACAATGACTCACAAAGCAGTTAATCTTAGCTATTAGCATTTGCAGAAAGAGGTCAGCACTGACTGGAAACCTATTCCTAACGTTAAACAGATTACCAGAAACATTCAAATAACAGGCAGGGCTACAAAAATACAATTCTGTGATTACTCACCTGTAGAATTGGTATTATGAGTATACAGTACGTCCTGCTCCAGAAGGATTACTTACACTTTGGTATTACTCCGCCAAATGGCGATGGACTGCAGAGACATCGAAAATAGGCTCCTCCCGGCCCCTCAAATACCCAGGGACCTCCCACAAATCCCCAGCATTGAAAAGCAGTTAAGGAGAAGCGGGGAGAATTAAACAATCCAAACTATCAACTATAACAATAATAACAATCATACAGGGGATCCAAGAAAATGCAAACCAAGGGTGGGTTGGAGCAGGACGTACTGTATACTCATAATACCAATTCTACAGGTAATCACAGAATTGTATTATTCTTAGTATACACTACGTCCTGCTCCAACTCTAATACTTACACTTGGGACATCCAATAGCAGTGTCCATAAAGTAGGGTGGGGTCCCCAAGAAAATCAGCAGCAGGCAGTTTAAACCACTGCCGCTTGCAGAACCTTTCGGCCAAAAACAGCATCAGCTGAGGCCCTAACATCAACCTTGTAAAACTTTGAAAAGGTATGAACAGAAGACCAAGTAGCGGCCTTGCAAACTTGTTCAACAGAAGCCTGGTGCTGAAAAGCCCAAGAGGCACCAATAGCACAAGTGGAATGAGCAGTAAGGCGGAAGGGAGGATTCTTCCCCTTAGCAGAGTAGGCCTGAAACACAGCCTGACGAATCCACTTGCTGATAGTAGACTTGGCAGGAGCCAAACCCTTCCTAGGACCAGAAGGGGACCACAAAAAGAGCATCAGTTTTCCTGAAAGGTGCAGTAGCCACCAGATAGTACTTCAGACACCTGAAGAGTCTCCAAAGAATGCAAAACCCTCTCCTTAGCATTGCTAGGATTAGGGCACAAAGAAGGAAGAACAATATCCTGATTCAAATGAAAAGCAGACACTACCTTAGGTAGAAAGTCAGGTTTGAAACGAAACACCACCTTGTCCTGGTGCCTCTCATAGTAGGGGGGCTGAATGGACAGTGCCATCAACACAGACACGCGCCTGACTGAAGTGATAGCCACCAGAAACACAACCTTGAGCGTAAGAATGGCCAAGGCAGCATCCTGCACAGGTTCAAAGGGAGCACCCTGCAAGGCTGACAGAACCAAGTTCGAATCCCAAACAGGCACCATAGGTTTACGTGGGGGACGCACATGAGTGACCCCCTGGAAAAAAGTCCTGATCAGAGGGTGCTGAGCAAAGGACTTCTGGAAAAAAATAGCCAGGGCAGAAACCTGACCCTTCAGAGTACTGAGTTGGAGCCCCATCTCCAACCCATGCTGCAGGAACTCCAGAATCCTGGGAATAGAGAAGACAGACAGGGAAGAGACTTAGACTCACACCAGTCAATGTAGGCACGCCAAACCCTGTAATAAATGGAAGAGGAAGACTTCTTCCTAGCTTTAATCAAAGTATCCACAACTGAGGAAGACAGCCCCTTCTCTATCAAGATGGAGGTTTCAGCAGCCAAGCCGTCAAAACCAGAGTTTGTTAATTGGGATGGCGTATGGAGCCCTGAGTGATCAGATCTGGCACCAAGGGCAGAGCGTACTGATCTACTGCCAGCTGTACCACGTCTGCGAACCACACTCTTCTTGGCCACCTGGGGGCCACCAGAATTGCTGGCACCCCTTCCAGAGCAATCTTGCGCAGAACCCTGCCCAGCAGGGGAATTGGGGGGAAGACATACAGGAACTGAAAGTCCTTCCATGACATTGCTAGCACATCCGAGGTCAGGGCCAGAGGATCCCTGGACAGAGACAAAAGCTGGAAGCTTGTGATTGTGGCGGGACGCAAACAGATCCACATCTGGTTGGCCCCAACGGTGATACAGAGATTGAAACACCCTGCTGCATAGGGACCATTCTCCCTAGCGAGAGGTCCCCCTGCTCAGAGAGTCCGCCAGGCGATTTTCCACCCCCGGGATGTACACAGCTGAAATGCAGGGGATATTGGCCTCCGCCCAAGTCAGGATCAGAGACGCTTCCTGGAGGGCCACCTTGCTCCGGGTCCCTCCCTGATGATTGATGTAGGCAACTGCCGTCTGGTTGTCCGAGCGCACCTGAACAGGCAGGCCCCCGAAGATGAGTAGTCAAGCGAGCCAGAACTAACCTGATCGCTCGCAGCTCCAAGACATTGATAGGAGTGTGGGCCTCCTGAGGGCCCCACCTCCCCTGGAACCGCAGGGGCTTCCAGAAACCCCCCCAACCTGACAGACTGGCATCCGTGGTGACTGTCTCCCAGGAAGGGGCAAGAAAGGATCTGCCCCCCAACAGGTTCCTTTAGTCCATCCACCACAAGAGGGACATCCTGACCAGGGGGGAGAGCACACAGACCCTGTCCAGGGACGCTGGGTCCTTGTCCCATACAGACAATAGGTGAAGTTGCAGAGGCCTCAAGTAGAACTGAGCATAAGGGACCGCTTCGAAGCATGCCACCATCAGGCCCACCAGCTGCATCCCCTGCCTGATGGAGGGATGGGGACAAGCTAGGAGGAACTGAGCATGTGCAATCAGACAGTCCACCTTCTGCTGAGGAAGGAAGATCCTTGCCTGAGCTGTATCCAGATTCATTTCTAGGAACGGAGTCACTAAGGAAGGGGACAGTGAGGACTTGGGGCGGTTGATCACCCATCCAAATGACTCCAGAGTGGACACCACCAGCTGAGTATCCCACTCTGCCTGATGTAGAGACTGGGAAGTGATGAGGATGTCGTCCAGATAGGGAAGCACGCGGACGCCCTGACATCTGAGAAGAGACATCACACCAGCCAGCACCTTGGTGAACACCCTGGGGGCTGAATTGAGGCCGAAGGACAAGGCCACAAATTGGTAATGTTGATCCATCAGAGCGAACCTGAGGAACCTTTGATGACCTGGGAACACAGGAATATGAAGGTAAGCATCTTTGATGTCCACAGAAGTCATGAAATCCCCTTGGCGCAGGGAACTGATGGCAGAGCGCAGAGTCTCCATGCGAAAGCGCCTGCCCCTGACAAACTTGTTGAGAATCTTTAAGTCCAGGATGGGCCTGACAGAACCATCCTTTTTGGGTACTGTGAATAGGTTGGAATAAAAGCCCTTGCCCTTTTCTCTTAAAGGGACCTGGAAGATGACCCCCAGCTTCAGGAGGTCTTGCACTGCTTGCACTAGCTCCTGAGCTGACACAGGGTCCTGAGGAATCCGGGATCTGATGAATCTTGGAGGGGGACAGGCAGCAAACTCCAACTTGTAACCGGAGGACACTACCTCCTGAATCCACCGGTCTGAGACATGAAGCCTCCAGATGTGAGCGAAGTGCAGCAGCCGTACCCCCACCCGGATGGGTGAGGGCGCCCCATCATGCCTGAGGGGGCTTGGGAGAAGATTTAGCTTTGGGACCCCAGGAGGAGCCAGGACGTTCACGCCTTCTGCCTCTACCCCAGAAATCTCCCCGGGCCCCAGGGAAAGATACCCCCCTTCCCTGTCTTGCATCACGGTAAGGGGAGGAGAAGGAACCCTGACCCCGAAAGGGCCGAGGTTGCCGCCTGCGCTGGGGTAACCTGCCTCCTTTAGCAAAAAGGTCTAGGTGGTCTCCAAACAGACGCAGTCCTTTAAAGGGAAACCCAGTGAGGGCCTTCTTGGCAGCATTGTCAGCAGCCCACTGGCGCAGCCAAACCAAGCGGCGTATAGCCACCACGAGGGCAGACGTTCTGGCACACTGGCACACATTCTGATGGTGTCATCCAATGCTGGCCACAGTAGTAATGGCAGAGGCACAGACCGGGCACAGCGCTGTCCCTGCACATGCAAAGGCGTGGGATGCCATCTAATCAATACGCCGGTCTTCAGCATCCCGCAGGGTAGTAGAATCAGGTGAATGCATGACAGAGGTGTTGGATAGCCCTAGGATCGGGGCATCAACCTCGGGGGGGGGGAGATGACCAACATTCAACCACCTCAGCAGGAAATGGATAATTCCTATCCCAACTCTTTGGAACCCCGGGAAGTTTACTGGGGCGCTCCCATTCCTTGAGCACAAGGTTATGGAAATGTGCCTGCTCTGGAAATTCCAAACGTGATTTTGCTGTATGAAAAAGCTCCCCTCTTTGCCTGAGAGCCTCAACCGGGAGAGAGATAGACAGAACCTCAAAAATCTGGGTCAATAATCTGTCAAGTGTCATCCGGGGTCCAGGGGTCAGAGCCAGAATCGTCATGACCCCTTGGTCTCTCATCAGATGAGCCTGAATCAGAAAAGAGCTCCCCTTCGTCACCCGAGGTATAGCCATAGGGAAAACAGTAACATTAGGCGTCAAGTGCCGCTTCTTAGCAGGGGTCTTACGCGCTAAAGACTTCGCAATAATCTGTTCAACAGTAGCCAGTCTAGAAGACACATCAGGCTGAGAATCCCCACTAGTATGCAACTCAGTAGGAGTGAGGTTTAAGCTTGGGGGAGTAGGCGAAGTGAAACGAGGTGCAGCCACTGGCAGGCCAGATTGCAATGCAAGCACCTGCTCAGCACAGGGTACACAGACCCCGTGCCTTGTCAGCGTCAGCATGAGGCTGCCCACACGCTACACACAGCCGGTCTTGTCCCGGAGGGACCCCGGTAACATTATCCTGAGATGCCTCCATATGGTGATTATAGCGGCGCTATACGCCGATAGGGAATAAAGCTATATAGCAACCCTGGATGCCCCCATAACCCGCTAGGGACGTGGGAGTATAATTTTTTACAGGGCCTACAAGTGATATACTAAAAACAGGGCCGGGAGAAGCCAAGAAAGTTTGTCCCGCCTGAAAGACATAAGCAGACAAGACCTTAAGTACATCGTAACAAAAGTGAAGCAGATAAAGCCGCCCGCGAGGGCACTTACGGACCGCGGTAGGTAGGAGTCCGTCGCGCATAGGCTAACCAAGTCAGAAAAGATGGCGTCGGTATACCTCGAGGGACGGGCCAGTAACAACGATGACGCGGAAGGCACCAAAGACGGCCCCGCCCCCCCGAAGAGCGCGAAGCCAGAAGGCCAACAACCAATGATGGCGCACCAGCGCCTGAGGTAATGCCGCCGCCAAGCGCGGAACCAAGTCAGCGCGCGGCGGTAAATTTAAAAGCAATACAGACAAGTCAGCTCGGCGGCTGACATAAGAATAAAGACATGTGAAAGGTGAAGGCACAGACTTCATAACTTACATATCTTTACACACCCCCCCCTCTTTTCCCCCCGAAGACTATAAGGAGGATGAGGGAGGACGGCGACCACTTAAATAGGGCCCACCGATAGACCGGGACAAGGGGCAATAGTGCGGGAGGGGCATCCCATAGAGGCTCACCATAAGCCTGAACCGCCTACCCTGTGGTGGGGGATTGCGGCGGAGCAGCGCTCCTAAGCACCTAACAACGTTGCTGCCTACCTTCACCCGACCAGCGCAGCCAAGGCTGGGAGGCATATTAATAGTGGAACGGGTGGGAATAGTCCTACAGGGCTGAAGGTTAATAACCCCGCTCACCTGCGAGTAGAGAGCCAATTTCTCGTCCTTCGCAGCCAGACTGCAGAGAAATTCTGGGGATTTGTGGGAAATCCCTGGGAATTTGAGGGGCCGGGAGGAGCCTATTTTCGATGTCTCTGCAGTCCAGCGCCATATGGCGGAGTATATCCCACGTGTAAGTATTAGATTTGGACGTACTGTACACTAAGAATATAGTTGAGAATGCAATTAAGAATGTTTCCTGTGCACCTGTCAAGGTTCATCGCCAACCAATTTTCCATTTTACAGGAACAACTAGGGCGGGGAGGGGGTAGGAACCAAGATATGAACATCTTCCGGATGAGGAGAGGGGGTGGTATGGCATTGGGGGGTGGGGGACAATTATCCGTATCTGGTCAGTGGAAGGGGACCCCTTCATCCCAGGTTAGCTTGTCTGGTCATTGAGGTATTGGTCATTGAGGTCTTACAGGTAGTCAAGATCATTTGGGGTGGGATAGAATGGGTCAGGTTTAAAAATACCGTTTTGTGAGTACTCACCTGTAAAACGGGTATTATGAGTGTGCCATACACTCCACTTCGATCTTCATGACATGTGGGTAATCTCCAGTAGAGGGCGAACTTGTGCAGAGATGAATATGCAAAAAAAGAAAGCACCTCCCGGTCCATTGCATTCTTAACTATATTCTTAGTGTACAGTACGTCCTGCTCCAAATCTAATACTTACACGTGGGATATACTCCGCCATATGGCGCTGGACTGCAGAGACATCGAAAATAGGCTCCTCCCAGCCCCTCAAATTCCCAGGGATTTCCCACAAATCCCCAGAATTTCTCTGCAGTCTGGCTGCGAAGGACGAGAAATTGGCTCTCTACTCGCAGGTGAGCGGGGTTATTAACCTGCGGCCCTGTAGGACTATTCCCACCCGTTCCACTATTAATATGCCTCCCAGCCTTGGCTGCGCTGGTCGGGTGAAGGTAGGCAGCACCGCTGTTAGGTGCTTAGGAGCGCTGCTCCACCACAATCCCCCACCAAAGGGTAGGCGGTTCAGGCTTATGGTGAGCCTCTATGGGATTCCCCTCCCGCACTATTGCCCCTTGTCCCGGTCTATCGGTGGGCCCTATTTAAGTGGTTGCCATCCTCCCTCATCCTCCTTATAGTCTTCGGGGGAAAAGGGGGGGGGGGGGGTGTAAATATATGTAAGTTATGAAGTCTGTGCCTTCACCTTTCACATGTCTTAATTCTTATGTCAGCCGCCACGCTGACTTGTCTGTATTGCTTTTAAATTTACCGCCGCACGCTGACTTGGTTCCGCGCTTGGAGGCGGCATTACCTCAGGCGCTGGTGCGCCATCATTGGCTGTTGGGCTTCTGGCTTCGCGCTCTTCGGGGGGGCGGGGCCCGTCTTTGGCGTGTTCCGCGTCATCGCTATTACTGGCCCGCCCCTCGGTATACCGACGCCATCTTTTCTTACTTGGTTAGCCTATGCGCGACTCCTACCTACCGCGGTCCGTAAGTGCCCTCGCGGGCGGCTTTATCTGCTTCACTTTTGTTACGATGTACTTAAGGTCTTGTCTGCTTATGTCTTTCAGGCGGGACGAACCTTCTTGGCTTCTCCCGGCCCTGTTTTTAGTATATCACTTGTAGGCCCTGTAAAAAATTATACTCCCACGTTCCTAGCGGGTTATGGGGGCATCCAGGGTTGCTATATAGCTTTATTCCCTATCGGCGTATAGCGCCGCTATAATCACCATATGGAGGCATCTCAGGATAATGTTACCGGGGTCCCTCCGGGACAAGACCGGCTGTGTGTAGCGTGTGGGCAGCCTCATGCTGACGCTGACAAGGCACGGGTCTGTGTACCCTGTGCTGAGCAGGTGCTTGCATTGCAATCTGGCCTGCCAGTGGCTGCACCTCGTTTCACTTCGCCTACTCCCCCCAAGCTTAAACCTCACTCCTACTGAGTTGCATACTAGTGGGGATTCTCAGCCTGATGCGTCTTCTAGACTGGCTACTGTTGAACAGATTATTGCGAAGTCTTTAGCGCGTAAGACCCCTGCTAAGAAGCGGCACTTCCCTATGGGAATTGAGGAGTTTTGGAATCTGTGTGGCTATACCCCGTCTGACGAAGGGGAGCTCTTTTCTGATTCAGGCTCATCTGATGAGAGACCAAGGGGTCATGACTATTCTGGCTCTGACCCCTGGACCCCGGATGACACTGACAGATTATTGACCCAGATTTTTGAGGTTCTGTCTATCTCTCTCCCAGTTGAGGCTCCCAGGCAAAGAGGGGAGCTTTTCCATACAGCAAAATCACGTTTGGAATTTCCAGAGCAGGCACATTTCCATAACCTTGTGCTCAAGGAATGGGAGCGCCCCAGTAAACTTCCCGGGGTTCCAAAGAGTTGGGATAGGAATTATCCCTTTCCTGCTGAGGTGGTTGAATGTTGGTCCTCCCCTGGTCCTCCCCCCCCCCCCCCCCCCCCCCGAGGTGGATGCCCCGATCCTAGGGCTATCTAACACCTCTGTCATGCATTCCCCTGATTCTACTACCCTGCGGGATGCCGAAAACCGGCGTATTGATCAGATGGCATCCCACGCCTTTGCATGTGCAGGGACAGCGCTGTGCCCGGTCTGTGCCTCTGCCATTACTACTGTGGCCAGCATTGGATGACACCATCAGAATGTGTGCCAGAACGTCTGCCCTCGTGGTGGCTATACGCCGCTTGGTTTGGCTGCGCCAGTGGGCTGCTGACAATGCTGCCAAGAAGGCCCTCACTGGGTTTCCCTTTAAAGGACTGCGTCTGTTTGGAGACCACCTAGACCTTTTTGCTAAAGGAGGCAGGTTACCCCAGCGCAGGCGGCAACCTCGGCCCTTTCGGGGTCAGGGTTCCTTCTCCTCCCCTTACCGTGATGCAAGACAGGGAAGGAAATCCGGTTTAAAACAAAAAACCACCTTATCCTGGTGTCTCAAAGTAAGGGGCCTGAATCGACAGAGCCGCCAACTCAGAGACACGCTGAACCGAGGTAATCGCCACCAAAAAGGCAACCTTCTGAGTGAGAACCGAAAGAGCAATATCATGTAGCGGCTCAAAAAGGAGGACCCTGCAGAGCCGAAAGAACCAAATTCAAATCCCAAATAGGAACTACAGCTTTTCGAGGGGGCCGCACATGCGCCACCACTTGGAAAAAAGTCTTAACCAGCGGGTGTAAAGCAAAAGACCTCTGGAACAAAACCGACAGAGCAGAAACCTGTCCTTTCAAAGTACTAAGCTGGAACCCCAGGTCCAGATTATGCGTTTGTAAATTGGGGTAAAGTAGATGACCCTGGGATAGCAGGTGCGGTATCAAGGGAAGCCGGCACTGGTCTACAGCCATCCTTGCGACGTCTGTGTACCAAACCCTTCTTGGCCACCTTGGAGCCACCAGAATCGCTGGTGCCCCTTCTAGAAGCAGTTTGCGAACTACCCTGCCCAGCATGGAGACAGGTGGAAACAGGTACAGAAAACCCAGGTCCTTCCACGCCAGAGACAAGGCATCCACTGCCAAGGCCAGGGGATCCTGAGAAAGACACAAATGCCGGAAGCTTGTGATTGTGCCTCGAGGCAAACAGATCCACCTCCGGAGTCCCCCACTTGCGGCAAAGATCCAGAAAGACCTCGGGGTTGAGAGACCACTCTCCGTGGCGAGAGGACCCCCTGCTCAGGGAATCCGCCTCCGTATTCTCCACCCCCGGAATGTAGACTGCCGAAAGGCAAGGAACATTGCTCTCTGCCCAACGCAGGATAAGAGAGACTTCCCTGAGGGCACTCCTGCTGCGAGTCCCTCCTTGGTGATTTATGTAGGCCACTGCCGTTTGGTTGTCCGAACGAACCTGAGCCGGAAGACCTCGTAACTGTGGGGTTAACCGAGCCAAAACCAGACGAATGGCTCAGAGCTCCAATACATTGATGGGGGTGTGAGCCTCCTGGGGACCCCACACCCCGCTGAACTGATGACTCATCCAATAACCTCCCCAGCCTGCAGGCTGGCATCCGTGGTAACAGTCTCCCAACAAGGGACCAGAAAGGATCTGCCCTTCGCCAGATTGCTCGAGTCCAGCCACCACCGAAATGACTGCCGAACCCTGGGAGACATCCTGAAAGGTTGATCCAAAGACTGGGCTCCTGTCCCAATACGTCAATAGGAGAAGTTGAAAAGATCTCATGTGAAATTGTGCAAACGGCACCGCCTCGAAGGAGGACACCATCAGGCCCACCAGTTTCATCCCCTGTCGGATAGAGGGACAAGGACTGGCCAGAAGAAGACGGATCAAGTCCTGAATCCCCTGCACCTTGGTCTGGGGCAGAAACACTCTGGCCCGATTGGTATCCAGATTCATGCCCAAAAATGAAATCACTCGAGACTGGGAGAGAGAAGACTAGGTGCGGTTGATCCCCCACCCGAATCTCTACAAGGTCGACACCACTTGGAGGGTGTCCAGTTCTGCCTGCTGAAGGGAAGAAGCAGAAATCAACAGATCGTCCAGATAAGGCACAATGTGAATGCCCTGAGCTCCGAGCAGAGCCATTATTCCCACCAAGACCTTGGTGAAGACCCTCTGCGCCGTGGTCAGTCTGAAGGGAAGGGCTACAAACTGAAAATGTTGATCCTCCACCGCAAACCGGAGGAATCTCTGATGTGCCGGAAAAATCGGAACATGTAGATACGCATCCTTGATGTCTATGGATGTCATAAAATCCCCTTGGCGAAGGGAACTGATAGCCGAGCGCAGAGTCTCCATGCGGAACTTTTTGGCTGTGATAAACCTGTTGAGAACCTTGAGATCTAGAATGGGTCTCACCGAACCCTCCTTTTTGGGAACCGTGAAAAGGTTGGAATAGTAACCCCTGCCTCTATCCAACTGAGGCACCGGGCAAATAACTCCCATGTCCAGGTTTTTTACTGCTAACAGGAGCCCCTGTGCAGCCTGAGGGTCCGAGGGCACCCGAGACCTTAAGAATCTTGGAGGCGGCCAGTACTCGAACTCCAGTTTGTACCCGGAGGAGACCACTTCCAAAATCCAATTGTCTGTGACCTCCCGGGCCCAGACCTGGAAGAAGAGCCGCAGCCGTTCCCCCCCCCCCCCCCTTGCGGGTGAGGGCGCCCCTTCATTGTTGAGCCGGTTTAACGGCGGGCTTGGACTTGGAACCCCAGGCAGCCGCGGGACGTGCCCGACCTCTGCCCCTATTCCAGGATGAGCCCCTGCCACCCGAGAAGGCCAAACCTCTAGCCGCTCTGGCCCCTCGAAAGGAAGGAGTTAACGAGCCAGCCCCCCGAAAGGAACGGCGCTGTTTCTTCCGCTGAGGTAACTTACCTCCCTTAGCAACAGCATCCAATTTATCTCCAAACAGCCACCCAGGAAGGGAAGAGTTGTAAGCGACTTCTTGGCCCCAAAATCCGCCGTCCACTGTCGGAGCCAGACCAATCTGCGCATAGCCATCAATAGGGCTGAAGTCCTGCTACACATGAAAATAGAATCTGCCATAGCAGCCAAGACAAAACCCATGAACAATTCACATCTCTTAAGGGTAGCGAACTCATCGCTAGCCGGATCAAACTGAGCGTCATTCAGCCATTCCCTGATAAGAGACCTGGTAGCCAGCGACACTAGGGCAGATGCATAAACAGGCCGCAGGGCCGAGCCCACGCTGGCAAATGCGTGACACGCCATCTGATCAAGGCGCTTGTCCTCGCCATCCTTAAGGGAAGTGGCGTCAGGGGTGTTCAGCACAGAAGAGTTAGTCAAACCCAAAACTGGCGCATTGACCTTGGGAGGAGAAGACCATCGCTTAACCGCCTCCACCGGGAAAGGATACTTCTTATCCCATCCCTGAGGAGCACCAGGAAGCCGACTGGGCCTTTCCCATTCTTTCAGGATCAGTGCATCAAAATTACCCTGGGTAGGGAATTCTAGATGGGGCTTGCGGGCCCCAAAAAAATTCCCCCTTCTTGAGAGGAGGCGCCTCAGGCGTGTCAATATCCAACACCTCCAACAGATGTGACAAAACAGTGGCCGTATCAACGGCATCCCCCAGCGCCTGCCCGACATCAGCATCACCAGACTGTACATAGTTAGTCTCCGTTTCCTCATACAATTCCCCCTCCTGTAAAGGGGAATAATCCAACAAATCAATGGAATCATCGTCAACATCCCACAAGGGCTGGGCCGACGACAAATGTCTCTTTTTAGCCTGGGCCTTCTTGCCCACCGTGCTAACAATACATTTGACCTTGAAAAAGTGACGTGATTACGTCACGAAACGCGTTGGTGGTGAAGAGTCTGGGTGCCTGGGGGGGTTGTCCATGTCAGTCTGCTCGGCTTATGTGAGTGCCTGCTTACATTGTTGTCACACTGTATTTATGGTTTATTCCTCACCTGGTGGGTCCTCACTCTTCTGTTTAGATAGGCATATTTTTCTTAGAGTCTCAGTTTTAATTAAGTTGTTCACAATATATTTTTTGTGCTTAGGAGGTTACTGATGCTTTATGGGTATCATTGAATTGATGCACATTTGGATAAATACAACATTGGTTTAACACTGGTATTATAGATTATATTACTTATAGCTTTAGATTTCTATTAATGGTTTTGAATTAATAAATTTTGTATGTCTTGTTATTGTGTAGCAGGCCTTTAATTATGAGTACTGGGCTAGAGAGCCCATAGGTCATCATTTAGAGGGCTTTGTTAGTTATTTATAGAGCAGCGACCACAAGTTTTTTTGGTTTTGCCCCCCCATTGCTTCCCTCTCCTCTTTATATCTCTTGGTGTATATACGTTTTTCATGTTGTTTTAAAGATGTTTGTATAGTATTGTTGTAATATAAAGGCTGATACATGAATAAAATTGATTATATATTTTTTCATTTTTTGTAAGTGGTGCTTCTGTATGTGGAACCCCCATTCTCTGCTTCTAACAATACATTTCTCGATGCTGACCAACCTAGCACAAACATCAGAGTGCGACTCCCCGCTGGCACCAATGACACTTGGGGTACGATTAAGGCGGGGAGGGGAAGGCGATGAAGCGGGAGGAGCCGACCCAGAAGGCTGGGTACCGGACTGCCGCGTTATGGCCTTTTGTGCACATGGTATACAAATCAGCACATTCTCCCCCGTAAGGGATAACCCACACATGGCCCGGATTGTCCCAGAGGGAGCCCGAGCCCGGAATCCTGCGGAGCCTCCATATGGTGATTTTTGTGGTCAGTCGCAAGACCGCAGGGAATTATGCCTAAGCAACCCGGGATGCCCCTTAAAAGTCCCGGTGGGAGGATTTAAAGTGATCAATTCAACACTAGGGACCCCAGGACCAGGAGAAACCTCTTAATATGCACTATTATGAAGCAATCTGCAACACACAATAAGGCATATCAGTTACTATAAAGCGTAACATCATTCAAAATATATATATATATATATATATATATATATATATATATATATATATATATATATATATATATATATATACCAAAAGGACAAAAAAAGCATAATCCTGTACCATAGGGGGCCCCCCACCAGAGAGGGACCCCCAAATAACTAATGAAGTGGCCACCAGGCCCTTATCGTCCCCCAGAAACGACAGCAGCAGCAATGCAGCAAGATGGCCCCCCGTCTCTAAGGTGATCAGGAAGAAGCAGGAAGAGAAGGGGGGCGGGCCAGCGCCAAAGGCGCGCTTTTCCAGGCCCCACCCCCCTCCCAGCAGCGCGGATCTGGCCAGGGAGGCCCTTCAGAAAACGCACCGAACGAGGGGGTGGGGCTACCGGGGCCACGCCGCACACACGGCCCCGCCCCCTTATCTAAACAGCCTGAGGGATCGAAGCTCCCCAGGCTGACAGCAGAAACCACAGCAGACTAGGCCAAGCAACAGCACCAATTCATCAAGGAATAACTTCCAGGTGATCCACACCAACTCACACACACACCAGTGCTCCTACCTCACCAGGACCCGCAGCCTAAGCTGGCAGGCTCAGATAGGGACAATTTAGAAAGGGTCCTGGCAGCAATAGGGACAATAAACGGCCGGACGCGGGCCCGGCTTACCTGCAAGTAAAAAGTCTTCATCTTCTGTCTTGTCGCCTTCCCTGCAGAGAAGGACCGGGAGGGGCTTTCTTTTTTTGCATATTCATCTCTGCACAAGTTTGCCCTCTACTGGAGATTACCCACATGTCATGAAGATCGAAGTGGAGTGTATGGCACACTTAGAATATATTGGCAGCAGCTCTGTGAGTCTCCCCGAGAATTGAGTTGGTGAGGAGTAATGCTTTACAGTCAGACTCATCATGGAAGCCAAAAGACACACCCAGGTTTTAGAGGAGGAAAACAAGAAAAAAAAAAAAAAAGACAATTCTGTGAGCACTCACCTGTAGAATTGCTTTTACCATGCATGGCACGGCCTGCTTCAAGAAGTCATTACATCTGGGTAATCCACCACAAGGTGGCGCAGTGCACTGCAGAAGAGTTGTGGCTCCGCCCGGTACCATATAAAAACGGAATCACCATAGACTTATCCAGTAGTTGACAAGCAGTGATACAAGAACCGGGAACTAATAAAGATAACAACCCCAACTAATTTGGAACAATCACCATAAAGAGGAAACCAAGAACAACGTAACAAGGGTGGGGTGAAGCAGGCCATGCCATGCATGGTAAAAGCAATTCTACAGGCGAGTACTCACAGAATTGTCTTTTTTCCAATGCATGGCATGGCCTGCTTCACCAAGTCATTACATCTGGGACTTCCAAAAGCAGAGTCCATAAGTAGGGTGGGATCCCCAAAGAGTAACAGCAGGCAGTTTAAACCACTACTGCCTGAAGTACCTTGCAGCCAAAAGCAGCATCAGCTGAGGCCTTAACATCAACCTTGTAAAACTTGGAAAAAGTATGAACAGAAGACCAAGTTGCGGCCTTACAAACTTGTTCAACAGAAGCTTGGTGCTAAAAGGCCCAAGACGCACCAATAGCACGAGTGGAATGAGCAGTGACCCTAAAAGGAGGAACCTTCCCCCTGGCAGAGTAGGCCTGCTCCACCGCCTGACGGATCCACTTGCCGATAGTGGATTTAGCTGGAGGCAAACCCTTCCTAGGTCCAGCAGGAAGAACAAAAAGAGCGTCAGATTTCCTGAAAGACTCCGTAGCAACCAAATAAAACTTCAGAGCCCTAACATGCAGAGAATGAAGGGTCCGCTCCTTGGCATTAGCAGGTTTAGGACACAAAGAAGGCAAATCAATGTCCTGATTGAGATGAATAGACACAGGCTTAAGCCAAAACACCATCTTATCCTGATGCCTTTCAAAATAAGAAGGTTTGATGGAAAGCGCCGCCAGCTCAGAAACTCGCCTGAGACCTGCTGTCCCCAGACAGGAGCGAAGAGCCGCAGCCGTCCCCCCCACCTGGATGGGTGAGGGCGCCCCTTCATGGCAGAGGAGGCTTGGCGACAGATTTGGGCGTGGACCCCCAGGAAGATCCGGAGCGGGCACGACCTCTGCCCCTGCCCCAGAAGTCCTCCCTAGGACTTGCAAAGGAAACCCCTCTCCCAGGCCTGGATCCATGGTAGGAGGGGACAAAGGCACCCGAACCCCGAAAGGGCCGCAGCTGCTTCTTACGCTGAGGCAACTTACCCCCCTTGGCAAACAGGTCCAAGCGATCACCAAATAGGTGCAGCCCCTTAAAGGGGAGCCCCGTGAGGGCCTTCTTAGCAGCGTTATCAGCTGCCCAATGACACAGCCAACCACCGGCGTATAGCAACCACCAAGGCAGAGGTTCTAATACACATCCTAATGGTGTCATCCAAGGCAGAAAGGACATATGCAATGAACATTTCACACTGTGACAAGGCCCTGAACTCGGCACTAGAAGTCTCATCAGGGGCGCCTTCCAACAGACCCTTGAGGAGAGTCCTAAAAGCAATAGCAGTAATAGCAGAAGCACAGACAGGACGTAAGGCAGACCCCACAGAGGCAAAGGCATGGGAGGCCAGCTGGTCGATGCGCCGGTCCTCACTATCTTTGAGGGTAGTGGAATCAGGGGAATGGACCACAGATGAGCTGGACAACCCCAATACTGGTGCATCCCCTTCTGGGGGGGTAGACCAACATTTAACCACATCAGTGGGAAAAGGGTACCTTTTATCATACTTCTGCAGATGTGTGTGACCGGGCCTCTGTTTTTACCAGATTTAGAGACAGATCATAGGTTGGTCTGCAAGCTAACAGGGTTGAGTGCTGCGGCTCCTTTAAGTCTTTAGTAACCTAATTGCCCTGCTGACTAGCACCTCCCAGGTTAGTTATAAAATGGTCTGAGCAGCTGCCACTCCCCTTTTGTCTACCTTTTATCCCAGCCTTTAGGGATTCCGGTAAGCCGGCCGGGACGCTCCCATTCTTTGAGAACAAGATTATTGAAATGGGCCCGTTCTGGAAACGTCTTCCAGACGTGGTTTAGCAGTACTGAAAAGTTCCCCCCCTGTAACTTGGGAGCCGCAGCAGGAAGGGAGGTAGAAAGCACATCAAAAATCGCAGTTAAAAGTCTATTGGTGTCATCAGCATCCCAGTGATCAGAGCCATAGTCAGCACCACTGAAAGGCTGATCATCAGATAACTCTGAATCCGAGAATAATTCACCCTCTTCAAGTGGGGTATAATCCGACAAATCAAGGAAATTCTCATTCTCCACAGAAAAGGCAGACGCACCCGGCGCCACATGCCTCCTTTTAGCCGGGGCCTTACGGGCCGCAGAGCTAGCAATCAGCCTCTCAATGTTAGCCAACCTGGAAGACAGGTCAGGTTGAGACTCCCCACTAGTATTTAGCTCACTGGGAGTCATAATCAAGCGAGGGGGAGTGGGTGAGGACATAGTGGGCGCAGGCCCAGTCACAGATAGCTCAGAATGCAGCGCAAGCGCCTGCTGGGCGCAGGGTACACAGACCCACACATCGCTCACAGGGGATGCCCCACACACTACACACAGCCGGGCTTGTCCCGAGGGGACCACAAGCACAATATCCTGTGGAGCCTCCATATGGTGATTAAGGCGGCACAACTGGCCGATAGGAATTACGCCGTAAAAGCAACCCGGGATGCCCCAAATGTCCGCCAGGGAAGTGGGAGGATTTTACAGTGTAGGCCTCTAATAAAGTTACAATAACTAATAAAGGGGGCAGGACCGGGAAAAACCTCTAAAACAGGCCTGAAAGACATAATAAAGACACCCCACAAGCACACTGAAATGACAAGGGAATAAAAAAACAAGCCCGCAGGGGCACTCACAGACCGCGGTGGGGGACCAGCAATCACACCAGGCGAGGACTAAAATGGCGCTGGAGGGACCGACGCAGAACGCGCCAACCGAGCAAGCCACGCCCCCTCCGAGAAGCGCAGGGATAGGCCAGAAGCTCCAGCCAATGGGCGTGCAAGGATTCTTGATGATGAAATTCAAATAAGTAAAAGACAGAACTAAACGAATAAAGTGCAATAAACACACATATACAGGTCCTTCTCAAAAAATTAGCATATCGTGCTAAAGTTCATTATTTTCCATAATGAAATGATAAATATTGAACTTTCATATATTTAAGATTCATTGCACGCCAACTGAAATATTTCAGGTCTTTTTTTGATTTAATACTGATGATTTTGCCATACAGCTCATGAAAACCCCAAAATCCTATCTCAAAAAATTAGCATATCATGAAAAGGTTCTCTAAACGAGCTATTAACCTAATCATCTGAATCAACTAATTAACTCTAAACACCTGCAAAATATTCCTGAGGCTTTTAAAAAAGGCCAGCCTGGTTCATTACTCCAAACCGCCATCATGGGTAAGACTGCCGACCTGACTGCTGTCCAGAAGGCCATCATTGACACCCTCAAGCAAGAGGGTAAGACCCAGAAAGAAATTTCTGAACAAATAGGCTGTTCCCAGAGTGCTGTATCAAGGCACCTCAATGGGAAGTCTGTGGGAAGGAAAAAATGTGGCAGAAATACGCTGCACAACGAGAAGAGGTGACCGGACCCTGAGGAAGATTGTGAAGAAGGACCGATTCCAGACCTTGGGGGACCTGTGGAAGCAGTGGACTGAGTCTGGAGTAGAAACATCCAGAGCCACCGTGCACAGGAAATGGGCTACAGGTGCCACATTCCCCAGGTCAAGCCACTTTTGAACCAGAAACAGCGGCAGAAGCGCCTGACCTGGGCTACAGAGAAGCAGCACTGGACTGTTGCTCAGTGGTCCCAAGTACTTTTTTCTGATGAAAGCAAATTTTGCATATCATTCGGAAATCAAGGTGCCAGAGTCTGGAGGAAGACTGGGGAGAAGGAAATGCCAAAATGCCTGAAGTCCAGTGTCAAGTACCCACAGGCAGTGATGGTCTGGGGTGCCATGTCAGCTGCTGATGTTGGTCAACTGTGTTTTATAAAGGGCAGGGTCAATGCAGCTAGCTATCAGGAGATTTTGGAGCACTTCATGCTTCCATCGGCTGAAAAGCTTTATGGAGATGAAGTTTGCATTTTTCAGCACGACCTGGCACCTGCTCACAGTGCCAAAACCACTGGTAAATGGTTTACTGACCATGGTATTACTGTGCTCAATTGGCCTGCCAACTCTCCTGACCTGAACCCCATAGAGAATCTGTGGAATATTGTGAAGAGAAAGTTGAGAGACGCAAGACCCAACACTCTGGATGAGCTTAAGGCCGCTATGGAAGCATCATGGGCCTCCATAACACCTCAGCAGTGCCACAGGCTGATTGCCTCCATGCCACGCCGCATTGAAGCAGTCATTTCTGCAAAAGGATTCCCGACCAAGTATTGAGTGCATAACTGAACATAATTATTTGAAGGTTGACTTTGTTTTTATTAAAAACACTTTTCTTTTATTGGTCGGATGAAATATGATAATTTTTTGAGATAGGATTTGGGGGTTTTCATGAGCTGTATGGCAAAATCATCAGTATTAAATCAAAAAAAGACCTGAAAATTTTCAGTTGGTGTGCAATGAATCTCAAATATTTGAAAGTTTAATTTTTATCATTTCATTATGGAAAATAATGAACTTTAGCACTATATGCTAATTTTTTTAGAAGGACCTGTACAAGGCAAAAAGCCACATACACCACCACCCCCCCCCCCCCCCCCGAACGGGACACAGAGAGGGGGGAAAAGTGGATGTCAAAGAGACCCACCAATGACCAGGGCAGGGAAGGGCAAGAGCGGACGGGGCATCCCAAATCAGGTTCACCATAAACCTGCACCGCCTACCCTTTGGTGGGGGTTTGCGGTCGGAGCCAGGCTCCACAAGGAAAGCACCTCTGATAGGTGCCTACCATCACCCGACCAGCGCAGCCAAAGCTGGGAGGCATAATTAATAAGTGGAACGGGTGGGAATACAGGGCTGTGGACTGTTAAGCCCCGCTCACCTGCGATAAGAGAAGCCATCTTCTGACCTTCGCAGCCGAATGCAGATAAGAAACTGGGGAATTTGTGGGAGGTCCCGGGTATATATGGACCGGGTGGGGCCTCTTTTTGCCATCTCTGCAGTCAAGCGCCCTCTGGCGGAGGTAATCCCATCAGTTATGAATCATTATCTGGAGTAGGACGTGCTGCATACTTAGAATAATCTCCCTCCCCCCAAAAATGGAGTGAGGTCACCCCCTACCCAGCATAACCAGCCCGGGACCAGCTATGGGGGGCTTGTAGAAACAGGGCACAGGGGCCAGCTTCGGCGGACCCTGGCCCTGCAGACTACACGCCGGCATAGCCTATGGCCACGGGCTCTTCTGCCTCCCCCCGGGCATTGGGGAATTGAGGAGGCAGGTAATTGGGGGGCTCGGGGTTAATGGCAAGTCACCCGCTAGCCATTAGTGACTTGCCAGACCCAGAGCCTTTTGAACTGGTATAAGGATCTCATGGACCCCTTACCAGTTAAAGGGCTAACAGAAAAAAACAACACACTGTAAAAATACCATTTTGTGATTACTCACCTTTAAAAATACAATTCTGTGAAATACTCACCTGTAGAATTGATATTATTTGTATACAGTACGTCCTGCTCCAGATATACTTACACTTGGGTTATCCTCCGCCAGATGGCGCTGCACTGCAGAGACATGGAAAAACAGGCTCCTCCCGGCCCTTCAAATACCCAGGGACCTCCCACAAATCCCCAGCATTGAAAAGCAGTGAACAAGAAGCCGGGAGAATTAAACCACCCAGAACAACTGGTAATGATAACAATTATAAAAATCACCATACAGGGGATCCAGAAAAATGCAAAAAGAAAAACCAGGGTGGGGTGGAGCAGGACGTACTGTATACAAATAATATCAATTCTACAGGTGAGTATTTCACAGAATTGTATTATTCTTAGTATACAGTACGTCCTGCTCCAGATATAATACTTAAGCTTGGGGCATCCAAAAGCAGTGTCCATAAGTAGGGTGGGATCCCCAACAAAAAACAACAACAGCAGACAGTTTAAACCACTGTCACCTGCAGAACCATATGGCCAAGACAGCATGAGCTGAGGCCCTAACATCAACATTGTAAAACCTTGCAAAAGGTATGAGCAGAAGGCCAATGGTAGTGGCCTAGCCAACCAGTTCAACAGAAACCCGGTGCTGAAAGGTCCAAGAGGCATCAAGCACGCGTAGAAAAGGAATCAAGGCAACAAGGGAGATTCTTCCCCTTGCCGGAATAGGCCTGAGTAACAGCCTGACAAATCCGATCGCTACAATAGATTTGGCAGAAGCCAAAGGCCGAACAAGGTACCGGGAGTAACATCCAGTAAGGTAACAACCAGGACCAAACCGCCCAACGCCCGAGAGCAGACGAGATCGGGCACATTCAGGATGTAATGACCACAAGCCCCAAGGAACCTCAGTTCCCCTAAAGGACACAGTGACTGCCAAGGAAAAACTGCCAACACCTGTATAAGGAATGCAGAACCACTTCCTCAGCGTTGCTAGGAAAAGGGGGTAGCCGTTGATAACAATATCTCGAATAATGAACATAAGACACCTCCAGATGTAGAGTCCAGCTTTAGGCAGAACTCCACCTTATCCTGGTGTATCTCAAGGAATGAGGGCTAGGTAGACAGAGCTGCCCGCTAACACACGCCTGACCAAGGTAACAGTCACCAGAAGGACAACCTTGAGGGTAAGGACAGCCAGACAGCATCCTGAATAGGACCAAGGGACAATTCCTGCAAGCAGACAGAATGAATTCAATTTCAATCCCAACAGGGACCATAGGATTACATGGACGACGCACATGAGCACCCCCTGAAGGAAGTCTTAACCAGGAAGACTTAACCAGAGACTGCCAAGGCAAGGTGGACAGGGCAGAGCCTGACCCATCAGAGAACTGAGCTGGGGAACCAACTCCAATTCATGCTGAAAACCACACTAGAACCCTGGGAACCGAGAACGCCCAACAGGTAAGAGAACTAGACTCGCCCCCAAAAATGTGGGTATGCCATACCCTACAACAAACAGAAGACGAGGAAGAGGCTTACGCCTAGCCTTCCCATAGTCACAAACACCGAGACAGATAAACCTGTCTCCATCAAGATGTATGTTTCAGCAGTCGGGCCGACTAGGCCAGGGACTGTAGATTGGAGTGACGTAAAGGGGGCCCTGAGTGATCAAACTGACACTCCTGGCAAGGTACAGAACTACTGACCACAGTACCATGTCTGCAACCACACTCTACTAGGTCACCTGGGGGCCACCAGAATCACTGGTCCCCTTACCAGAGCAATCTTCCGCAGAACCCTGCCTAGTAGAGGGAATGGAGAAGGACATACAGAACCGAACGTCCTGTCAAGACGGTACTAAAGGCATCCGGACCACTGACATAGGATCCTGGGACAGGGAAACAAGGCCGATAGCCTGTGAAGGTGACGGAACCCAACAGATCCACGGCTGGTTGGACTCCATAGCGACACTGGGATTAGCACATCCTGTCGCAGAGGGGCTCCGCCGGAGCTAAAATCACTAACATGCAGGGAGCATTGTCTCCACCCAGAAAGGGAACAGACACTCCCTGGAAGGTCCGCCAGCTCCAGGCCCCTTCCAATGATTAATGTAGGACATCTGTCGTCAGACAGACCGAGCACCCCCAGACTGGCAAATCCAGAAGGGGAGTGGTCAAGCAAGATAGAGCCAACTGAAAAACGCTCACTGTTTAGAATTCAATAGGCGTAAGGACCTTCTAAGGGCCCCGCCACCACCAGAATCGCAGGGAGTTTCAGAGGAAACCTTCCCATTCAACCTGTAAGGTTGGCATCCATGGTGACCGTTTCCTGGAAGGGGCAAGAAGGAACTGCCCCCAGACAGGTCCCTCGAGTTCATCCACTTTCAAGAGAAAACCTGTAATACAGGTGGGAAGGCCCACAGACCCTGCTCCAGGGGTGCTGGATCCCTGTCCTGTGTTACCAATAGAAGTCGCAGAAGGGCTCAAGGGGTACTGAGCATAAGGGACCTCTTCCGAGCAAGTTAACAATGGGCCCTCCAGTTGCATCCCTGCCTGGTGTTAAGAGACCGGGACAGCAATGAGGGACGGGGCCCATGAGACCAGATTGCCCACCTAATTGCTGAGAAGGGGAGAATCTGGTTTGAACCTAATCCAGAATCATTCCTATTAATGGAGTTACCACTTTAAGGGAACAGCGAGGACTCGGGGTGATTGAACACCCATCCAAATGACTCCCAATGGACCCACCAGCCGGGTATCCAACTATCCTGACGCAGAGACACGGAAGTGAGGAAGGGCGTCCAGGTAGACATCGCGCGGACGCCCCTTGGTCTCAGAGACATCACCATCGTCAGCACCTGAGTGAACACTGAGTTGAAGAAAGGCCAGATAACCAGGCCACAATTGTGTTGGACTTCCAACACAAACCTGAAGAGCCTCAGAGACCTGAGGGCACAGGGATGTAAACATAAGCAAGAAGCCCACTGGGCGCAAGGTGCTGATGGCCCAACTCAGTTTCCATGCAGGAAACTGCCTGTAATTAGAGAATTGCTGTGAATCCAGAATGGGCCAACCCAACCCATCCTTTGGGGGACTGTGGAAAGGTGGTATAGCGGCCCTTGCCTCTGCCTATTACGGGCAATCTGCAAGAGACCCTCAGACCTTGCAGGCCTAGCATGGCCTGTGCCAGCAACTGCACAGCGGCAGGGACCAGGAGTACCTGGGACCTGATAAAAACTGGGGAAGGCCGTGCAGCAAACGCTATCCTGTATCTGGAGGACACAACCTCCTGAATCCACCAAAATGAGGCGACATGCCTCCTGATAAGAGCAAGGTGCTGCAGCCATCCCCTCACCCAGACGGGCGAGGGCGCCCCATCATGCTTGAGGGGGTTTGGTGGAAGATTTGGGCTTAGCCCCGCCGGAGGGGCCAGAGTGTTGTCTGCTGCTCATGGGGCAGGAGTCTGCACGAAAAATCCGGAAGGACACCCCTGGTGCTTGTTTAACACTAAGGCAGGGGGGAGGAGGGGTGCCCCTGCCCCGAGGGGGCCGAGACGGCCGTCTGCGAAGGGGAAGGGGTGATTTGCCCTTTTTACCGAACAGGTCTAGACGGCCCCAAATAGGCGTTGCCCTCTAAAGGGGAGCCCAGTAAGAGTCTTTTTAGTAGCATCATCAGCACCCCACTGTTGCAGCCAGACCAAGCGACGAATAGCCCCGCAAGGGCGGAAGTTCTTGCACACATACTAATCGCGTCATCCAGCGCTAATAGAATAAATTTCACAAATACATAACAATTGGAGAGTGCATTAAACACCTCCCAGGGAAGATCCTCGGGGTGATGATCAAGCAATTTTTTGATGAGGGTTCTAGTGGCCACTGCAGTAATGGCTGCGGCACAGACCGGGCGCAGCGCCGTCCCAGCACAAGAAAAGGCATGGGAGGCCAGCAGCTCAATGCGCCGGTCCTCAGCATCCCGAAGGGTACTATAAGCAGGGGTTGTAATAAAGGGGGGGTTAGGGACCCCTATGATCGGCCCATTCACCACGGGGGGTGATGACCAACAATTAACCACCTCAGGGGGAAAAGGGTATTTCCTATCCCAGTCCCCTGGAACCCCTGGAAGTTTACTGGGGCATTCCCATTCCTTGAGCACAAGGGCATGGAAATGAGCCTGCTCTAGAAATTCCAAACGTGCAGTCGCAGTATGGAAACGCTCCCCTCTAGGCTTGGGGACCTGACCGGGGGGAGAGATAGACAGTGCCTTAAAGACCTTAAGCAACAGGTCGTCAGTGTCACACTGGCCCCAGTATTCAGGGCCAGAATCGTGATGACTCCTCGGCCTCTCATCAGATGAGCCCGAGTCAGAGAACAACTCCCCTTCTTCAGAAGGGGTATAGTCACACGGAGTAGCAAACCCCTCAGTTCTCATAGAACATACAGAAACATGAGGCGACAGGTGCCGCTTTCTACCAGGGCCCATTCGCTCTGACAACCTAGCAATAATCTGTTCAGCCGTGGGTAGTCTGGAAGGCCCAGCAGGCTGCAATTCCCCACTTGTAGGCGACTCAGCAGGAGAAAGATTTAAGCCTGGGGAGATAGGTGAATTGAAGCTAGGTGTAGCCACTGGCTGACCAGATTGCAGGGCCAGGGCTTGCTCGGCACAGGGTACGCAGACCCGTGCCCTGTCAGCATCAGCATGGGGTTGTCCACACGCTATACACCGCCGGTTTTGTCCCAGAGGGACCCCGGTCACATAATTCTGAGATGCCTCCATATGGCGATTAATCAAGGCACAATATGCCAGTAGGGATTTACACTATAAGCAACCCTGGATGCTCCAAAGACCCGCTAGGGAAGTGGGAGAATATTACAAGGCCCGCTATAATTTTACACCGGGCCGGGAGAAGCCAATGGTGTTCACCAGTCTGAAAGACATAATGGGAATAAGGGAGATAGTTACAAGTTGTCATGAGGAGCGAAGTGTATGGCACACTTAGAAAAAATGATTTGCCAATGAAGACACCGCAGCGTCTGAGGCGCCGCCGCCGCCCGGCGCAGCACATCCAGTAAAGGAAGAGGTGCGCGTGGCGGCAACAAATACACTAGTAAAGAGCAAAACAAAAGTCTTAAAGGGGCCACAGCACTCAAACCAGTTAGCTTGCTGGCCAACCTACAATCTGTCTCTAAACTAGGTTAAAAACAGGGAGCTCGGTCACACACATCTGCAGAAGTACGCTTAAGCTGCACCACCAGCGCCAAGGCGCCCCCGCGAGGCGCAGTCCCAACTCTAGTACTAATGCTAGTCTCTAAGAGCCCCACCTGGGACACACAATGCAATAGACAAATTGGGAGCAGGCCTACCTGAGGTTGCCCCAAACCTCAAGTGCAAGCCATGGGGTGGAAGGGTCAAAGACCTTGCAATACAGCCTAGACCCCACACTCCATGTGCTTGCACAAATTCAAAAGAAACAAAGGAGGGGTGGCAGCCGCTCAGACCATTTTATAACTAACCAGGGAGGTGCACATTAGCAGGGCAATTAGAATACAAAAGTCTTAAAGGGGCCACAGCACTCAAACCAGTTAGCTTGCTGACCAACCTACAATCTGTCTCTAAACTAGGTTAAAAACAGGGAGCTCGGTCACACACATCTGCAGAAGTACGCTTAAGCTGCACCACCAGCGCCAAGGCGCCCCCGCGAGGCGCAGTCCCAACTCTAGTACTAATGCTAGTCTCTAAGAGCCCCACCTGGGACACACAATGCAATAGACAAATTGGGAGCAGGCCTACCTGAGGTCTGAGCGGCTGCCACCCCTCCTTTGTTTCTTTTGAATTTGTGCAAGCACATGGAGTGTGGGGTCTAGGCTGTATTGCAAGGTCTTTGACCCTTCCACCCCATGGCTTGCACTTGAGGTTTGGGGCAACCTCAGGTAGGCCTGCTCCCAATTTGTCTATTGCATTGTGTGTCCCAGGTGGGGCTCTTAGAGACTAGCATTAGTACTAGAGTTGGGACTGCGCCTCGCGGGGGCGCCTTGGCGCTGGTGGTGCAGCTTAAGCGTACTTCTGCAGATGTGTGTGACCGAGCTCCCTGTTTTTAACCTAGTTTAGAGACAGATTGTAGGTTGGTCAGCAAGCTAACTGATTTGAGTGCTGTGGCCCCTTTAAGACTTTTGTATTCTAATTGCCCTGCTAATGTGCACCTCCCTGGTTAGTTATAAAATGGTCTGAGCGGCTGCCACCCCTCCTTTGTTTCTAGTAAAGAGCAAAAAGCGCGGCTCTGACACCAGGAATACCAGTCCGGGGCAAGACTAAGGCCATAACGTGTAAAACATACACTAAGGCCACCACACACACCCCCCTTTCTTTCCCCCCGGGCTACGGGGGGAATGAGGGAGGAGGATGGCGACCCTTTGTACACGGCCCACCGCTACACAGGGCAATAGTGCGGGAGGGGCATCCCCTAGAGGCTCACCATCAGCCTAAACCGCCTACCCTTTGGCGGGGGACTGCAGTGGAGCACGGCTCTGTTAAGCACGCATGGTGCTGCCTACCTTCACCCGACCAGCGCAGCCCAGGCTGGGAGGCACATCACAGGGAGGACGGGTGGGAGTAGTCCAACAGGGCCGCAGGCTTTGGTAGCCCCGCTCACCTGCGAGAGCGTGATACTTCATGTCTTCGCAGTCAGCACTGCAGAGAAATCTGGGGATTTGTGGGAGGTCCCTGGGTATTTGAAGGGCCGGGAGGAGCCTGTTTTTCCATGTCTCTGCAGTGCAGCGCCATCTGGCGGAGGATAACCCAAGTGTAAGTATTATATCTGGAGCAGGATGTACTGTATACTAAGAATATGGGTATTATAAGTATGTCACACACCCCGCTTCCACTATTCATGACATATGGGTTATGGTCCAGTAGAGGGCGATCTTCTGCAGAGATGAATGCAAAAAAGAAGCCCCTTCCCGATCCATAAATACCTGGGACCTCCCACACATTCCTCAGTATATGAAAGCAGTAAGGGGACCAGGAAGAACTAAAAGCATTCTTAACAATAAAATGTTCACCATATAAAGGATCCAGAATACTAAAGGGCGGGATGAAGTAGGGTGTGTGACATACTTATAATACCCATTTTAAAGGTGAGTAATCACAGAATAGTATTATTCCAAGTATGTCACACACCCAGCTTCCACTATTCATGACATATGGGACATCCAATAGCAGTGTCCATCATGGGTGGGATCCAAATACAGCAAAAAATGCACCAAATTAAACCACTGCAGCTTGCAGAACCTTGCGGCCAAAAACAGCATCCGCTGAGGCCCGCACATCAACCTTATAAAATTTTGAAAAAGTATGAACGGAAGACCAAGTAGAAGCCTTACAAATTTGTTCAACAGAAGCCTGGTGCTGAAAAGCCCAAGAAGCCCCAACAGCACGAGTAGAATGAGCAGTGATCTTAAAAGGAGGAACTTTTAGACTTGGCGGGCGCCAAACCTTTTCTGGGCCCAGAAGGCACCACGAACAAGGCGTCCGTCTTACGAAAAGGATAAGTAGCAACCAAATAGTACTTCACACAACGAACCACATCCAAAGAGTGCAAAACCCTCTCCTTGTCATTGCTAGGCCTAGGACACAAGGAAGGGAGAACTACATCCTGATTGAGATGGAAGGCAGAAACCACCTTAGGAAGGAAATCAGGTTTAAAGCGAAAAACCACCTTGTCCTGGTGTCTCTCAAAGTAAGGGGCCTGAATAGACAGAGCCGCCAACTCAGACACGCCGAACAGAGGTAATAGCCACCAAAAAGGCAACCTTTTGACCAAAAGAGCCACATCCTGCATTGATTCAAAGGGAGGCCTCTGGAGTGCAGAAAGAACCAAATTTTGGTCCCAAACGGGAACCAAAGGCTTTCTAGGACATACACCCCCCAACATGAGTGACCCCTTGGAAAAAAGTCTTGACCAGAAGATGCAAAGCAAAAGACCTTTGAAAAAAGACAGCCAGGGCAGAAACCTGACACTTCAAAGTACTGAGCTGGAACTCCAGATCCAGACCGTGTTGTAGAAACTCCAAAATCCTAGGAATCGAAAACACCCTGCAAGGTAAGGCCCTAGCCTCACACCAGTCAATATAGGACCGCCAAGTCCTATAGTAAATGGTAGAGGAAGACCTCTTCCTGGCTCTAATCAAGGTTTTAATAACTGCCTCAGACAAACCTTCCTCCCTCAGGATGAAGGTTTCAGCAGCCACGACAGGGGCAGCCTGTACTGATCTACTGCCAATCTTACGACGTCTGCGAACCAAACCTGTCTTGGCCACCTTGGGGCCACCAGAATTGCTGGTGCCCCCTCGAGAGCCAGCTTGCACACTACCTTACCCACCATGGAGAAGGGGGGAAACAGGTACAGAAACCCCAGATCCCTCCAGGCAAGGGACAAGGCATGCACTGCCAGGGGGTCCTGCGACAGAGATACAAAGGTTGGGAGCTTGTGATTGTGCCGAGAGGCAAAGAGATCCACCTCCGGAGTCCCCCACTTGCGACACAGGGCCCGAAACACCCTGTGGTTGAGAGACCATTCCCCTCGCCGAGAGAATCCCCTGCTAAGGGAGTCCGCCTCAGTGTTCTCCACTGCCGAGATGCAAGGAACATTGCTCTCCGCCCATATCAGAATCAGAGAGACTTCCCTGAGGGCACTCCTGCTGCGAGTCCCTCCTTGGTCATTGATGTAAGCTACCGTAGTACGATTGTCTGATCGAACCTGAACCGGTAACCCCTGTAGCTGAAGTGTCAGACGCGACAGAACCAAGCGGATAGCTCTGAGCTCCAAGACATTGATGGGGTTGTGAGCCTCCTTAGGACCCCACAACCCCTGAAACTGATCTTTCCAGAAGCCTCCCCAGCCCGACAGGCTGGCATCCGTGGTAACCGTCTCCCAACGAGGGGCCAGGAACGATCTGCCCCTCATCAGATTGCTTGATTCCAGCCACCACTGAAGGGACTGCCGAACCCTGGGAGACATCAGAAATGACTGATCCAAGGACTGTGGACATCTGTCCCATTTCAGCAATAGATGAAGTTGAAGCGACCTCATGTGGAACTGAGCAAAGGGGACCGCCTCGAAGGAGGCCACCATCAATCCCACCAGAGTCATCCCAAGCCTGATAGAAGGGTGAGGATTGGACAGGAGAACACGTATCAGATCCTGAACCCTCTGCACCTGAGGCTAGGAACACTCTGGCCTGACTGGTATCCAGATTCATGCCCAGAAAGGAGATCTCCCTTGACGGGGAGAGAAAAGACTTGGGGGTGGTTGAACACAAAACCAAACCTTTCCAGCGTCACCACCACCGTCCTGGTGTCCAACTCCGCCTGGCAGAGGGAAGAGGCTGTAATGCGTAGGTCGTCCAAATACGGCACAATGCGAATGCCCTGGGCTCTGAGCAGGGCCATTATGCCCGCCAGAACCTTGGTAATCCGAGGTCAGCCCGAACGGGAGGGCCACAAACTGAAAATTCTGATCTCCCACCACGAACCTGAGAAATCTGGTGTGCTGGGAAAATTGGTACATGAAGGTAAGCATCCTTGATGTCTATGGACGTCATGAAATTTCCCCGACGAAGGGAACCGATGGCTGAACGCAGAGTCTCCATGCGGAACTTCTTGGTTCTGATGAACCTGTTGAGAAGCTTCAAATCCAGGATGGGTCTTATGGAGCCATCCTTTTTGGGAACCATGAAGAGGTTGGAATAATAGCCCCGGCCTCTCTCTGAAAGAGGCACCGGGCATATGACCGCCATGTACAGGAGATTCTTTACAGCCAACAGGAGCCCCTGCGCCGCCCGAGGATCCGATGGCACCCGAGACCTTAGGAGTTTGGGAGGAGGCCGGGACTCTAACTCCAGTTTGTACCCCGACGAGACCACTTCCAATATCCACTTGTCTGACCTCCTGGGCCCAGACCTGGAAGAGGAGCCGCAGCCGTCCCACCACCCGCAAGGGTGAGGGCGCCTCCTCATTGTTGAGCTGGCTTGACAGCGGGCTTGGGCCTGGAACCCCAGGTAGAAGCTGGACGGGCACATCCTCTACCCTTGTTCCATTTAACATGTCCCTGATCTCCGACCTGGTAGCCACGGGCACGAGTGCCGATGCACAGACAGGCCGCAAGGCAGAACCCACACTGGCAAAAGCATGAAATGCCATCTGATCTATGCGCTTGTCCTCGCCATCCTTAAGGGTAGTGGCATCAGGAGTATGTACAACAGATTGTTGGACGATCCTAAAATGGGCGCGTCAACCTCGGGAGGGGAAGACCAGCGCTTCACCGCGTCCAACGGTAAGGGATACTTCCTATCCCATCCCTGAGGAACACCGTGAAGGCGACTCGGCTTCTCCCATTCTCTAAGAATCATGCTGTCAAAATGATCCTGATTTGGAAACTCCAAGCGGGGCTTAGAGAACCCAAAGAATTCCCCCTTCTTCGGAGGGGCCTCCGCTGGTGGGGAAATATCCAGAACCTCTAACAGATGGGTCAGGACCCTGGGGGTATCAACAGCATCCATCAGCGCCCGCCCGGCATCAGAATCAAAGAACTGCAATTCCTCAGTCTCAGATTTCTCAAACAATTCCCCTTCCTCAAGCGGGGAATAATCAGCCCAATCAGGGGAGTCACAATCATCAAAATCAATTACCGACGTAGCCGGTGACAGATGCCTTTTCTTAGCAGTGGCCTTTCTGCCCGCTGAGCTAGAAATAATTTTCTTGAGGTTGGCCAGCCTGGCACATACATCCGAGTGCGCCTCCCCACTAATGGCAGTGTCACTTGGGGTATGGATGATGCGGGGTGGGGTAGGAGAGGCGGACGGCTCTGACCCAGACGCCTGGGGTCCTGACTGCCGTGTTATGGCCTGTTGCGCACAAGGTATGCAAATAAGTACATTCCCGTAAGGGATACCCCACAACCCACACATAACCGGGATTGTCCCAAGGGAAGCCCAAGCCCGGTATCCTGTGGAGCCTCCATATGGTGATTTTAAGGTAGTCGCAATGACCCGAGGGAATTACGCTAGTAAGCAACTCGGGATGCCCCTTAAGTCCCAAGAGGGAGGATTTATAAGTGCCCCAAATTTCTGCTAGGGACCCTAGGACCGGGAGAACCCCCTTTTAAGCAAGGCACAGGGAGTCCTCCTGATAAGCACATATATAATATATATATATATCATAAATCAATGGAAAAAGTGACAAGGACTAGCGCTGTCCCCTGACAGAAAGGGGCACATGGCTAATTCAGGTACAAAAAAGGGGGAGCCTGGGAGGGCACTCACGTGTCTTGTCTAATGGCTGCCACCACTCATCATCTCAGAAGAGTGAGAAAGGGAGAAGGGGCGGGCCAGCGCGGATCGCGCGTCGCGCCTGGCCCCTACACTCTCAACCAGGAGTGCAGTTCCAAGCTGTGGGCTGGGTTCCGCAATTGGCTCCAACAGAAGGGGGGGTGGGCTGTGTCAAAGCGCGTAGCGCCCGGCCCCGCCCCCTTAACACCGCAGCCTGAGGGGAAGAAGCTCCCCTCAGCAGCAGCAAAAAACGGCGACAAGCCATCAAAGTGAAGCACCAAGCGCCATACACAAACACATTCACACTGAAAGAAAAGTATAAGTAAAGTAAAAGTAAAGGAGGGTTAACAGAGGGACCGGAAGGGGGATAATCCCGCACCAGCATGGTGTAAGGGATAGATATAATATAATAATATATATAATAATATAATAATAATATATATAATAATGTAATAATAATATAATAATAATATATATTAATAAAATAATAATATATATTAATAAAATAATAATATATATTAATAAAATAATAATATATATTAATAAAATAATATATATATAATAATATATATATAATAATATATATATAATATAATAATATATATAATATAATAATATATATAATATAATAATATATATAATATAATAATATATATATATATATATAATAATATATATATATATATATAATAATATATAATATAATAATATATATATATATATAATAATATATAATATAATAATATATATATATAATATAATAATATATATATATAATATAATAATATATATATATATATAATATAATAATATATATATATATATAATATAATAATATAATAATATATATATATAATAATATATATATAATAATATATATATATATATAATAATATATATATATATATATAATAATATATATATATATATAATAATATATATATATATATAATAATATATATATATATATATAATAATATATATATATATATATATAATATATATATATATATATATATAATAATATATATATATATAATAATATATATAATAATATATATATATATATATAATAATATATATATATATATATATATATAATAATATATATATATATATATATATATATATATATAATTATATATAATAATAATATATATAATATAATAATATATATAATATAATAATATATATAATATAATAATATATATAATATAATAATATATATAATATAATAATATATATAATATAATAATATATATAATATAATAATATATATACTATAATAATATATATACTATAATAATAATATATATACTATAATAATAATATAATAATATAATAATATAATAATATATATAATAATATATATATATATATATATATATATATATATATATATATATATATATATATATATATATATATATATATATATATATATATATATATATATATATATAGACAGGGCATCCCAAACCGGGATCACCAACCCGGAATCCGCCTACCCCTTTATATGGGGTCTCACGGGGGGGGGGGTTCCTACCCTCACCCGGACCTGCAGCCAAGGCTGGGAGGCCAATAATGGGCTTAAAGAATAAAGGTCCGGGCAGAAATAGGACAAAAAATGGCCGGGCGTAAGCCCGGCTTACCTGCAAGGAAGAGAAGCAGACATCTTCTGACTTGCTCGCCGTCCTGCAGAGAAGGAACTGGGGAATGTGTGGGAGGTCCCAGGTATTTATGGACCGGGAGGGGCTTCTTTTTTGCATTCATCTCTGCAGAAGATCGCCCTCTACTGGACCATAACCCATATATCATGAATAGTGGAAGCGGGGTGTCTGACATATTTGGAATAATGACTTTAAATGACTTCTTTACTCACCTCCGGCCTTCCACTACTGTGTCCCTCGCCGACCAGATGACAAATGCGGTCATCGCCGGGCAGAGGAGGGGGCAGGCAGGCGATCACTGAATCTGACAGCTGAGCCAGCGAGAGCCGGGATGACACACGCATGGCAATGTCATGCGCCTCCCAAAGGGGCGGGGCTACTCAGCAAGATGGCGGCACCCGTCTGGCTGCGTGCACAGCGAGGCAGCCGGAAAAGTGAATTTTGCAGACGATCTGAATCCCTAATAGCGATGCTCCAGGTGGTAGATAAATTGGCCATGCCTGGAGTCTTAGAAAAAACAATTCTGTGAGATACTCACCTGTAGAATTGGTATTATTGGTATACAGTACGTCCTGCTCCAGATATAATACTTACACTTGGGTTATCCTCCGCTGCACTACAGAGACATGGAAAAACAGGCTCCTCCCGGTCCTTCAAATACCCAGGGACCTCCCACGAATCCCCAGCATTGAAAAGCAGTGAACAAGAAGCCGGGAGAATTAAACCACCCAAAACAACTGGTAAAGATAACCATGATAACAATCACCATACAGGGGATCCAGAAAAATGCAACAGGGTGGGGTGGAGCAGGACGTACTGTATACCAATAATACCAATTCTACAGGTGAGTATCTCACAGAATTGTATTATTCTTAGTATACAGTACGTCCTGCTCCAGATATAATACTTAAGCTTGGGACATCCAAAAGCAGTGTCCATAAAGTAGGGTGGGATCCCCAACAACAAACGACCACAGCAGACAGTTTAAAGCACTGTCACCTGCAGAACCAGGCGGCCAAGACAGCATGAGCTGAGGCCCTAACATCAACGTTGTAAAAAACCAGGCAAAAAGGTATGAGCAGAAGGCCAATGGTAGTGGCCTAACCAATCAGTTCAACAGCAAAACCGGTGCTGAAAGCCCAAGAGGCATCAAGCACGCTTAGAAGGGAATCAAGGCAACAAGGGAGGTTCTTCCCCTTGCCTGAATAGGCCTGAGTAATAGCCTGACAATCCGATAGCTAATGAATTTGGCAGAAACCAAGGCCAAAAAACAAGGTACCAGGAGTAATGTCCATTAAGGTAACAACCAGGACCAAACCGCCCAACTCCCGAGAGCAGGCGAGATCGAGCACATTCAGGATGTAATGACCACCAGCCCCAAGGAACCACAGTTCCCTTAAAGGACACAGTGAATTCTAAAGAAAAAACTGCCAACACCTGTATAAGGAATGCAGAACCACTTCCTCAACGTTGCAAGGAAGGGGGACAGCCGTAGAAAACAATATCTCGGATAATTGAACATACGACACCTACAGATGTAGAGAATCCGGCTTCAGGTGGAACTCCCTTTATCCTGGTGTATCTCAAGGAAAGAGGGCTAGGTAGACCGAACCGCCCGCTAACACACGCCTGACCAAGGTAACAGTCACCAGAAGGTAAGGACATCCAGACAGTGTCCTGAATAGGACCAGGAGACAACCTGCAAGCAGATGGAATGAAATCAATTTCAATTCCAACAGGGGCCATAGGAGTACATGGAGGGCGCACGTGGGCACCCCCTGAAGGAAGTCTGAACCAGAACTGTTAAGGCAAGGTGGACAGGGCAGAGCCTGACCCATCAGAGAGCAGAGTTGGGGGACCAACTCCAATTTATGCTGAAGGCCACACTGGAGTCCTGGAACCCGAGAACATCCAACAAGTAAGAGGACTAGACTCTATCCAATAAATGTGTGTATGCCAACCCTACAACAATAGAAGACGACGCAGAGGAGGCTCACTCCTAGCCATCCCATAGTCACAACACCGAGGCAACTAAGCTTGTCTTCATCAAGATGTATGCCTCAGCAGTCAGATCCACTTAGGCCAGGGACCATGAGCTATAGTGATGTAAAGGGCCCTGAGTGATCAACTGGCACTCCTGGCAAGGTGCAGAACTACTGACCACAGTACCATAACTGCAACCACACCATACTAGGTCAACTGGGGTCCACCAGCATTACTGGTCCCCTTACCAGAGTAATCTTCCGCATAACCCTGCCTAGCAGAGGGAATGGAGAAGGGCATACAGAACCAAAGGTCCTGTCAAGAAGGTACTAAGGCATTCGGACCACTGACATAGGATCCTGGAACAGGGAAACAAGGCCGATAGCCTGTGAAGGTGACAGAACCCAACAGATCCATGACTGGATGGATTCCATAGCCACACGGGGATTAGCACATCCTGTCGCAGAGGGGCTTAGCCGGAGCTAATATCACTAACATGCATGGGGCATTGTCTCCGCCCAGAAGGGAACTGACACTCCCTGGAAGGTCCGCCAGCTCCAGGCCCCTTCCGATGGTTAAATGTAGTACGCCTGTCATCAGACGGACCGAGCACCCCCAGCCTGGTAATTCCAGAAGAGGAACGGTCAAGCGAGAAGAGCCAACTGAAAAACGCTTACTGCTTAGACTTCCATAGTCATAAGGACCCTCTAAGGGCCCCACCAACACCAGAATCGCAGGGAGTTTTTGGAAGAAACCATCCCCTTCAACCTGAAAGGTTGGCATCCATGGTGGCCGTTTCCAGGAAGGCAAGAGGGAACTGCCCCCAGACAGGTCCCTCGAATTCATCCACTTTCACGAGAAAGCCGTCATACAGGGGGGAAGGCCCACCGGCCCTGCTCCAGGGGTGCTGGATCCCTGTCCTATGCTTACCACTAGAAGTCACAGACGGCTCAAGGGAAACTAAGCATCGGGCTCGTGCTCCTGCCAAGCAAGTTAACAACGGCCCACCAGTTGCATCCCTGCCTGGTGTTAAGAAACCGGGACAGTAGTGAGGGACTGGGCCCATGAGACCAGAATGCCAACCTAATTGCTGAAAGGGTAGGGGGGAATCTGGTTTGAAATTGATCCAGAATCATTCCTATTAATGGAGTCACCACGTTAGGGAACAGCGAGGACTCAAGGTGATTGACACCAATCCAAATGACTCCCAATGGCCCACCAACCGGGTATCCAACTATCCTGAAGCAGAGACAGGGAAGTGAGGGAGGGCGCCCGGGTAAACATCGCGCGGACGTCCCTTGATCTCATCAGAGACATCACCATCGACAGCACCTGAGTGACACTCTAGGAATTGGAGAGGCCAGATAGCAGGGCCACAATTAACAGTGTTGGACTTCCAACACGAACCTGGAGAGCCTCAGAGATCTGAGGGCACAGGGATGTAAACATAAGCATTGAAGAGTGCCCCGGGCGGCAAGACGCCCACTGGGCACAAGGTGCTGATAGCCAAACTCAAGAGTATCCATGCAGGAAACTGCCTGTAATTAGAGAATTGCTGTGAATCCAGAATGGGCCACCTGACCCATCCTTTGGGGGGCTGAGGGAGGTGGTATAGCGGCCCTTGCCTCTGCCTATTACGGGCAATCTGCAAGAGACCCTCAGACCTTGCAGGCCTAACATGGCCTGTGCCGGCAACTGAACAGGGGCAGGGACCAGGCGTACCTGGAGTCTGATAAAAAAAACTGGGGAAGGCAGAGCAGCATACTCTATCCTGTATCTGGAGGGCACAACCTCCTGATCCACGAAATGCCTCCTGATAAGAGCAAGGTGCTGCAGCCATCCCCTTGAGGGGGTTTGGTGGAAGATTTGGGCTTAGCCCCGCCGGAGGGGCCAGAACGTTGCCTGCTGCTCGTGGGGAAGGAGTCTGCCCCAAAAATCCGGAAAGACATCCCTGGTTCCTGTTTAACACTAAGGTAGGGGGGAGGGGGGGGGGGGGAGTGCTCCTGCCTCGAGGGGGCCGGGACGGCCGCCTGCGAAGGGGTGATTTGCCCTTTTTACCGAACAGGTCTAGGCGGGCCCCAAATAGGCGTTGCCCTCTAAAGGGGATCCCAGTAAGAGTCTTTTTAGTAGCATCATCAGCACCCCACTGTCGCAGCCAGACCAAGCGACCAATAGCCACCGCAAGGGCGGAAGTTCTTGCACACATTCTAATCGCGTCATCTAGCGCCAATAGAATAAACTTCACAAATACATCACAATGGGAGAGTGCATTGAACAACTCCCAGGGGAGATCCTCGGGTTGATGATCAAGCAATTTTTTGATGAGGGTTCTAGCGGCCACCGCAGTAATGGCTGCGGCACAGGCCGGATGTAAAGAAAAGGCATGGGAGGCCAGCAGCTCAATGTGTCGGGCCTCAGCATCCCGAAGGGCGCTATAGGCAGGGGTTGTAATAAAGGGGGGGTTAGGGACCCCTATGATCAGCGCATCCACCACGGGGGGTGACGACCAGCAATTAACCACCTCAGGGGGAAAAGGGTATTTCCTATCCCAGTCCCCTGGAACCCCTGGAAGTTTACTGGGGCATTCCCATTCTTTGAGGACAAGAGCATGGAAATGAGCCTGCTCTAAAAATTCCAAACGTGCAGTCGCAGTATGGAAACGCTCCCCTCTAGGCTTGGGGACCTGACCGGGGGGAGAGCTAGACAGTGCCTTAAAGACCTTAAGCAACAGGTCGTCAGTGTCACACTGGCCCCAGTATTCCGGGCCAGAATCATCGTGACTCCTCGTCATCTCATCAGAAGAGCTTGAGTCAGAGAACAATTCCCCTTCTTCAGAAGGGGTATAGTCACACGGAGTAGCAAACCCCTCAGTTCTCATAGAGCATACAGAGACATGGGGCGACAGGTGCCGCTTTCTACCAGGGCCCATACGCTCTGACAATTTAGCAATAATCTGTTCAGCCGTAGGCAGCCTGGAAGGGCCGGCAGGCTGCAATTCCCCACTTGTAGGCGACTCAGCAGGAGAGAGATTTAAGCCTGGGGAAATAGTTTAATTGAAGCTAGGCGTAGCCACTGGCCGCCCTGATTGCAGGGCCAGTGCTTGCTCGGCACAGGGTACGCAGACCCGTGCCCTGTCAGCATCAGCATGGGGTTGTCCACATGCTATACACCGCCGGTCTTGTCCCAGAGGGACCCTGGTCACATAATTGTGAGATGCCTCCATATGGTGATTAATCAAGGCACAATATGCCAGTAGGGATTTACACAATAAGTAACCCTGGATGCCCCAAAGACCCGCTATGGAAGTGGGAGAATTTAACAAGTCCCGGGCCGGGAGAAGCCAAAGGTGTTCACCAGTCTGAAAGACATAATGGGAATAAAGAGTGTCAGAACCATGCGCAGTAAACACAGATCATGAAAATCGCCCGCTAGGGCAATTACAGACCCAGGGAGGAGGAGGACCGCCACCACGCGTGCGTGCAACCAGCATCAAAATGGCGCCAAAGCGAACCTCGAAGGGCGGGCCCGAGCGGCCAGTGACGCGGAGCGCGCCAACCTATGTCCCCGACCCCCCCCCCCCCCCCGAAGAGCGCAAAGCTCTAAGGTGGATACAACTGTTATGAGAAGCGAAGTGAATGGGACACTTAGAGGAGATGATTTGCCAATGAAGACGCCGCAGTGTCTGAGGCAACGTCGCACATCCAGCAAAGAAAGAAGTGCGTGCGGCGGCGACAATTACACAGTAAGAACTAAACAGCGTGGTTCTGACCCCAGGGATACTAGTCCGGGCAGACTAAGGCCATAATGTGTAAAACATACACAAGACCTTGCTACACACCCAAACACCCCCCCCCCCTTCTTCCCCCCCCGGGCTACGGGGGGGAATGAGGGAGGATGGCGACCCTTTGTACAGGACCCACCGCTACACAGGGCATGGGGCAATAGTGCGGGAGGGGCATCCCCTAGAGGCTCACCATCAGCCCTAAACCGCCTACCCCTTGGTGAGGGACTGCGGTGGAGCATAACTCCGTTAAGCACACAAGGTGCTGCCTACCTTCACCCGACCAGCGCAGCCCAGGCTAGGAGGCACATCACAGGGAGGACGGGTGGGAATAGTCCCACAGGGCTGCAGGCTTTGGTAGCCCCGCTCACCTGCGAGAGAGTGATACATCATGTCTTCGCAGTTAGCACTGCAGAGAAATCTGGGGATTCGTGGGAGGTCCCTGGGTATTTGAAGGGCCGGGAGGAGCCTGTTTTTCCATGTCTCTGCAGTGCAACGCCCTCTGGCGGAGGATAACCCAAGTGTAAGTATTATATCTGGAGCGGGACGTACGGTATACTAAGAATAAGGTTTACTTTAATACAAATCTTTGATGAAAAAAAGATAAAACAGGTTATATTATGAAACTCCCAAACATGGACTTAATCAATAGAATGGGGAAAGACACAAATATTTTTGCTGCCTGATTATGTCAAGGAGGAGAGCAGAGATAGATAACATTCGAATAGAATAATTTGGACTATTGGAAAATCGCCCATCACAAAATGGGGGGGGGGGGGGGGGTTATATCCATCTAGTCAAAGATGGTCTTCTGGTAAATACATTTTGGACAGTAGAGACTCTCAAATTCAGAAAGCATTTTTAGAGGAACTTCAATACCAAGGGAGAACATCAGTCTGTATTTTTTACCTGTTTGTTCAAAGGCCGGAAAAGGCAATCCCTCCAAGTGACTAAGGCTAGCTGAAAATAAAAATAAAAAATGTAAATAGTAATTCTATAATTTTATAGTACTGATTTGACAAGTCCAGTGTTTCCCCGAAAATGAGACAAGGCCTTATATTAATTGAGCTCCAAAAGATGCATTAGGGCTTATTTTTAGGGGGATGTCTTAGTTTTCCATGAAGATTCTACATTGATAGACTTGCGGATAAATCTTCATCCCTGGCCTCTGCGCAGCTCCAAAATATGACAAGCTGTCATGCAGACACTGGGGGAAACACAAGCAGGAGTTGGGACTTGTAAGTGTACAGGGTGCCTCACGCTACACACAAGCCCACTAAGGGCACAGTAGCGCCCATAGCAAATAGTAAAGTTTTATGGAGCGGCACCCCACCAGTATCTTCAGTGGGAGGTGGCTAGCACTCTAGGGTACCTGGCGTCCACGTCATGAAATGTCCCCTGGGGCCCTGGTCGTAACTGAAGTCTTCCAGTATTGGGGCCCAAAACTATTTCTATATTATCCCCTTGCAAAGCCTTATTGTTTTGTGTATTGTGTTGTCTTTTGAGTGTATTTTTCTTAAATCAACTGTCACTAAAACTTATTTGGGCTTAAATTTAAAGCATCCTCAAAACTATTGACGAATCATGCTAGGGCTTATTTTTAGGGTAGGTCCTATTTTTGGAGAAACAGGTTATATATAAAAAAAAAAAATACCAGGTTACATAAGCGGAAATAACACACCGAGTAAATTTCATAAATTCCTTTGCGCCCTTCATCACACTCGCGCCGAACCCAGTGCCGGTTAAGATATGCGCAGATTCCATTTAATACTTTACTAGAAAACCGATAGTCTTCCCATTGTTGTGTGTAGAACTTTAATACACTTTCATCCATAAGATCTTCTCCATCCTGAGAGTTGAATACAGGTAGGTGATCAGCAGAATTCCAGTAAAATCATGTGCATCTTCCTTCTTTGCAATCAGTAACACTTACCTTTAGCAGGTTTGTCAAATAACTCTTTAAGAACTCCTTAAGTCGCTTATACAGCTCAAGCCCGACAAATTGGGCACCTCCGGGAGTCTGGCCTTTTTTAGTCTTTGATGGAGGCACACCAGCCCCTCGTGCCTGATTAGATTGGTGGACACTAGTGCAGTAGTTATAAACATGACTGGAAGAGTAAGTTAAGGAGGAACACACAGTCCAGCATGGTAAGCAAATAGACAATTACATTTTCAATTCACATGGTTAACACTCTCAGACGCTATAGTCAAGATTGCGCCTTACTTAGAGCCCTCCTCTAAAACTAACACGGTGAAGTTGGAGCTATTTTTGACTGGAGTCGGCAAAAATGTCCCAACTCCCGTATAAGAAAAATACAATTCTGTGATTACTCACCTGTAGAATTGGTATTATGAGTATACAGTATGTCCTGCTCCAAATCTAATACTTACAGTTGGGATATACTCCGCCAGAGGGCGCTGGACTGCAGAGACATCAAAAATAGGCTACTCCCGGCCCCTCAAATACCCGGGGACCTCCCACAAATCCCCAGCATTGAAAAGCAGTTAATGAGAAGCCGGGAGAATTAAACAATCCAAACTATCAACTATAACAAAGATAACAATCACCATACAGGGGATCCAAGACAATGCAATCAAGGGTGGGTTGGAGCAGGACGTACTGTACACTCATAATACCAATTCTACAGGTATTATTCTTAGTATACAGTACGTCTTGCTCCAAATCTAATACTTACAGTTGGGACATACAATAGCAGTGTCCATAAGTAGGGTGGGATCCCCAAGAATAATCAGCAGCAGACAGTTTAAACCACTGCAGCCTGCAGAACCTTTCGGCCAAAAACAGCATCAGCTGAGGCCCTAACCTCAACCTTGTAAAACTTTGAAAAGGTATGAACAGAAGACCAAGTAGCGGCCTTGCAAACTTGTTCAACAGAAGCCTGGTGCTGAAAAGCCCAAGAGGCACCAATAGCACGAGTGGAATGAGCAGTAAGGCGGAAGGGAGGATTCTTCCCCTTAGCAGAGTAGGCCTGAATCACAGCCTGACGAATCCACTTGCTGATAGTAGACTTGGCAGGAGCCAAACCCTTCCTAGGACCAGAAGGGACCACAAAAAGAGCATCCGTTTTCCTGAAAGGTGCAGTAGCCACCAGATAGTACTTCAGACACCTGACCACATCCAAAGACTGCAAAACTCTCTCCTTAGCATTGCTAGGGTTAGGGCACAAAGAAGGAAGAACAATATCCTGATTCAAATGAAAGGCAGACACTACCTTAGGCAGAAAGTCAGGTTTGAAACGAAACACCACCTTGTCCTGGTGTCTCTAATAGTAGGGGGGCTGAATGGAAAGCGCCGCCAACTCAGACGCACGCCTGACAAAAGTGATAGCCACCAGAAATACAACCTTGAGAGTAAGAATGACCAAGGCAGCATCCTGCACAGGTTCAAAGGGAGCACCCTGCAAGGCTGACAGAACAAAGTTCAGATCCCAAGCAGGCACCATAGGTTTACGTGGGGGGCGCACATGAGTGACCCCCTGGAAAAAAGTCCTGATCAGAGGGTGCTGAGCAAAGGACTTCTGGAAGAAAATAGCCAGGGCAGAAACCTGACCCTTCAGAGTACTGAGTTGGAGCCCCATCTCCAACCCATGCTGCAGGAACTCCAGAATCCTGGGAATAGAGAACACACGACAGGGAAGAGACTTGGACTCACACCAGTCTATGTAGGCATGCCAAACCCTGTAATAAATGGAAGAGGAAGACTTCTTCCTAGCTTTAATCAAAGTATCCACAACCGAGGAAGACAGCCCCTTCTCCATCAAGATGGAGGTTTCAGCAGCCAAGCCGTCAAAGCCAGAGTTTGTAAATTGGGATGGCGTAGTGAGCCCTGAGTGAGCAGATCTGGCACCAAGGGCAGAGCGTACTAATCAACCGCCAGCTGTACCACGTCTGCGAACCACACTCTTCTTGGCCACCTGGGGGCCACCAGAATCGCTGGCACCCTTTTCAGAGCAATCTTGCGCAGAACCCTGCCTAGCAGGGGGATTGGAGGGAAGACATACAGGAACTGAAAGTCCTGCCATGACATTGCTAGCGCATCCGAGGTCAAGGCCAGAGGATACTGGGACAGAGAGACAAAATACAATTCTGTGAAGTACTCACCTGTAGAATTGGTATTATACGTATACAGTACGTCCTGCTCCACATATAATACTTACACTTACCGCCAGATGGCGCTGTGCACTGCAGACATGCAAAGACAGGCTCCTCCCAGCCCTTCATATACCCGGGGACCTCCCACAAACCCCCAGCATTGAAAAGCAGTGAACAAGAAGCCGGGAGAATTTAACCACCGAAACTGGTAACAACAACAATGGTAACAATCACCATACAGGGGATACAGAATAATGCAAAAACCAGGGTCGGGTGGAGCAGGACGTACTGTATACGTATAATACCAATTTTACAGGTGAGTACTTCACAGAATTGTATTATAAAGTATACAGTACGTCCTGCTCCAGATATAATACTTACACTTGGGACATCCAATAGCAGTGTCCATAAAAGTAGGGTGGGATCCCCAGCAAAAAAAAAAAAAAAAAAAAAAGGCAACAGCATGCAGCTTAAACTACTGCCGCCTGCAAAACCTTGCGGCCAAACACAGCATCAGCTGAGGCCCGAACATCAACCTTGTAAAACTTTGAAAAGGTATGAACAGAAGACCAAGTAGCGGCCTTGCAAACTTGTTCAACAGAAGCCTGGTGCTGGAAGGCCCAGGAGGCCCCAATAGCACGAGTAGAATGAGCAGTAAGACAGAAAGGAGGACTCTTCCTCTTAGCAGAATAGGCCTGAATCACAGCCTGACGGATCCATTTGCTGATAGTAGACTTGGCAGGAGCCAAACCCTTCCTAGGCCCAGAAGGCACAACGAAGAGTCTTTCTGAAAGCCGCAGTGACAACCAGGTAATACTTCAAACACCTGACCACTTCCAAGGAATGCAGAACCCTTTCCTTGTCGTTGCTAGGATTGGGACACAATGAAGGAAGAACAATGTCCTGATTCAAATGAAAGGCAGACACAACCTTAGGCAGAAAATCCGGCTTGAAGCGGAACACCACCTTGTCCTGGTGCCTCTCATAGTACGGAGGCTGAAAGGATAGAGCAGCCAGCTCAGACACACGCCTAACTGAAGTGAATAGGCTCAAATGGAGCACCCTGCAAGGCAGATAAAACCAAGTTTAAATCCTAAACGGGGACCACAGGTTTACGAGGGGGACGCGCATGAGTGACCCCCTGAAAGAAGGTCTTAACCAAATGATGCTGAGCAAAGGACTTCTGAAAGAAGACGGACAGGGCAGAAACCTGACCCTTCAGAGTACTGAGTTTTAGACCTAACTCCAAACCATGCTGTAAGAACTCCAGAACCCTAGGGACTAAGAACTCCCTACAGGGAAGAGACCTAGACTCACACCAATCAATGTAGGTACGCCATACTCTGTAATAGATAGCAGCAGAAGTCTTCTTCCTAGCCTGCACCATAGTACCTACCACAGAGGCAGACAAACCCTTCTCCATCAAGATGGAGGTTTCAGCAGCCAGGCCGTCAAAGCCAGCGTTTGTAAATTGGGATGGCGTAAGGAGCCCTGAGTTAGCAGATCTGGCACCCCTGTCAGATCGTACTGGTCTACTGCCATTTGAACCACGTCTGCGAACCACACTCTTCTTGGCCACCTGGCGGCCACTAGAATCACAGGCACCCCTTCCAGAGCAATCTTGCGCAGAACCCTGCCCAGAAGGGGGAATGGTGGAAATACATACAGGAGCCGAAACTCCTTCCATGACATGGACAGGGCATCCGTGGCCAAGGCCAGAGGATCCGGAGACAGTGATACGAAGGTCGGGAGCTTGTGGTTGTGACGGGATGCAAACAGGTCCACATCCGGTAGACCCCAACGGTGACACAGGGACTGGAATACCCTGTTGCAGAGGGACCACTCTCCCTGACGGGACGTCCCCCTGCTCAGAGCGTCTGCTAGCAGATTCTCCGCCCCTGGAATGTAAACAGCCGAAATGCATTGTACATTGGCCTCCGCCCATGTCAGAATCTGAGACACCTCCCGGAGGGCACCCTTGCTCCGGGTCCCTCCCTGATGGTTGATGTAGGCAACCGCCGTCCTGTTGTCTGAGCGTACCTGGACCGACAGACCCCTCAGGTGTTGGGTCAACTGCTACAGTACCAACCGGACTGCCCGCAATTCCAGAATGTTGATGGGTAAATGGGCCTCCTGAGGACCCCACTTCCCCTGGAAGCGCAGGGACTTCGAGAATCCCCCCCCAACCTGACAGACTGGCATCCGTTGTGACAGTCTCCCAGGAGGGGGCCAGAAAAGACCTGCCCCCTATCAAGTTCCAGCCACCACGCAAGGGACCGTCTGACCGAGGGGGGAAGCACACAGACCCCGTCCAAGGAGGCTTGGTTCTTGTCCCATACTGACAGAAGGTGAAGCTGCAGAGGTCTCAAATGGAACTGGGCAAAGGGCACCACCTCGAAGCTTGCCACCAACAGGCCCACCAGCTGCATTCCCTGCCTGATGGAGGGCTGTGGGCACGAGAGCAGGAACCTCGCCTGTGCAGTCAGAGCTTCCACCTTCTGTTGAGGAAGGAATATCCTTAACTGAACCGTATCCAGAATCATTCCCAGGAACGGAGTCACCGAGGAGGGGGACAGAGAGGACTTGGGGTAATTGATCATCCAGCCGAAGGACTCCAGGGTGGACACTACCAGCTGAGTGTCCAACTCTGCCTGCCGCAGAGACCGAGAGGTGATGAGTATATCGTCCAGGTAGGGCAGCACACGTATGCCCCTTAGCCTTATCAGGGACATCACCCCTACCAGCACCTTGGTGAACACCCTGGGAGCCGACGTGAGGCCGAATGGCAAGGCCACAAATTGGTAATGCTGATCTTTCAGAGCAAATCTGAGAAACCTTTGGTGTCCTGGAAACACCGGGACATGAAGATAAGCATCCTTGATGTCTACGGACGTCAAAGTCCCCTGGGCGCAGAGAGCCAAGGGCCGAGCGCAGAGTTTCCATGCGAAAGTGCCTGTTCTTGACAAATTTGTTAAGGATCTTTAAATCCAGAATGGGCCTGACTGACCCATCCTTCTTGGGTACTGTGAAAAGGTTGGAATAGAACCCCATGCCCCTGTCTCCTAAGGGGACCTTGCAAATGACCCCTAGATCCAGGAGAACCTGCATGGCCAGCAACAAGACCTGAGCTGAGGCAGGGTCCTGAGGAATCCTGGACCCAATGAATCTGGTGGGGGGCCCGTACAGCAAATTCTATCTTGTAGCCGGAGGACACTACCTCCTGAATCCACCGGTCTGAGACGTGGCGCCTCCAGACATGCTCTAAGTGCTGCAGACGTCCCCCCACCCTGACGGGCGAGGGCGCCTCCTCATGCCTGAGGGGTCTTGGGAGGGGCTTTGGGCTTGGGCCCCCAGGAGGAACCGGGACGGCGTCCTCTATTCCTGTGCCAGGAATCTGCGCGGGACCCAGCGAAGGACACCCCTTTTCCCTGTTTAGCCCCACGGTAGGGGATTGAAAGGGTGCCCTGGCCTCGAAAGGGCCGAATCTGCCGCCTGCGCTGGGGTAACGTGCCTACTTTGGCGAAGAGGTCTAGACGGTCCCCAAACAGGCGCAACCCTTTAAATGGAAGCCCAGTAAGGGCTTTCTTAGCGGCATTGTCAGCAGCCCACTGTCGCAACCAAACAGCGCGGCGTATAGCTACCGCCAGGGCAGAAGATCTGGCACACATCCTAATAGCATCGTCCGATGCAGACAGGATAAAGTTTACAAACACATCACAGTTAGACAGTGCATTGACAGTATCAGGTGGCAACTCATCTGTGCCATCGAGTGCATTCCTGACCATGGCCCTGAGCGCTACTGCCGTAATGGCTAAGGCGCAAACCGGGCACAGGGTCGCTCCCCCAAATGCAAAGGCATGGCATGCCAATTGATCAATACGCCGGTCCTCAGAGTCCCATAGCGTAGTAGTGTCAGGGGAGTGCATAATAGAGGTGTTGGACAACCCTAGAATAGGAGCATTGACTCGGGGGGCGATGACCAGCACTTAACCAAGTCAGCCGGGAAGGGATACTTCCTATCCACACACGAGGCTATTGAAATGGGTTTGCTCGGGAAATTCCAGACGAGCCTTAGCAGTATGAAAAAGCTCACCCCTTTGCCTGGGACCCGCAACAGGGGGAGAGATGGACAAAACTTCAAAAATCTGAACCAGCAGTCTGTCAATATCATCCGGGGTCCAGTGCTCGGAACCAGACTCGTCATGACCCCTTGACTCCTCGTCATATGACCCCGAGTCAGAGAACAGCTCCCCTTCGCCCGAGGGGGTATGGCCGTAAGGATGCAACAACTCATCAGATTCCATAGGAAAAGAGCAGAGTCAGGGGTTAAATGCCGCCTCTTAGCGGTGGCCTTACGCGCTAATGAGCTAGCAAGCAATCTTTCAACACTGGCCAGTCTAGTATCCACATCAGGATGAGAATCCCCGCTTGTACTGGGGGTTAGACTCAGGTTTGGGGGAGTAGGTGAAGTGAGGCGAGGTGCAGGCCCAGCCACCGGAGGGGCGGGAAGAACCGATAGCGCCTGCTGTGCACAAGGAACACAGACCCGTGCATTTTCACCGCTGCTAGGTAAAACCCCACAAGCTAAACACAGCCGGGCTTGTCCCGAAGGAACCCTGTTCACAATATCCTGGGACGCCTCCATATGGTGATTTAATCGGCACAATAGGCCAGTAGGGATTGACGCTGTAAGCTACCCTGGATGCCCCAATAACCCGCGGGGAAGTGGGAGTAAATTTAATAGTCTCAACCGGGAGCTACACCGGGCCGGGAGAAGCCACCGGAATCCACGATCTGAAAGACATAAAGGGAACAAGAATGTCAGAGCCATGTGCAAGGGAGTAATATAAAGTCGCCCGCGAGGGCACTTACAGACAGAGGGGGGAGGACGGTCTTCACACGTGCGCAAGTAAGAAATGGCGCCAAGCGAACCTCGAAGGGCGGGCCAGAGCTGACCGTGACGTGGAGCGCGCCAAACCGTGACGCGGAGCGCGCCAAGGGACCGTAGGCTTACGTGGGGGACGCACGTGAGTGACCCCCTGAAAGAAGGTCTTAACCAAGGGATGCTGAGCAAAAGACTTCTGAAAGAAGACAGACAGGGCAGAAACCTGACCCTTCAGAGTACTGAGTTTTAAACCCAACTCCAATCCATGTTGTAAAAATTCCAGAACCCTAGGGACTAAGAACTCCCTACAGGGAAGAGACCTAGACTCACACCAATCAATGTAGGAACGCCATACCCTATAATAGATGGCAGGAGAAGTTTTCTTCCTAGCCTGTACCATGGTATCCACCACTGAGGCAGACAAGCCTTTCTCCATCAAGATGGAGGTTTCAGCAGCCAGGCCGTCAAAGCCAGAGTTTGTAAACTGGGATGGCGTAAGGAGCCCTGAGTGAGCAGATCTGGCGCCTCTGGCAGGACGTACTGGTCTACTACCATTTGTACCATGTCTGCGAACCACACTCTTCTTGGCCACCTTGGGGCCAAGAGAATCACTGGCACCCTTTCCAGGGCAACCTTGCGCAGAACCCTGCCCAGCAGGGGGAACGGGGGAAAGACATACAGGAGCCAAAATTCCTTCCATGACATTGACAGAGCGTCCATGGCCAAGGCCAGAGAATCCTGAGACAGGGAGACAAAGGCCGGGAGCTTGTGATTGTGACGGGATGCAAACGGATCCACATCCGGTAGGCCCCACCGGTAACACAGGGACTGGAATACCCTGTTGCAGAGGGACCACTCCCCCTGACGGGAAGTCCCCCTGCTAAGAGAGTCTGCCAGAAGATTCTCTACCCCCGGGATATAAACAGCCGAAATGCATTGAACATTGGCCTCCGCCCATGTCAGAATCCGCGACACCTCCTGGAGGGCATCCTTGCTCCGGGTCCCTCCCTGATGGTTGATGTAGGCAACCGCCGTCCTGTTGTCTGAGTGCACCTGTACAGACAGTCCCTGCAGGTGATCGGTCAACTGCTCCAGTACCAACCTGACCGCCCGTAGTTCCAGAATGTTGATGGGTAAATGGGCCTCCTGAGGGCCCCACCTCCCCTGGAACCTCAGGGACTTCCAGAATCCCCCCCAACCTGACAGACTGGCATCCGTGGTGAGCGTCACCCAGGAGGGGGCTAGAAAGGACCTGCCCTTTAGTAAGTTCTTGTGGTCTAGCCACCACGAGAGGGACCTTCTGACCAATGGGGGAAGCACACAAACCCCGTCCAAATTCGCGGGGTCCTTGTCCCATACTGATAGAAGGTGAAGCTGCAGACCTCGAATGCAACTGAGCAAAGGGCACCGCCTCGAAGCTCGCCACCATCAGGCCCACCAGGTGCATTCCCTGTCTGAGGGAGAGCTGGGGGCACGAGAGCAGGGACCGCACCTGCGCAGTCAGAGCTTCCACCTTCTGTTGGGGAAGGAATATTCGTGACTGAACCGTATCCAGAATCATCCCCAGGAATGGGGGTCACCGACGAAGGGGACAGAGAGGACTTGGGATGATTGATCACCCAGCCGAAGGCCTCCAAGGTGGACACCACCAGCTGAGTATCCAGCTCCACCTGCTGTAGAGACCATGAGGTGATGAGGATGTCGTCCAGGTAGGGCAGCACTCAAATGCCCCCTGACCTTATCAAAGACATCACCCCCGCCAGCACCTTAGTGAACACTCTGGGAGCTGAAGTGAGGCCAAACGGTAGGGCCACAAATTGGTAATGTTGCACTATAGCACTTTATTCAAAGGCGTTCCCGAGTCATCAGGCCGGCAAATATATATATAGATATTTTACACAGCTATAAATATACAGGCACAGTGTGCTTACCCATAGTCCTTTATTAATAATTTCTTGATACAGCATTGTTTATATAGCAGTATCTAACTAAGCTAAATTGATGTTATTACAATCATTATAGTCCAATAGACGCTCTGCCTCATGGTTTTAATTATGTTTTAAATGTATGTTTGTGTTTTTTCGGCTTTAAATAAATATGTATTTTTGCCACATTCTGTAGAGCGGCGCATCTGTCTAGACAGGTGGGGGATCTAGTGGGCGGTACTGGCAGCTCACATTTTCAGTACATTCACACACCCCGCATGTCGGGGCTAGATTCACCCCTAGCCAGCATCCAGAAGTAGACACAGCATTCTAGACAGTGCGGGACTTCCCCTCCTTTTCTTTAGCTAATGTTGATCTTTCATCACGAATCTGAGAAACCTTTGATGTCCCGGGAACACAGGGATGTTAAGGTAAGCATCTTTGATGTCCACAGAAGTCATAAAATCCCCTGGGCACAGAGAGCCAACGGCCGAGCGCAGAGTTTCCATGCGAAAGCGCTTGTTCTTGACAAATTTGTTGAGGATCTTTAAATCCAGAATGGGCCTGACTGACCCATCTCTTTTGGGCACTGAAAAGGTTGGAGTAGAACCCCTCTCCCAATTCTCTCAAGGGGACCTTGCAAATAACTCCCAGATCCAGAAGTCCTTGCACTGCCTGCATCAGGACCTGAGCCGATACCGGGTCCTGGGAGATCCGGGACCTGATGAATCTTGAGGGGGGCCGCACAGCAAACTATCTTGTAGCCAGAGGTAACTACCTCCTGAATCCACCGGTCTGAGACTTGGCGCCTCCAGACGTGTGCAAAGTTCTGTAGCCATTCCCCCACACTGGCGGGCGAGGGCGCCCCCATCATGCCTGAGGGGTTTTGGGAGGGGCTTTAGGTTTGGTCCCCCAGGAGGAGCCAGGACGTCGCCCCCTGCTCCTATGCCAGGAGTCTGCGCGAGCCCCCGCGAAGGACACCCCTTTTCCCTGCTTAGCGCCTCTGTAGGGGGCTGAAAGGGAGCCCTGTCTACGAAAGGGCCGAGGCTGCCGCCTGCGCTGTGGTAACTTACCTCCTTTAGCAAAAAGGTCTAGGCGGTCCCCAAACAGGCGCAGCCACTTAAATGGAAGCCAAGTAAGGGCCCTCTAACAGCATTGTCGGCCGCCCATACCGCGCGGTGTATAGCCACCGCCAAGGCGGAAGATCTGGCACACATCCTAATAGCATCATCCGATGCAGACAGGATAAAGTTCACAAACACTTAACAGTTAGACAGTGCATTAATAGTATCAGTAGGCAACTCGTCTGGGCCGTTAAGTGCATTCCTGACCATGGTCCTGAGCGCCACAGCAGTAATGGTCAAAGCGCAGACCGGGCGTAGCACCGCCCCTCCAAATGCAAAGGCATGGCACGCCAATTAGTCAATGTGCCGGTCCTCAGAATCCGGCAGCGTAGTAGTGTCAGGGGAGTGCATAATAGAGGTGTTAGACAGCCCTAGAATAGGAGCATCGACCTCAGGAGGCGATGACCAGCACTTGACCATATCAGCAAGAAATGGATACTTCCTGTCCAAACTCTTAGGGATCCCAGGAAGTCTACTGGGATGTTCCCACTCCTTAAGCACGAGGTTATTGAAATGGGTTTGCTCAGGAAATTCCAATCGAGCCTTAGCAGTATGAAATAGCTCACCCCTTTGCCTGGGAGCCGCAACAGGGGGAGAGATGGACAAAACCTAAAAAATCTGAACCAGCAGTTTATCAGTATCATCCGGGATCCAGTGATCAGAACCAGAATCGTCATGACCTCTAGACTTCTCATCAGAAAACCCTGAGTCAGAGAACAGCTCCCCTTCGTCCGAAGGGGCATGGCCATATAGATGCGAAAACTCATCAGACTCTGAAAGGAGCAGAGTCGGGGATTATGTGGCGCTTTTTTGCGGTGGCCTTGCGCGCTAGAGTACTAGCAAGCAATTTTTCAACACTGGCCAGTCTAGTAGCCACATCAGGATGAGAATCCCCGCTTGTATTGGGGGTTAGACTCAGGCTTGGGGGGGTAGGTGAAGTGAGGCGAGGTGCAGGCCCAGCCACAGGAGGGGCGGGCAGTATCATTAGCGCCTGCTGTGCACAAGGGACGCAGACCCGTGCATTGTCACCCCCGATAGGTGAGACCCCACAAGCTACACACAGCCGGGCTTGTCCCGAGGGAACCCCGTTCACAATATCCTGGGATGCCTCCATATGGTGATGAATAGGCACAATAGGCCAGTAGGGATTGACGCTATAAGCTACCCTGGATGCCCCAAAGACCCGCAGGGAAGTGGGAGTAATTATACTAGGTCCAACTGGCAATTACACCGGGCCGGGAGAAGCCACTGGATTCGATAGTCTGAAAGACATAATGGGAATAGGGATGTCAGAGCCATGCGCAGTAAGCAAGAAAGATGAAAATCGCCCGCGAGGGCACTTACAGACCGAGGGGGGAGGAGGAGGACCGCTACCATGCGCGCGACGAGCATCTAAATGGCGCCAAGCGAAGCTTGAAGGGTGGGCTAGAGCGGGCTGTGACGCAAAGCGCGCCAAACCAGGTCCCCGCCCCCCGAAGAGCGCGAAGCTCTGAGACAGTAGTCAAGGCAGACAAGAAACGCGAGTGTATGACACACTTAGAAAAAAAAGATTGCCAATGAAGGCGACGCCACCGCCCGTCCGCATGCACATCCAATAAAGGCAAAAGCCTCGCGCGGCGGCCGATATACAATAAAAGGCAAAGAGCGCGGCTCTGACACCAGGTGTAAAATTCAAGGACAATACTAAGGCCATAACGTGTAACTCAATACACTAAGACCACCACACACACCGCCCCCTTTCTTTCCCCCCCGAGCTACGGGGGGAGGGCCTGTAGAGGGCGATCTTGCAGAGATGACATGGAAAAAGGAGCCCCTCCTGGTCCATAAGTAACGGGTTCCTCCCACTATTCCTCAGTCTTATTAAAAAGCAGTAAGAACCAGGAAGAGCCAATTATATTCAATAATAATCACCATATAAAGGATCCCTAGAACAAAAAGGGCGGGGGAAGTGGGGTGTGTGACATACTCGTAATAACCATTTTACAGGTGAGTACTCACAAAATGGTATTATTCCTAGTATGTCACACACCCCACTTCCAAAGATACATGACACTTGGAACATCCAATAGCAGTGTCTATAATGGGTGGGGATCCCCAAGGAATAATGCATAACTTAAATTACTGCAGCTTGCAGAATTTTGCGGCCAAAAGCAGCATCCGCTGAGGCCCGCACATCAACCTTGTAAAACTTAGAAAAAGTATGCACAGAAGACCAAGTTGCAGCCTTGCAAACTTGTTCAACAGAAGCCTGGTGCTGAAAAGCCCAAGAAGCTCCAATAGCACGAGTAGAATGAGCGGTGAAATGAAAGGGGGAACCTTCCCCTTAGCCATATAGGTCCCAATGATGGCCTGACGTATCCACCTACTAAGGGAAGATTTGGCAGGAGCAAAAACCCTTCTTGGGCCCAGAAGGCACAACAAAAAAGGCATCCGTCTTGCGGAAGGCCGGGGTAGTAACTAAATAATACTTAACACAACGAACTACATCCAAAGAATGTAAGACCCTTTCCTTGTCGTTTCCAGGTTTAGGACACAAGGAAGGAAGAACTATATCCTGATTTAGGTGGAAAGCAGACACCACCTTAGGAAGGAAATCCGTTTTAAAATGGAAAACAACCTTATCTTGATGCCTCTCAAAATAAGGGGCTAGAATAGACAAAGCCGCCAGTTTAGAAACTCGGCGGACAGAAGTAGTAGCAACCAAAAAGGCAACCTTCTGAGTAAGAATAGGAAGAGGAATATCCTGCAAAGGCTCAAAGGGGGCGGCCTGCACAGCTGAAAGCACCAGGTTAAGGTCCCAAACAGGAAGTATAGGCTTTCTGGGAGGCCGCACATGCGCGACTCCTTGGAAAAAGGTCTTAACCAAAGGATGAAGAGCGAACGGCCTTTGAAAGAAAATAGCCAAGGCAGAGACTTCCCCTTTCAAAGTACTAATCTGGAATCCCATAACCAGACCTAGTTGTAGATATTCCAGAATTCTAGGAATAGAAATACTCTACAGGGCAAAACCCTGGATTCACACCAATCAATATAGGACCTCCAAGTCCTGTAATAAATGACAGAGGAAGACTTCTTCCTAGCTCTAATAAAAGAGTCTGAATAACCGCATCAGAAAGACCTACTTCTTTCAAGATGGAGACTTCAGCAGCCATGCCGTCAAAGCAGGATCCTGGGATAGAGACACAAAAGCTGGCAGCTTGTGATTGTGACGAAAAGCCAACAGGCCCAACCGTGGAGTCCCCCACTTGTGACAGAGGAACTGAAAGACCCTTGGATTGAGAGACCATTCTCCCTGGCGAGAACATCCCCTGCTCAGGGAGTCTGCCTCCTCATTTTCTATCCCCGGAATGTAAATTGCTGATATGCAGGGAACATTGATCTCTGCCCACTGAAGGATCAGAGACACTTCCTGGAGGGCACCCCAACTGCGAGTCCCTCCCTGGTGATTGATGTATGCAACAGCCGTTCGGTTGTCTGACCGAATCTAAACTGGCAGACCCTGTAAGAAATGGGTCAGTCGAAGTAGAACAAGACGTATGGCCCGAAGCTCTAATACATAGATTGGAGAATGAGCCTCCTGAGGCCCCCACAATCCTTGGAACTGATGCTTCTTCCAGAAGCCCCCCGAGCCTACCAGGCTGGTATCCGTGGTAACCAGTTCCCAACGCGGAGTCAGAAATGACTTGCCCTTCTGGAGGTTGTGCGATATTCACCACCACTGAAGGGACTGCAAAACGTGGGGAGACAATAGACAAGTCTGATTTAATGATAGTGGGCACCTGTCCCACTTTGCCAAGAGGAAGAGCTGAAGCGTCCTTATGTGAAACTGGGCAAACGGGACTGCCTCGAATGCAGCTACCATCAATCCCACTAGTCTCATCCCTAGACAGATAGACTGACGAGGGTTGGACAAGAATAGACGAATCAAGTCCTGAATCAGAACCATTCCAGAATCAGGCCCAGGAAGGGAATTTCCCTGGACGGACAGAGAGGATTTGGGGTAACTTATTAGCCATCCGAACCTTTCTAGCGTAGAGACCACCATCCTGGTGTCCAACTCTGATTGTTCGAGGGAGGAGGCCGCGATAAGAAGATCATCCAGAAAAGGCACAATGCGGATGCCCTGGACCCTAAATATAGTCATCACTCCTGCCAGCATCTTGGTAAAGACTCTTGGGGCCGAGGTAAGGCCGAATGGCAGGGCCACAAATTGATAATGCTGGTCTTCTATCGAGAACCTGAGAAATCTCTGGTGACCCGGAAAATAGGAATGTGCAAATAAGCATCCTTGATGTCTATGGATGTCATGAAGTCCCCCTAACGGAGAGCATTGATCGTTGATCGCAGAGACTCCATGTGGAATCTTCAGAAACTGATAAATTGATTGAGTCTCCTTAGGTCTAGGATAGCCGAACAGAGCCGTCCTTGGGTACCGTGAATAGGTTGGAGTAAAACCGCCGGAGCACTAGGCAGATGACAGCCATGTTTAACAGATTCGCTACTGCTGCCCGCAGTCCCTGCGCAATTGCCGGATCCGACGGCATCCTGGACATGACAAATCTGGGAGGAGGCCGGGACTCGAATTCCAGTTTGTAACCGGAAGAAACTACTTCCAGGACCCAATTTTTCTCCAAATAGGCGCAATCCCACAAACGGAAGCGCTGTAAGCGATTTCTTGGCTACAACATCCGCCGCCCACTGCCGCAACCATACTGACCGCCGAATGGCGATTAACAAGGCAGAGGTTCTGCTGCACATGAGCAGAGTATCATCGAAGGCCGAAAGTACAAAAGATGCAAACATCTCACATCGCTTAAGAGCAGCGTACTCATCAGAGGCCGGATCAAGCCCTGAGTTATTCATTAGGTCTCTGACAACAGACCTAATAGCCACGGACATAAGCGCCGAAGAACCAACAGGCCGCAAGGCTGAGCCTACACTGGAAAAAGCGTGGCACGCCATTTGATCAATACGTTTGTCCTCTCCATCCTTGAGTGTAGTGGAGTCAGGAAGTACAGGGGCATCCACCTCAGGAGGCGATGACCAACGTTTAACCGTATCAGCTGGAAAGGGATATTTTTTGTCCCAGCCCAAGGGAATGCCATGAAGCCGCGCAGGCTTCTCCCATTCTTTAAAAATAATATCAAAATGCTTTTGATCTGGAAATTCCAAACGAGGTTTAGAGGCTCCAAAGAATTCCCCTCTCTTGAGAGGGACTACTTCAGGAGGAGTAATAACAAAAACCTCAAATAACTGGGCAAGAGCTTTTGGGGTAACCACAACACTCTTCACCCTGCTCACTTTCAGTACCAACAAATTGCTGTTCGTCAGAAACATCTGAATCCTCATATAATTCCCCTTCTTCTAACTGAGAAGGGTCAGACCAATCAAGCAATTCGCAATTGTCCAACTCACTTGCCAAGACGGCATGAGTCAAATGCTTTCTTTTAGCTGAGGCCTTCTTAGCCACAGAGGTAGACATAAATCCTTCAAGATGAGCCAATCTGGCACATAAATCAGAATGCGACTCACCACCCATGACAATATCACTGGGGGTACGGACAAGACACGGAGGAGTAGGAGAAGAGGCAACAGCCGCAGACCCTGAAGCCTGGGCCCCAGTTTGCTGCATAATGGTTAATTGTGCACAAGGGACGCAAGAACGGCGTTATCCCAAACAAGGGATGCCCCACATCCAAAACATTGCCGAGTCTGTGCCAAGGGAATTGCAAGCCCATTAACCTGAAATGCCTCCATATGATGCTCTAGTATTATACTTATAATTGATTATAGTCGGCAAGTATATCTGGGTTTTACGCAATTGCTACCCGGGATGCCCCTTCAAGTCCCAAGTGGGAGTTTTTTTTTTTTTTTCAAAAATGTTCTCTTTTTTTTTTTAGCCGAGGCCTTTCTGGCCACAGAGCTAGAAATAACTTTCTGAATATTAGCCATCTGGCACACATATCAGATTGCAACTCCCCAACTGTGACAACATCATCTGGGGTGGGGTAGGAGAAAAGGCCAGGGCCACAGACCCAGAGGCCTGGGCCCCCAACTGCTGCGCTATGGCCTGCTGAGCACAAGGTATGCAAACAAGTACATTATCCCCCACAATCCACACACTGCCGGGACTGCCCCGAGGGGAGTCTAAGCCCGGTATCCTGGGAAGCCTCCATATGGTGATCTTTAAGGTAGTCGCAATGACCAGAGGGAATTACGCTGTTAAAGCTACCCGGGATGCCCCTTCAAGTCCCAAGTGGGAGGATTTTTTTTTTTTTTTAAATCCTTTAGGACTATTTAACCCTTTCGCTGCCAGCCTACTTGCAGCTTTTGTCGCCCTCTGTCGCCAGACCATGTTTCACTATTTTGCGCTCCCCATGTTCAACTGTGATTTTTGAAAGGATTTACAGGGATTTCCCAGGAAAATGATATATTGTTTTTTTCAAGAGAGTCTGGGCTTCAACATGAAATCTCTTGTTTGTCATTTTTTAGGTGTATTCTCAATATTTTATTTTATTTTTGGTGAAATATGTGCAAAAAAAATTTAAAAAATCTATTTTTTTGCAATTTGTAGTGTTTTTTTTGTAATAAAAAATATAAGTTTGTCAATAAAATTTTATTGCGTGCGAAACCCTAATTTCTCCCAGTCACAGCGATACCACATATGTATAGGTAGACACCCTTTCCTGCCCAGGAGACTCCCCCAAACTGAAACAGAGCTTTAGGAGATTTTTAGATAAAATACAACTGCGCTATGCGCACCTTGCAGTTTTTCCATTTAAAATACCCCCCACAAACTACATATTCTCTGGAAGTACACACCTCAAGCTTTCTAGGCGTACCAAGCTTGTTTATGTGGGCTTAGTTTTCTGGAAGTAATCCCTCAATGTATTCTTTGGTTGCATAAAGTTTCCCTAAAAAAAGAATAAAAAGGAAGAAACTATATGCAAACAAGAAAAAACAAGTAAAATCTCAAAAAGCAACATCCCCCGAACAGAACGATACCCAACATGCATAGGTACTGTCAAGGGTAGAGTTGGCAAACACCCCAAAGTAAAGCATGCGCATAACAGTAATTTTACTTGAAAATTTCAGCTCTGCAGACAAAATGCGCACCTTGCAGTTGTTCAACCAAAACAACCCTTTACATTTGGAATATCCCCTATAAACCATATATTCCCTGAAAGTACACATGTTAAGCTTTCTAAGAGTACCCAGCTTGTTGTAGTAGGCTCACCTTTCTGGAAGTAATTCTTAGGTTGCACAGAGTTTCCCTAAAAAAAATGAATAAAAAAACTGAATAAATAACATGTTTTCCTAAAATATAAATATGCAAACAAGAAAAAACAAGCTAAATCTGAAAGAGCAAGGTCCCCCGAGCAGAACAATACCCAACATGCATAGGTACTATTAACCCTTTTAATTGCCAACCTACTTGAAGTTTTGTCACCCTCTGTTGACAGGTCATTTTTCCCCATTCTGTGCCATGTTTAACCGTGATTTTTGCCGGAATTTTCAGGAAAATGAAATGTCTTGTTTGCAATTTTTCTACCGTTTTTTTAATATTTTGTGTAAAAATAAATAAATAATTTTTTAGACAATTGTCTCCTTTATTGTAAATAAAACATTTACTTTATTTAGAGAAAAACATATTGCGTGTGAAAGCCCAATTTCTCCCGATTACGGTAACGGTACCACATATGTATCGGTAGCCTCCCCATTCTTGCCCAGGAGACCCCCCAAACTGAAAATAGCACTTTATAACATTTACAAATAAAATACTACTACTATCCACACTATAAACATAAGGGGTTAATTTAAAAAAAAAATGACATAAGGTCCCCCCTCCCGGGAAGGGGGGACCCCATTTTTTGGGGAATTTTAAGGGTTAAAAATGGGGTCCCCCTTACCCAGCATTACCAGCCCGGGACCAGCTATGGGGGCTTGTAGGAACAGAGTGGAGGGGCCAGCTTTTGTGGCCCCCCCACCCTGCAGCCAACAAGCCCACATAGCCTATGTATAGCCTATGCTCTTCTGCCCCCCCCCCCCGGGCTTTGGGGACACAGGTAATTGGGGGTGCTGGGGGTTAATGGCTAGTCACCTGCTAGCGGCAGGTGACTTGCGAGACCCCAGCCTTGTGAACTGGTATAAGGGTCTCATGGACCCCTTACCAGTTCACAAGGGGTTAAGTGTAAAAAAAAAAAGACACTGACACATAAGAAAAAATATATATTTTTTTTAACTTTTTAATACTTACCTCCCATCCATCCCTGTGTCCCACGCTGCTCAATCTGGCTTCCTGCTCTCCTGCTGCAGCTGGAAGCCTTTTATAGCTGCTAGGCGACAGAACACAAAGGGTTAAAAAAAAAATTAACGGGGGATCGGATGGCACCAAATTAAAGGGGAGACCCGGCTGGATCCAACGAGGGGTCAGGTGAGTATTTTTGATTTTTATTTTTTTTACTAGCAGGGGGGAAAGTCAAGCACGTAACACTACGGGTTTGGCACTTAAGGCCCAGCCAAGCCAGCACGTAGGTGTTACGTGCTTGGCACTTAAAGGGTTAAGGGCAGACTAGATGGAGCATAAGGTATCCTTCTGCCGTCAACCTTCTATGTTTCTATGTTGTTGGTCTTTAACACAGAGCCAGGTAACATGAATCCAGGTCTACCTTAAAGTGGAACACAAAACCTGAACATAAGGGCAGGAGGACATAAGCCAAACATACACATCACTCAAAACCAATACATACATCTGTTTATCTATAAGACAGATTTTCTTCAGTAGTCAAAACCCAGCAAATCCAGAGTCAAGGCTCCAAAGAAGGCTGGACAACAGGCCAGCTGCTCCAGCAACAAGTAATGGCTTTAGCAGCAGTTAGGCTTGCACACAAGCGTAGGTGAGGCAGTTCAGCACAGGGGAGTGTTTACAAAGAAACCCCAGCCTGTGCAATCAAAGTGTTGTCTCTCTAGACAGAGCTGGAGCTAGCTACTGAAAAATACCATTGAGTGAATAACCAACTGAAAATCAACAATGGCCGAATTTGAAGATTACACCATCTATTTTAAAAGCAAAGACTTGCCACAAGCTGAGCTTCCTGCGATACTTGTGCTGTTGAACAGTGCTAAAACACACACAGACACACACTTTTCCCATGTTATTTTTTAGCTTTATTATGGGAGAAAGGCCACCCCCCTTCCCCCCTCGGGGCACGGAGAGACACTGCAGGGGGGGGAACCCACACCAATAGGTGAAAGGGCAAGAGGGACAGGGCATCCCAAGCCGGGGATCATCAACCCGGACACCGCCTACCGCTTAGTATGGGGGGGCGGGGGGGGGGGCAAGATCGCCCTCTACAGGCCGGTTTCCCAAGTGTCATGTATCTTTGGAAGTGGGGTGTGTGACATATTAGGAATAAAAAAACACACACACACTTAAGAAATTAACACTTCCGTAATGCCTACGTAAACCAGTACAAAACAGCAAACACATGACACTCCTTCAAACGCACCCATTAGAGCTACATACAGACCTTTTAGGTAAAACCAGAAACATTTTGTATGACTACATGTCTTATCTCGTGACTAAATCTTCAGATATTTCAACTTTAGATAGACTGTGGGAATCTGGGGGACTTCACACTGCAAGCTAAACAAATGATGCTGGAGTCATCTAAAAGGCACTGTACAGGTGTCTGCCAAACTTAAAAGTCCCTGTCCAGGCACCCGCTACCTTCCTCCCTCCTTATCTCCCTTGGGAAGGGTGTAAAACGAGTGTCAAAATCTAAAATTATACGTAAATACCTTATGTATTCTAAGAGGACTTACTTTCCTTGCTTCAATTTCTGGGTCATGGCTGAGCTGGGAAGGGCATGTCATGGTACTGTTTTAGGAGTCCCGAGCATACTCTGCTGTGGTCATAGACAGTCTCCAGTCAAATGTAAAAAAACAAAAAAAACAAAAAAAAAACATTTCTCCTCTAAACCTCCTCTCTGACGATCAGTGGTGTGTGCGGTTTCTGAGGGCTAAACCCCATGCTGGTGTTGTGGAAAATATTTGAAGATGCTGCAATCCTGGACTGCACTGGAGTAACTGCTGTATTTTTCGTCCTTTAAGACGCACCCCCCCAAAGTGGGAGGAAAATGACAGTGCGTCTTATTGGGTGAATGTAATTCTAAAAAAAAAAAAAAAAACCTGTAACCTTACATGAGCCTTGCTGCCACCGGGAGACCAGCCGATGGAGGAGCGGTGGGCAGGCAGGGTAAATGAAATCTACCCTCTGTCCCTGCTCCTGCTTCCGGATGTTGAGGTAAAAAAAAATTAAAAATCAAATAAGCCTCGCTCCTGCCCCAATGGAGGAGCGGCGGGCAGGTATATTCGAGTCCCGTGCAGCTGGTGGGTCTGCCTGCATCCACGTCCATTGCCCTCAATAGACAAGGCACAAGAAGCAGCGCTGGCAGCAGCAGCCAGACCAGGGACAGTGGCCATTTTTATTTTATTCTGCGTTCGTTTGAGAGGATAGAATACCACACTGCCTATTGGGAATGGGGAATGCCACAATGCCTATAAAAATAGGATGGGGGGATGCCACAATGCCTATGGGAATAGAGTGGCGGGTGCCATACTGGGATGGAGGGGAATGCCACATTGCCTATATGGCGAATGTGATGGAGGGAGTGCCACACTGCCTGTAAATGGGGGATTCTGCACCTTGCCCATTATTTGGTTCAAATCCTAAGTGCGTCTTATAAAGCTAAAAATACGGTAACCTGCTACGCACTTGGGAACCCTGCTTATACATAAGCAAGCTTTTTTTGTTGGGGGGCTTCTCTGATAGCACACAATCTTTTTCCACATGTTAGAAGGAAATAATGTCTCTGGCTGGTTGTATTGATGAGAAGTGCAGAACTCACTTACCCCATCTGCATGCATGATACTGAATCATTGTCAACAATTGCTTCTGCATCCACTCAAAGCAGATTTTTCACCTGGTAGTGGCCATTATGGAGCTTCCTTTCCCATCATCCCAGCCTAGGTGCTGCGTGAATTCAACGCACATAAAAGATAATGCATAGCGACAGAAAACCCAGCAGCACTTCCTGATTTCAGGTGGCCTGAAGCTCCAGGAGCCACTATTTTTGTAACATTGACCACAGCAGGATTTATAAAAAAGGTAAATTAATATTTATGTCCAGCCAACCCCTTTTAAATACTTAATTGTCTGGGGGTGGGGGAGAGAGGTTTAGGGGAGCAATTTACCAAGCTTTGATTTTTTTTGATGGAATGTCCATTTTAAAGAGGAACACCACAAAGGAATTTCACTTTCCTGTGTGTTGTTCCTCTGTGCGGAGGCATCCTCAATTGGAATGCCCTGCTGTGTACACTCTCGCAGGTCACCCCATCTAACTCACATTCCTTCAGCTCCCACAGCACAGACTCTGGCAAGAGCGCCGATTGGCTAACTCAGTTACCTGTGAGCCAGCCACAGCTGTGCGGATACAGAGGAGAGCCGGGATGCGGCTGGAGGGCAGATGTGGCGAGGGCTCCGGGGGGGGTTCACAAAGTGGGGCATGCCATTTCAGGATGCCCTAAATTGTGGCACTCTGATGGTTTTTTTAAGCGCTTATCTGCCGCATTTTATTAGACAATATTTTAGAAAAAATGCACTGGGCATGGGGCCGAACCTCATCGAGGATGTCAGAATTTTTCATTTGCGCCAACCATTATCTAGATCTCCCTTTCACCAGTTTCACTTCCACTAAAGCTTTGCAGGTAAAGTGACCTATGATTCTTTCCATATCCTAAAGGGGGGCAATTACTTTTTTGAGGCCTGTATTTTTTAAAGGATACGTGTAGAGTTCCATATATCTGGATTTCGCCATGCTCTGTCTGGTGTAGACTTGTTGAATTCCAGCCCGCAAGTCATCCCAGATCTGGTCCAAACCAATCTGTTTAAGTCCATGAGGATTTTGCCCCCTAGTTGACGACATTTTCCTTTTTCGTTCTTCGGACGCTTTTGCACCTGTTTTTAGTCCTTCAGTCCAGAACCTTCCTTCGATGCCCTAATTAATCCTCCATAAGTTGGCACAATACTGGCATATTCCAAGCTGCAGTTGGGGGGTGGGGATAGGTTGATAGTGATTAACAAAGATCTTTTGTCAGAAAACCTGGAAAAGAAAAAGATTGCAGTGGTCAGTTTTATAGTTAAAAAAAAAAAGAAGAAACAAAAGGTGGTAAAGAGGAACAAACAAATCCATTTTCACTTTTTCAAGTGTGGTCCCCCTCAGTGGGGGCATCACACCGTACATATACCCCCCCAGGTCACCCCATTCATTCACCTTCCTGTCGCTCACGCGCGCAGACGAGAGCAAGGACTGAGTGGCCCACTCAACAAGTCAGCACGCTCAATTTAATTTGGCTCCGCTGACGGCCAACAAGCCGATTGCGCCACTGGCCACATCCCCCGTTCACCTCCTAGCCGTTGTGTGCATACTGCTAGAAGCGAGACGGGATGCGCCTGTTGCCACAGAGATGCATTGAGCACTCAGGAACAGGGCAAGCGAAACTTCTGGGGGGGGGGTGGGGGGGGGGGGTTTGGAGTGGAGCTCTCATAGTACACATTTCTACTTTCAATTCCAGCTATGCCCCAAATGCCATGATAGTAAGCAGGAACTGAATCGGATCAGCATTTTTTACACAAACGGGCCCCTACAATATACAGATTCATAGTCACCCACCAGCCCGGCTATGGTGAAATACTCGCCTTACCCTATTTTATCCACACAGGCAGCAGGCACTGCAGCAGCTTTGCCACCTAATAGAGTCATGGCTGCTGACATGTAATTACTTTGGAGCTACAAACCTAGATTACACCTATGACCCCCACTGGGAAGATTTTCACTTGCCTAATGTGATACTGCAGGTAATTGTTACATCATTGTGTCGGGCTTTGCTTGCCACTGTCCTAAACGGTTTTCCGTTTTTTAAATTAATGCAGAAATAGCCAAGATATTGGGGTTTACAGGTTCAGCCAATGACCTTTTTTTCATCCCCCTCCCCCAATCAGCACAGTAGTGCGGGACAGGATTGCTGGTCCCTCCTTCCCACCTCCTCCTTCAGGGTGACTAAAGTAAAGTTAAAAACGGAAAACAGTTTAGTGCCAATGTAGCCCGACGCAATGGCTTAACAATTACCTTTGCCTGCTGTAGCACTTTAAGAACACAAAATATAAAATTACCAAATACAGTTCAGTCCATAAATTTGGACATTTTTCTAATTTTGGTTCTGTTCATTACCAAAATTAATTTTAACATTACAATTTAGATGCAGTTGAAGTTCAGACTTTCAGCTTTAATTCAGTGAGTTAATCAAAATGATTGCAGAAAAATGTGAGGAACTAAAGCATTTTTAAACACAATCCCTTCATTTCCGGGCCTCAAAAGTAATTGGACAAATGAAATAATTGTAAAATGTTAATTTCTAATACTTGGTTTTAAACTCTGCTGGCAATGACTGCCTTAAACTTGACCAGGTGCTGTGTTTCCTCCTTTTTAATGCTGTGCCAGACCTTTACTGCAGCGGTCTTTAGTTGCTGTTTGTGGGCATTTCTGTCTGAGGTTTAGTCTTTAACCAGTGAAATGCATGTTCAACAGGGTTGAGATCAGGTGACTGACTTGGCCATTCAAGAATATTCCACTTCTTTGCTTTCATAAACTCCTGGGTAGCTTTGGCTTCATGTTTCGGATCATTGTCCACCTGCATTATGAAATGATGACCAATCCGTTTGGCTGCATTTGGCTGGATTTGAGCATACAGTATATTTCTTAAGAGCTCTGAATTCATCCGTCTGCTTCTGTCCTGGGTCACATCATTCATAAATATCAGTGACAGTGCCACTGGCAGCCATGCATGTCCAAGTCATGACACTGCCTCCATATGCCAGCTTTGACTTTGGCTTACCAGCTCCACAAACCTGGTGGGGGGGGGGGGGGGGGGGAATTGACTGAAGTTCCACTTTAAGGGTGGCTCGTCTCACCTGCACTGAGAGCTCCTTTGCCCGCAAACACCACACTTCAAAAACACCACCAGGCCTTTTATCTGCTTAAAGCAATACTGCCCTAAACGGTTCTAAATTGAAGCAGAAATCTCAGGGTTTACAGTCAAGATACAATGACATTTTTTTCATCCGTCCCCCAATCAGCTTAGCGGGACAAGATTGCTGATCCCTCCCTCCGTGGGGACTGCAATATAGATACAAAAAATAACATAAAACTAGCCCCTCCTGGTCTATATAGGGCAGACCATGGCAGGATCTCCTTAATTAAAAAGCAGTTCATCCATAGTCCCAGGAGGGGAGAACACTAACATGCGCATAATGCGCACAACTAGAAAACAGTACAACAAAGCTAAAACCATGTAGAAGGCAACTGCCAGCAACACAGTCATAACACAACAGAAGAGCAGGTGTGGTGCCCCGGAATGGAAGTTGTCAAGAAAGGAAATGTACTGGCGAGTGCACCCCAAATGTGTATCCCAAATTAGAGTGGTGTTCCGCATACACCTGGCGTTGGATAGCCAAAGATGTGGCAATCGGCCTGGTGAAGTGATCAGTGACTTGGAAGGGCGTCTCCTTCCCCTTGCAGGCATAGGCTTGTATGACCACCTGCCTGATTGACCTATCTGGGCTGTAAGGCCAGCATGCAATGACAGCATGCAGGTCTTGCTGGAGGAACTCCAAAATTTTGGGTACTGAGGACCTTCTTCAGGATTGGTCCTTTCACACCAAGACACAAAGGCCCTCTAAGTTTTGTAGTAAATTCTAGATTACTGTCTCCGTGCTCAAACCCCTCTCCGCCAACATGCTGGTCTCAGCAGCCAAGCCGCTAATGCAAGTACTGGAGAATTGTGGTGCCACAGAGGATCTGGGTGGTTGGGGAGTCGTCCCGGGGCTCCACAGCCAGGCGGACCAGATCATAAACCACAGTGTGAGGCGATCAGGATTACAGGAATCTGCTCACGAATGACTGTGTTTAACACACAACCCAGAAGTGGCAGCAGCAGGAGTGCGTAGAGCAGGCTGCACCGTGACCAGCTCATCGGCTGCCACGGCCAGGGGGTCTTTTGCACCCTGGATACAAACCTCTGGACTTTCCGATTGTTCTGCGAAGAGATCCACCTCCTGCACTTCCCACTGATCACAGGGGGCTTGAAACACGTCCCGGTGAAGAGATCATTTCCCCTTGTCCACCATCTCCCTGCTCAAATAATCTGTCTGCACCCCCCGGAATGTGAGCCGCTGAGATGCATGAAACATGAATTTCCGTACACCTCATGATGCGACTCACTTCTTCTTTCTAACTCTTGTCAACTCCTGGTACCTCCCTGATGGTTTATGTAGGCCACAGCAGTAGAATTGTCCAAATGTACCCCGACTGGAAGGCCCCGGAGCTGGAGAGACCAATGCTTGAGAACCAGCAGAATCGTCCTCAGTTCCAACATATTGATTGGAAGACTGTGCTCCCACTGGTCCCAGAGACCCTGAACCGTCTGGCTGTCCAGACCACCACCCCAACCCCTCCGACTGGCGTCCGTGGATGACATAGCAGACCGTCCGAAAAAACCAACCCACAGCCAGCGACTGTTGGTCTAGCCACCAATTCAGGGATCTGCACATCCCTGTGCCATTTCGATAGGAGCAGCATTTGAAGAGGCCTGGAGTGGAACTAGGCATAAAGAACTGCTTCAATGGTAGACACCATCAGGCCAAGGAGACACATTCCCTGTCCGATCATGGAATGTTTGCCTGTCAGCAGCGACATCACCGCCTCCTAAAGAGCCGTGCACCTCCGCACCAGAAGGACCCATGCCAGGCGAGGATCCAATATCATACCTAGATGGACGTGGTGCAAGTTGGGCACATGGCCACCCCCACCATGGAGAACGCATGCCTGGCCTGCTCGACAAACCTTCTATCCGCAAGGTTGGGATAATGGTGTGCCAGAGCCAGACCTGACACCGTTTGTCTACCTCAGGCGGCGAAGACCAAACCCTGACCGCCTGATCCAGAAAGTAGTACTTTTGTCCAGGACCTTAAGAAGAGAAGGCTTATCTGGGTTCTCCCACTCCATTGCCACCAGCCTGTCGAAATGGGCAAGCCTAGGAAAAACTTGCCTGATCTGATGCTTGTAGCATTCGCCCTTTGTCACCCGCTGCTTCGGCCAAGGAGTAGAGAGGTGCAGAACATTCAATATTGCCTCAATCTGATCTTCCGGGTGATCCAGAGGGTTCCCCAGCGTATGAGCTGCTTCCGGACGACACCTTCCCCTTCCAGAACTAGATCCTGAAACCCTAAATAGGTCCTTGACATAGGAGCTTCTGAGCGTTCCATCTGAATATGCCTATGCTTGGCAGAAACCTTCCTGCCTGGGAGGGCAGAGACAGACTTAGGGTGCCCCTGCTGACGAGGGCCACTGACTATGCTCTCCAAACGAGCCACCCTGCCCCCCACATCCAAAGGACGAACCCCATCCTTGGGCAGACCCTGGGACACAAATGGACCTGGCAGCCCCCCCCCCCTCCGAGTCCGATGCCATAGGGGAAACTGGACGATGTGACCCAGGCGCGGAATCTGCCAGCTGCGTAATACGACACAGGACAGTAGTGCACCCAGGTCAGGTGCGCTTCGCACATGGGACACGAGGCACCACTCTCTACTGGTCAGACCTGCCTGCACTACCAGAGATCAGCCCCATGGCCATAGATACAGCAGCTTCCGGACCACCACCCAGCAACAAGAGCACAGTGACAGATTCCTAAAGGTATCAGTACAAGTCATAAGGCTTTGCCCGATACTTCGCCCAGGAGAACAGGGAGGCAGTGCAGGCTGTAAAGCAACGATCCAGGGTGCAGCTGGGATCTCTGGGCACCGCACAAGCTGATGGGGGCAGTGGCAGCTGATAAGGAAGAGGGCAGAGCTATGGACCTCTCAAATGCAGCCTTCCTGCAACCTCCTCCCATCCTCCACTGTAAGGCCCGAGGACCCTGAAGAGCAGACAGTACTAAATTCAAGTCCCACACCGGTATTACTGGCTTACGCAGTGGACGGACATGGGTGACTCCCTGGAAAAAAGTCTTGATCAACCTATGGTTGGCAATGGATCTCTGGAAGAAGATGGCTAAGGCCGAGACCTGGCCCCTGAGGGTGCTCAGCTGGAGACCCAAGTCTAAGCCGTGTTGTAAAAACTCCAGAATCCTAGAAATAGAAAATGTGCGGCAAGGGAGACTCTTGGACTCGCACCAAGCAATATAGGCATGCCAAACTCTGTAGTATATCATGGAGGAAGACTTCTTCCATGCCCGAATCATGGTATGAACAACCGTGGCAGACAGCCCCTTTTCCGTCAGGATTGAGGTTTCAATAGCCAGGCCATCAAAGCCAGCATCTGTAAATTGGGGTACCGCAGCAGCCCCTGTGTGAGAAGCCCCGAGTCGTCGGGCATGATGTAGCGATCTACTGACATCTGAACTATGTCCACAAACCAACTCCTTGCCCAGCGAGCAGCCACCAGGATAGTCGGTACTCCTTCCTGGGCTATCTTACGCAGCACTCTGCCCAGGAGTGGAAACGGAGGGAATGCATAAAGGAAACTGAACTCCATCCAGGGAATTGCCAGAGCGTCTGTGGCAATGGCCAGAGGATCTCTTGAGAGGGAGCTTGTGATTGTGTCTGGACGCAAACAGGTCCACGTCCGGCTGACCCCAGCGGAGACAGAGTGAAAGGTCTAGTTGCTGAGAGCGTGGCACAGATACATCGACGACATTCTGGTCATCTGGGAGGGGCCGAAGCAGGAATTGATTCAGTTCGTTGACAAACTAAATCATAATGATATGAACCTTAAGTTCACTTGCCACTACCACCATGATCACATCACATTTCTGGATATTGAAATCCATAAAAGCACACAGGGCCAGATCACCACTACCCTCTATCGCAAGCATACATCGGTCAATACTACCTTACGAGCCACCAGCTCTCACCCCCTGATTTACTTAAGAGCATTCCCTATGGGGAATTTATTAGAGCAAAACGCAATTGCACTACAGATGAGACATTTGACAACGAGGCGAAAAACATGCGCTCTAGACTCCGTGCAAGAGGCTATGACAAAATCGGTCCTTAGGAAGGCCTACAACAAGGCAAAAAACTGTAAACGGCAAGAGTTACTATATAGACCGAGGGTGGAACAGGAGCAAAAAGGCCCAGCATTTATACTCACCTATACTGAATCTCATAAGCAGATCCGTTAAGATTTTAAAATCTCATTGGCATATCTTACTACAGGACCAACATCTGAAAACTTTTCTCCCTCGGGAACCTAAAATAGATTTCAGGAGATCAAGAAACTTACGTGATCGACTGGTACACAGCCATAATTTGCCCAACAAAAAAACGGAATGTTGTAAGACTAAGGGCACATACAAATGTAGTGCCTGTAAAATGTGTAAATACATGCAAACGGATTTAGCAATAGAGATAAATAAAAATACAATTCTGTGAAATACTCTCCTGTAGAATTGGTATTATAAGTATACAGTACGTCCTGCTCCAGATAGATTACTTACACTTGGGTTATCCTCCACCAGATGGCGATGCACTGCAGAGACATGCAAAACAGGCTCCTCCCGACCCCTCAAATACCCGGGGACCTCCCACAAATCCCCCGCATTGAAAAGCAGTGAACAAGAAACCGGGAGAATTTAACCACCCAAAAACTGGCAACCATAACGATGACAATCACCATACAGGGGATCCAGAATAATGCAACAACAGGGTGGGGTGGAGCAGGACATACTGTATACTTATAATACCAATTCTACAGGTGAGTATTTCACAGAATTGTATTATTCTTAGTATACAGTACGTCCTGCTCCAGATAGATTACTTACACTTGGGACATCCAATAGCAGTGTCCATAAAGCAGGGTGGGATCCCCAATAAAAAAGGTAACAGTAGACAGTTTAAACCACTACCGCCTGCAAAACCTTGCGGCCAAAAACAGCAACAGCTGAGGCTTGAACATCAACCTTGTAAAACTTTGAAAAGGTATGAACAGAAGACCAAGTAGCGGCCTTGCAAACTTGTTCAACAAAGGCCTGGTGCTGGAAGGCCCAAGAGGCACCAATAGCACGAGTAGAAAGAGCAATAAGGTGAAGGGAGGATTCTTCGCCTTAGCAGAGTAGGCCTAAATCACAGCCTAATGAATCCACTTGTTGATAGAAGACTTGGCAGGAGCCAAACCCTTCCTAGGACCAGAAGGGTCCTAAAGAAATGTTGGAGGACTCCATCGCCCAAACAGAGACCTGAACCCTCAGATTAAAGATCTGATGCTCTACCGACTGAGCTATCCGGGCACTTCAGTGTTCCTGAAAGGTGCAGAAGCCACCAGATAGTACTTCAGAAACCTAACCACAACCAAAGAGTGCAAAACTCTCTCCTTAACATAGCTAGGGTTAGGGCACAAAGAAGGAAGAACAATATTCTGACGCAAATGAAAGGCAGACACTACCTTTATGCAGAAAATTAGATTTGAACGAGACAACACCTTGTCCTAGTGCCTCGCAAAGTAGGGGGGCTGAATGGACAGCACCACCAACTCAGACACATGCCTGACAGAAGTGATAGCTACCAGAAACACAACCTTGAGCGTAAGAGGCCAAGGCAGCATCCTGCACAGGTTCAAAGCGAGCACCCTGCAGGTCCAAATCCCAAAAATAGGGACCATAGGTTGGCGTGGGGAACGCACCTGAGCAACCCCCTAAAAGCAGTCTTAAACAAGGAATGCTGAACAGAAGACTTCTGAGAGAAGACAGACAGGGTAGAAACCTGATCCTTCAAGGTACTGAATTAGAGACCGAACCCTGGAAACTGAGAACATCCAACAGGGAAGAGACCAAGACTCAACCAGTCAATGTAGGTACGCCATACCTTATAACAGATGGAAGAAGAAGACATCTACCTAGCCTTCACCATGGACTCAACCATCAAGGTAGACAAATCGTTCTCCATCAAGATGGAGGATTCAGCAGTCAGGCCGTCAAGGCCAGAGTTTGTAATTGAGATGGCGTAAGGGGTCCTAAGTGAGCAGATCTGGCGCTCCAGGCAGAAAGCGCTGATCTACTGCCATCTGCACCACGTCGGCTAACCACACTCTTCTTGGCCCCCTGAGGCCACCAGAACCACTGGCACCCCTTCCAGAGCAACTAGTGTAGAACCCTGCCTAGCAGGGGGAATGTAGAAAAGACACACAGGAGGATCCTGGGACAGGGAGACAAAGGCCGGGAGCTTGTGATTGTGACGGAATGCAAGCAGATCCACACCAGGTTGGTCCCAACGGTGATACAGAGATTGGAAAACCCTGTTGCAGGTGGACCCCCCCTGGAATGTACAGCACTGAAATGCAGGGACCATTGGCCTCCACCCAAATCAAAATCAGAGACACCTCCTGGAGGACCCTCTTGCTCCGGGTCCCTCCCTGATGATTGATGTAGTCAACTGCCATCAAAGTGACTGTGCGCCCCTGAACAGGCAGGCCCTGAATAGAGTAGTCAAACGAACCAGAACTAACGTAATCGCTTACAGCTTCAATACATCGATAGGTGAATGGGCCTCTTAAGGGCCCCACCTCCCCTGGAACCGCAGGGACCTCCAGAAGAACCCCCCCCAACCTGATAGACTGGCATCCGTGGTGACAGTCTCCCAGGAAGGAGCAAAAAGGTTCCGCCCTCCAATAGGTTCCATGAGTCCATCCACTACAAGAGGGACCTCCTCACCGGGGGGGAAGACACCCAGACCCTGTCCAGGGATGCTGGGTCCTTGTCCCATACATACAATAGAAGTTGCAGAAGCCCCAAGAGGGAGTGAACACAAGGGGCCGCTTCGAAGCACGCCATCATCAGGCCCACCAGCTGCATCCCCTACCTGGTGAAGGGACGGGGACAGTTAGAAGGAACTGAACCTGTGCAAACAGATTGACCACTTTCTGCTGAGGAAGAAATATCCTTGCCTGAACTGTGTCCAGATTCATTCCTAGGAATAAAGTTACCAAGTAAGGGAACAGTGAGGACTTGGAGTGGCTGACCACCCATCCAGACGACTCCAGAATGGACACCACCAGCTGAGTATCCAACTTGCCAGATGTAGAGACTGGGAAGTGATGAGGACGTCCATGTAGTGCAGCACGCGGACGCCCCTTGGCCTCATCAGAGACATCACCCCCACCAGCACCTTGGTGAGTACTCTGGGAGCTGAAGAGAGGCCAGATGGCAAGGCCACAAATTGGCAGTGTTGATCTTCCCACGTGGATCTGAGGAATCTTGGTGTCCTGAAAACACAAGGATGTGAAGGAAAGCATCTTTGATATCCACAAACGGCATGAAGCCCCCGGGTCGCAGGGAGCAGATGGCCGAGCGCAGAGTTCCCATGAGGAAAGCGCCTGTACTTGACAATTTGCTGAAGATCTGTAAATCCAGAATGGACCAGACTGACCCACCTGTTTTGGGAGCTGTGAAAGGGTTGGTGTAGGGTCCCTTGCCTCTGTCTGTTAAGGGAAATCTGCAAATGACCCCCAGACCCAGCAGACCCAGCATGGCCTGCGCCAGCACCTGAGCAGAAACAGGGACCAGGAGTACCCGGGACCCGGTAATCATAAGGGGGGGGGACGCACAGCAAACACCATCTTGCAGCCGGAGGACACTACCTCCTAAATCCACCGGTCTGAGGCGTGGTGCCTCCAGACATAAGCAAGGATCCGCAGCCGTCCCCTCACCCCGGCGGGTGAGGGCGCCCCATCATGCTTGAGGGGACTTGGGAGAGGATTTGAGCATAGCCCCCCCCCAGAGGAACAAGAGTGTTGTCTTCTGCTCCTGGGACAGGGAGTTGCGCGAGCCCCCACGAAGGACGCCCCTGGTTCCTGTTTAACACCATGGTGGGGGGTGGAAGGGGGGCCTTGGCCCCGAGAAAGCCGTCTATGCTGGGGTAACTTACCTCTTACCAAACAGGTCTAGGCGGGCCCCAAACAGACGCAGCCCTTTAAAGGGGAGCCCGGTAAGGGCCTTCTTCGCAGCATTGTCAGCACCCCACTGTCGCAGCCAGAGCAAGCGACGTATAGCCACCAAAAGGGTAGAAGTTCTTGCACACATTCTAATGGTGTCATCCAATGCTAATAGGATAAATTTTACAAACACATCACAATTGGAGAGTGCATTAAACACATCCCAAGGGAGATCATCAGGGGCACGATTGAGCATTTTTCTGATGAGGATTCTAGTGGCCACAGCAGTAATGGCAGAGGCACAGACCGGGCGTAGCGCCGTCCCCGCACATGCAAAGGCGTGGGAGGCCAGCAGGTCAATGCGCCGGTCCTCAGCATCCCGAAGGGCAGTATAGTCGGGGGGGGGGGGGGGGGGGGGGGTGCAAGAAAGGTGTGTTAGATGGCCCTATGAACGGGACATCCACCTCAGGGGGGGGGGGGACGACCAACATTTAACCACGTCAGGGGGGAATAGGATACTTCCTATCCCAATCTCCTGGAACCCCTGGAAGTTTACTGGGGCACTCCCATTCCTTGAGCACAAGGGTATGGAAATGTGCCTGCTCTAGAAATTCCAAGTGTGATGATGCTGTATGGAAACGCTCGCCTCTTTGCCTGGGAGCCTCACCAGGGGGAGAGATAGACAGAACCTCAAAGATCTGGATCAATAATCTGTCAGTGTCATCCTGGACCCAGGGATCAGGGCCAGAGTCTTCATGGCCCTCTGGTCCCTCATAAGAGGAGCCTGAGTCAGAAAAGAGCTCTCCATCAGAAGGGGTATAGCCACACATATTCATAAACTCCTCAGTTCCCATAGGGAAAACAGTAACATTAGGCGCCGAGTGCCGCTTCTTACCAGGGCACTTACGCGCTAAAGACCTTGCAATAATCTGTTCAGCCGTAGGCAGTCTAGGAGACAATTCAGGCTGAGAATCCCCACTTGTGTGCGACTTACGCCTGGGGGAGTAGGTGAAGTGAGACGAGGTGCAGCCACTGGCAGGCCAGATTGCAAAGCCAGCGCTTGCTCAGCACAGGGTACGCAGACCCATGCCTTGTCAGCATCAGCATGAGGTTGTCCACACACCATACACCGCCGGTCATGTCCCAAGGGGACCCCGGTCACATTATCCTTAGATGCCTCCATATGGTGATTATTAGGCACAATATGCCAGTAGGGATTGACACTATAAAGCAACCCTGGATGCCCCAATGACCCGCTAGGGAGTGGGAGTAAATTTACAAGTCCCGCTATCAATTACACCGGGCCGGGACAATGGATTCACCCTCTAAAAGACACAATGAGAAAAAGGGTGTCAGAACCGAAACACACTACAGTGAATTAAAAAGCCGTCCGCGAGGGCACTTACGGACCAGGGCAAGTAAGAACGTCACACACACACGACCAGACAATATGGCACCGAGAACCTCGAAGGGCGGGCCAGCGCGAGCCGTGACACGAGGCGCGCCATGCCAGGCCCTGCCTCCCCGAAGAGCACGAAGTCCAACGGACAAGCAGCCAATGAGGACACAGAAGCGTCTGAGGAAAAGGTGCGCGCGGCGGCGGCCTTAACAGTGTAAGAAGACAAGTCAGCGCGGCGGTTGACAGCACATATACCAGTCCAAGCAGACATTACAAGGAGGGCCATAAGCATGTAAACACAGTACACGGACATCCACATCCCCCCCCCCCTTCTCTTCCTCCCGAGGGTTACTGGGAGAATGAGGGAGGATGGCGGCCCTTTGTACAGGGCCCACCGCTACCGGGGCATGGGACAATAATGCGGAAGGGGCATCCCATAAGGCTCCCCATCAGCCTATACCGCCTACCCTTTGGTGGGGGACTGCGGTGGAGCAACGCTCCTTAAACCGGACCTTCAGCGTGATTTAATGAAAAGCCCAAACTCTTAAAAAACTATTCCCCATCATCTAAAATTAATATATTTTACGTTTTTAGTGACTAACTTATTATTCTTTCCCCCACTGGGCTGCAACTCTCTTCAGGAATTTAGGATACGGGCGCCTCCATCTTGACTCAGAAGCATCACACTTACTGATGAGAGGAGAGCAGGATAAAGTACAGGGGGGCGGGTTATAGCTGTGCTTTGCCCAGACAGAGCAGAGCTGGGGTCAGGTAACGGTCAGCAGTCCCAGAATGCAGAGCAGCACAGTCAGGAGGCACTTCCCGTTTGCAGGCTGCCTGATAAGATGGCGGCTTCCATAAGCCGCCATCTTGGATGTTTAAAGGCTCATACCTTGCAGTAGATGCAGGTAGGATGATTTTTAATGTCGACAATCTGTATGTACAGGGTGTGGGAAACATATAAGATAGACTCTTATTCAGAGTGAAGGTCCGCTTTAAGCACACATGGTGCTGCCTACCTTCACCTGACCAGCACAGCCCAGGCTGGGAGGCACATCACATCAAGGACGGGTGGGAATAGTCCAACAGGGCCGCAGGCTTTGATAGCCCCGCTCACCTGCGACAGAGTGATAATTTCATGTCTTCGCAGTCAGCACTGCAGAGAAATCTGGGGGATTTGTGGGAGGAGCCTGTTTTGCATGTCTCTGCAGTGCAGCGCCATCTGGCGGAGGATAACCCAAGTGTAAGTAATCTCTCTGGAGCAGGACGTACTGTATACTAAGAATAAAGGCATTTTCAAATCACAACACTTCATTAACTGCCAAACCCCCAACGTCATATTTGTCGACATGTGCCTGTAATAGGTTCTACGTAGGAAAAACGAACCGCCCTTTAAAAAAGCGCATCTATGAACATCAATATAACATCCGGGTAGGTAAAGACCCCTGTAGGCCGGCACTTTGCACAACATCACAATCAGGATCCCAGCTCCCTTCGAGTCCAAGGGTTGGATGGGATTCACGATTTACCAAGGGGTGGTGACTTGGAGAAAAAGACACTCCAACTCGAAACCCGTTGGATTTATCGTCTGGAGGCATCCCGCTATCCGGGGCTGAATGAAACCCTAAGTTTCGTCCCATTTCTGTGAAGTTGAATAACCACACGTACCAACAATAATAGGCCTCCATTTGTCATCCCCAAAATAACAACATAGACAGATATCACTCCGCCAACAACATAATAGAGATGAACCACTAGTCCAACTAATCTCTCCTTTGCAAACACCAAGAGACCTGACAGTGTAACACAAAAAAGAAATATCCCCTAATTTTCAACCATTCAGCAAAGGACTTGACCCTAAAAAAAACACAGGCTCCAATAATGATGTCCCTCCCTCACCATCTGGCATTGCAAATCGCATACAATTATAATAAGTTTAAGGCTGCAGTTCTGGATTGGCCTTTTGCCTATAACCCCATTTCTCTCCCTATATACACCATAGCACATACAAGCCCACCCCTATGCGAACATTCCTACATTAGCCCATCCTTATGCGAGCATTCCTACATTAGGCAATCAGTACTACTTTAATGTACGTTTACCCGCAGGATAACACATGAAATATCCAACTACTACAATATATGAAAATACTAATGTTGAATGGATTCTATCGCTTTAAGATCCAGTCGATTTTCTGCTTCTTTACCAGTAAAGCATATCCAGTGACTGTGTTAAATTACCCAGACCATCTAATGCCAGATGCGGAGGTCATATACCGCAACAAGAGTAAGTGTATATGGGGCGCCTATGGACCCCCTGACACACCCGTATACTATAGTGGAGTGTCTGCAATAAAGGGCTCCACAATAATGGCGCTGGCAACGTATAACTGGCCAGACCAGTGGCACGACGTCACTTCCGGCGGATGCCGGGGTGACGTCACATGCGCTCCAGTCACTGGAGCGCAATAGCGCGCCATTGGCGTGACTTGGGATGGCGCCCCGCAGTCAGCATAAATAGTAGCACATACCGGCCACATACAAGGATAGAGAGGAGGCAGGCTTCTGCCAATCCCGCGCACGGATGCACCCCCGCTGACACAAGCAGCAGAGGATCATATGGCAGCAAGCAGCAGCACGCAGGGTCTCCCTCACCGATGTATCCCCGCTGACACGAGCAGCAGAGGATCATACAGCAGCAAGCAGGGTCTCCGCTAACCTCCCTAGCCACGGCTGCAGCCTCTGAAACTCAGGTACGCTTTGAGCAATGCCAATTAATCCCCATACAGATACTGATAAAATAGGGCTACATGGCTCAAACTTACATAGACTACTTTTTTTTTCACAGATTCTTACAAGGGGCCAAAAAACCTGGACCATTAAAACACTGGGTTTCTCCCTATTGGGCAAAAAAGGGTAAACAAATAAGGTATGCCCTTGAAATTCATGCACCTCTGTATGACAAATTTATGTTAATTGACACACATTATTGCATACCTTGCATACCTTGCACTGAATAAGATTCCCGGGCCGATCACCCCTGGGTGTTGGTTCACTTTAATATAAGGGCGCTTCGGTCTCCTTTAAGATGGCTGCCGGGGAGACACACACTTGGCGCCAGCAGCATCTGCGCCGGCCTCCTGTCAGGTGGAACAGGCGCCTGGGTGGGCGGCGGTCATCGGCGCACGACGCGTCATCTGCAGCACGCCGCTCCTGCTCCCACGGCAATTGCTGTTCACACAGCAAAGCCGGAGTACAAGGGGGCGGGGTTTCGGCATGCGTGCCACGGAGCGGTAGTTTAAAAGGCGTCTGCACAGTGAGCAGCCGTGCTGTCCGCCCCGCGAAAAAGGAAGGACAGACTCACACAGGGTTTTATTCCTCTTTTTTTCTCCCCTTCACGCTGGAATGCCCCTGACCGCTACATTTAAGGTATGTCTATCTGCTAATGATAAGTGTTTGACTTAGTGGTAATCCACTGTGATGTAATTGCATCCCAATGATATTCATCTACTTTCCACTACCCTTAATGCATTGTATACATTAATATGGGCGTCCTTCATTGTCTGTCCTAGGTTCCTTACCACTTCCTTCCCTATTCACTCTAACTTTAAAAAGGGCCAGTATCCAGACCCCATAGTACCTGCTAAAAACTGACACCAACGCAGGTTCTGAGCTTTTTGGTTCATCCAGGCCATGATTAACATTAACCATATCAGGTACCGATGATATATTTGAATGTTGATGATTCCATTTCATCTGTTGTGATAATATTCATATGGTATATGCTTTTATTTATACTGAGAATGTCAGTTAGGGTGCTGAGGAAGCCTATTGCAAGGCGAAACTAGTCCGCCCCAGACTATGGTATCTAAATCTGGACAATCCATGTCAATCTTTTTTACTGTGTATAATTCATGAATTTCATGTACATTTTTAATCTAAGGTATTTGTTCACAACAAACAGTGCGTCAGCTGGACTTTTTGTATTGTGATCATATATTAATGTACTTAATAAAATGTGATTTTATGTAACATGTTTTTTGGGCGAGGTTGGTATTTGTGGAGCTCTCTGCTCAATTTGGGGGGGGGGGTCCCAACCACCCCTATTTCGTGTATAGTAAGGTATTTTCTAAGGGGGAGCCCCTAATCCAACCAGCCATCCTGTTAAGCTACCAAGTGTACCACACACTGAGCAGCGTTTGCTTTTTTTTTTTTTTACTCTTTATTATATATACTACCTGCGTGGTAGGGACGTGTGTAACGAGTTCTTTTGGACTCTCACCGTTTCTGTGTAGCGTTCCTCAAGATAGCCATGATGCATGCCAGCACCTTGGTGAAGACACGGGGGGGGGCTGAGGATATCCCAAATGAAGTGCCACAAACTGGTAATGCTGATCCTCCAGAGCAAACCTTAGGAACTTCTGATGCCCCTGGAAAATTGGGATGCGCAGGTAAGCATCCCTGATGTCCACCGTGGTCATGAAGCCGCCGGGCCGAAGCAAGCTCACCGCTGACCGTAAGATTTCCATGCAGAAATGTCTGACTCTTACAAACCTGTTGAGACCCTTCAGGTCCAGGATAGGTCTTAACGTTCCGCCCTTCTTGGGAACAGTGAACAGGTTGGAGTAAAAATCTTGACCCTGTTCCTGACGAGGTACAGGGCAAATCACACCTAACCTCCGGAGGTGTTGCACGGCCATTCTCAAGCCCTGTGCCTTCAATGGGTCTTGGGATATCCGAGACCGAAGAAATCTTGTGGGCGACCTGACTGCCAGCTCTATTTTGTAACCGGAGGACACCACCTCCTGAATCCACCGATCCGAGACGCGCCGTCTCCAGAGCTGAGCAAACAGAAAAAGCCGGTGACTTGTCTCCCCATGCGGGATTGGGTCTGCCGCGGGACCTACCTCTACCCCAGGTATCTCTGCGGCCACCTGAAAATGAAGAGCCTCTTCCCCCTCAAAAGGAGCGATAGGCAGAGGAGTTCCGAAAGGGCCGAGCAGGCTTCCGTCTCTGAGGGAGTCTACCATCCTTGACCAGGATGTCCAGGCGTTCCAAACAACCTGTGCCTCACGAAGGGGATACTCTTAAGCGACTTCTTGGCCGTGGCATCAGCCGTCCATTGCCACAACCAGAGCGAGCGGCGAAGTGCAACAAGCAGGGCCGAAATCCTGGCACCAAGCCGGACATCATCGTCCATGGCAGAGACAACAAAAGCAATAAAATCCTCGCAGGCCTTGAGGTCATTATACTCCTCCGCCCGCTTGAGAGCCTTAGCTCTATCCACAAGATGTCTCACCTTCTTTCTGATGGCCAGAGAGACAATAGCTGCGGCACACACAGGACGAAACAAGGCACCGGCAAAGGTGAAGGCATGACAGACCAGCTAATCCATGCGCTTGTCAGCAGGGTCATGTAAGGAAGCAGTATCAGGTGACGGCATAACAGTAGTATTGGACAACCCGGACACAGGGGAATCCACCTCGGGAGGACGAGACCACAACCAAACCAGGTCCTCTGGGAAAGGATACCGCCTATCCAGGGCCTTAGGCACCGACGGTAGCTTGTTAGGCCTTTCCCATTCCTTGAAAATCATATTAGAAAAATGGGCCTGCTCCGGAAAGACCCGCCTCTGTCTTTCGGGCTAAACAAATCACCTTGCTTCCTCTTAGCCGCTCTGGGAGGAACAATGTGTAATGTCTCACTGAGGAAAGCAACTTCTCCGTATTATCAGTGAGCCACGCATCCTCGTCCGAGGGGGTGCCAGACAAACTGTCATCGCCCGCAGAATAATCCGCTGTGGAACGGGAATCATCTGGCAACTCACCTTCCTCCACAGAGCCCAGATCATCAAAAAGATCGTCATTATCTGATTAAACGGGCTCAATGTGCCATTTCTTACTTGTGGCCTTATTAGGAGCCGTCCGCGAGATCTGTCTCTCGAGATTGGCCACCCTATTCGCCAAATCAACCTGGGACCCCCAGCTGGCTTCCCCCTCTCTGAGGGCTGAGTGCAGCAGCGGAGGGTCCGGAGAGGCCGCAGGCAGGGAAGGGCTAGGGGCAGGGACGCCCACCCGGTCATGGTCCAAAATGATGCCCCTGGCACAAGTGGTACAAACAGTGCTGAATCCGCCCAGAGGATTTGCACTGCACAAGGGGCCCAGATGGGGCCCCCAGCTCACTATCCATAGATGCCTCCAGTATGGTGATTAGAAAATAGTCAATGAAAGGTTACAAGGCACTAACGGCCCAAACCTATATGATCCCGCTTAATAAAAGGAAGTGGGACCAGGAGGAACCACAACCCTCAACCACTAAGCCCACGACCTATGCAAGACAAAAGAGAGAAAAGGACCCATCAGACCTTCTAAACAGTGATATGCAAGACAGGTCTTGCAACAGGGACAGCGCAGGGACAAGCGGCAAAAGGGACAGCGCAGCACACCTCAGCCAGAGCTTCCAGCTCGTTCCTCGAGGGGCAGAACGCGCCATCGTGCGGCTTCCACCCCCCCCCCCAACGGTGGCACGAAAACAGCGCCCCCACCCATCAGCACAGCGCAGCCATTATCCCCTCACAAGGGGCAGCAAAGCGAAGGCCGCCATATCTGGGCACATCGCAGCAGGAGCCGCGGCGATACTGAAAACCGCCTGCCATCGTCGCGCCGCGCGAGCGGCATCCCCCGTTCCCCCCCCCATCACAGTGTGACGGAGTCAAGATGGAGAGAGGGAAGACAATGCTAGGCCTGAGAGGAACCGCGAGGGAGGTAAGAACGACAAAAAAACTCCAGGGCCGCAGAGCCAGCGAGAAGCAGTGCAAGTGAAAACACAGAGCACACATGACAAAGCTTGTGGGCAGGGAGGGTGATACAGGCAAACATAAGCCATAGCAAGTGGTTCCCCCATTAGGCTCACCATAAGCTTATGGCCGGCTACACTTTAAACAGGGTCTGCAGCCCTGACCCCGGCGTTCTCCCTACCATCACGATCCCGAAGCAGCCAGCGGCTGGGAGGCAGAAGTGGGTCTGACGGGATCAGTGGAAATAGGGCCGGCAGCAGCCGACGGGCTAGGAGGCCCCGCTCAGCTGCCAATATCCAGAGAGTAACCAGCGATCTTCAGCAGTGAAGACTGCAAGATGAACACTGAGTAATGATAGAGGGGCACCTGCCTTTATAGGGGGCCGGGAGGAGCGACAGCTTTTGATCTTACAGTCAAGCGCCCCCTGGGGGCGGAATACCACATGTCATCACTGGGACGACCTGGACTGGATATAAGGATATAGAAATGATCAGAAAGGTCCAGCACCGTCTCAAGCAGAAAAAAAAAAATGATAAATCACCGGGATCAGATGACATACATCCTCATGTTTTAAGGGCGTTATGTACAGTAATAGACAAGCTGTTATTTCTAATATTCGTGGATTCAATAACTACAGGGGCTGTTCCGAGAGATTGGCGCTTGGTAAATGTGGTGCCAATATTCAAAAAGGGATTTAGGGGGGAACCTGAGAACTACAGACCGGTAATCTTAACATCTTTGGTGGGCAAGCCGTTTGAAGGATTCTTAAGGGATACTATCCTGGAGCATCTTGAGGAAAATCACCTTACTACTCCATATCAGCATGGATTTATGAGAAATCGCTCCTAATCAGCTTTAATGAGGAGGTAAGTTCAAGATTGGATCAGGATATTGGATATTGGCTATCATATCTTGACTTTTCTAAAGCATTTGATACTGTGCCACATAAAAGGCTGGTACAAAAGATGAGAATGCTTGGATTGGGGGAAAACATGTGCAGATGGGTGCGAAATTGGCTTAATGATAGGAAGCAGAGGGTGGTTATCAATGGTACACACTCAGATTGGGTCATTTTTACTAGTGTAGTAGGGTCAGTTCTGGGACCAATTCTCTTTAAATAATATATATATATATATATATATATATATATATATATATATATATATTCTCAATCTTTGCAGATGATACTAAGCTGTGTAAAGTAATTAAAACAAAAGAGGACAGCAGACAGCTACAAACAGATTTAGAAAAATTGGAAGCATGGGCAGTTAAATGGCAAATGAACACAGATAAATGTAAGGTTATGCACATGGGAAGGAGAAATCTGTATCATGATTACATACTAAATAAAGAAACACTTGGTAAAACAACAATGGAAAAGGACCTAGGGGTTTTAGTTAACAATAAGCTCAACTATAGTAATCAATGCCAGGCAGCAGCTGCCAAAGCAAGTAGGATCATGGGGTGCATCAAGAGGGGCAAAGGTGCTCATGACCAGAGCATCATTTTACCCCTGTACAAGTCACTGGCCAGACTCCATATGGAGTTCTGTGTACAGTTCTGGGCACTTGTGCTTCAAAAGGACATATCAGAACGGCAGCACGTTCAAAGGAGGGCAACAAAGTTAATAAAAGGAGTGCGGGGGCTAGAGTACCCTGAAAGATTGTCAAAGTTAGGATTATTTAGTTTAGAAAAAAAGACGCTTGAGGGGTGATCTATTAACTATGTATAAATATATTCGGGGTCAATACAAAGATTTGTCCCACAATATATTTATACCCCGGAGTGTAACCATAACCCGAGGGCATCCACTAAGGTTAGAGAAAAGGTGCTTTTTCAACAGACATAGAAGGGGATTCTCCTCTGTAAGAGCAGTGAGACTATGGAACTCGCTGCCAGAGGAGGTAGTAATGATGAATACAGTAAAGACGTTCAAAAGTGGCCTTGATGCCTTCCTGGCATGTAATAACATTTCCAGCTATGGCTACTAGACCATTGGAAGGAGATAACCAGGCTGAACTGGATGGACTAAAGTCTTTATTCAGCCTTACATACTATGTTACTATGTTACCGTGCCTATGACTATGTTGCACATACTCCGATTAACTTCCTCTTGTGTCTTTACAGGAGGAACTTGCTACACAGAGTGTGGTTGCAATCATCTCAGAAAAAGTCAGTATTACCCTTTGAACAAACTGGGTATTTATCCATAGTACAGTGTGTTTAGGTGCGGAACAACCCCATTGTTTTACTTTTAGTCCCAGTTTGTCAGGCTATGGTTCAGCGGTGAATTCAAGACTCTGGCAGCCCCATGCTCAAGCATCAAAGAAAGTGCTAATAATGATTCCATCCAGATTCTTAGTGAAGTTTTTATGTATATTGGCTGGCGCCGCTGCCCCTGCCTCTGGCGACTGACTCCGTAGTTGCAAGGGTGCATGCTCGAGCATGGGGCTGCTGAAGTCTTAAATCCACTACTGAACCTTACCCTGACGATCTGGGACTATTCTATATAACCCAGCTTGCATATTCCCCACTTTGCCTGAATTGAACAGGCAAAGTCCAACACCCAAAATTTGGAGGGCGCTGAAGAAGCTGTATAGGTAAAACTAGTACTTCCATGTCTAACCAGGGGCAAGCTGGGTATAAGTGCGGATGGAGGGAACAGTAAAAAGGGGCAGGCTCGGGATAAGTATGGATGGTGGGATTGGTGGGTGACAGGAGCAGCTTATGAATGAGGTACAGAGAGAAGACATAACATATTAGAGCAAAAGGAGGAAGCCTGGGATGAAGAACATATACAGTGATTTAAGCGGTCTGCAGCAGCATTAAAACCGGACTTCTGTCACTGGCAATAGCATGCAGCCCGCCTCACTGAGCAGAGGAATCTGACACAGAGGTCACGTGTCGGGCAGGCAGGAGATGCAGTGAGCCAGGGCATCATAACTGTAATGACTGTAAAAGAAGCTGCTCACTCCTTGCCTGGGCCCCCCTCCTTTCACAGTGCAGCATGCCCAGGTGGCTTAATGGTGAACAGCTGCATGATTTATGTGAGGGACAGGGGCCATCACTTAATCATATATAAAAAAAAAAAAAAAAAAAAAAAAAAAAAGTTTTCAGTAGGCCCCTTGACTGTCCCATCATGCAGCTTTGTGTTGAGGACGTCATGTGCAGTGCACCAGGCAGCAAGACAGGATATATAGTCAGGCCCAACATCACCAACTAGGCCAGAGGGGAGACGGCCTACCAGGATTTATCCCGGTACACCCTATGGCTAGTCCGCCCCTGAAGGAGTCTAAGCCTTATACAATTATAAAACAGCAAACTATTGGCTTACCATCTCTAAAGCCCTGACTGAAAGAATCTAGGAGGTGACCTAGACTCAATAACTAGCCAGAAGAGATTGGAAGTAAAATCATATCATTTGACACTTATATGTATGTGTGGTATACAGAAAACAAAAATATTGCATGGATGGATGGATGGATAAGGTTTAGAATTCTCCACCCACTCACAGTACAGGGGCAAGGTCCACTCGAGTCTAATAAAAGGGCAAACACAGCCACCATATAAGAGGTCAAATACAGACAAGACTGTTAGAGAAGAATAAGCAAAACCACACCTCACTGTAAAACCCCAGCATGATACCAGAACACACCTTCAGGCAAGTAACGTCATCTTGTTACCACTAATAGTGAAACTTTAAACAGGCATTCTGAGATTTTAATAAACATTACTCAGGTTACACAAGCAAGGCTGTATCTAAAATGATTTTTCTATAATCTTACACTAATTCTGTTGCATACTATTAAAGGGGCAGATAAATCTAGCCCAACACTTAATCGGGGGTTAAATCCTACCTCCAACCAAATTGGTATTTCACTCGGCTAGGGATAATACCGTTTTGTGAGTACTCGCCTTTAAAACGGGTATTATGAGTGTGTCATACACTCCACTTCGATCTTCATGACATGTGGGTAATCTCCAGTAGAGGGCGAACTTCTGCAGAGATAAATATGCAAAAAAAAGCCCCTCCCGGTCCATATATACCTGGGACCTCCCACCAATTTCCCAGTGTAAAAAAGCAGTAAGGGGACCAGGAAGAACCAATTATAACCTTAACAATCAAAACCAATGGTTCACCATATAAAAGCCCCAGAATACCTGAAAAAAGGGGTGGGGCGAAGTGGAGTGTATGGCACACTCATAATACCCATTTAAAGGCGAGTACTCACAAAACGGTATTATTCTAAGTGTGCCATACACTCCACTTCGATCTTCATGACACGTGGGACATCCAATAGCAGTGTCCGTCATGGGTGGGAACCAGAAACAGTAAAGAATGTACCAACTCAAACCACTGTAGCTTGCAGAACCTTGCGGCCAAAAACAGCATCCGCTGAAGCCCGCACATCAACCTTGTAAAACTTGGAAAAAGTATGAACGGAAGACCAAGTAGCAGCCTTACAAACTTGTTCAACAGAAGCCTGGTGCTGAAAAGCCCAGGACGCACCAACCGCACGAGTAGAGTGCGCAGTGACCCTAAAAGGAGGAGTCCTCCCCTTAGCAGAATAGGCCCCAACAATGGCCTGACGAATCCAGGAAGGGGCAAGAAGGAACTGCCCCCAGACAGGTCCCTCGAGTTCAAGAGAAAGCCCGTGATACAGGTGGGAAGGCCCACAGACCCTGCTCCAGGGGTGCTGGATCCCTGTCCTGTGTTACCAAGAGAAGTCGCAGAAGGGCTCAAAGGGAACTGAGCATAAGGGACCTCTTCCGAGCAAGTTAACAACGGGCCCACCAGTGTGCGCACGGTATACAGATCAGCACATTCTCTCCCTTAAGGGATACCCCACACATGGCCCGGATTGTCCCAGAGGGAGCCCGAGCCCAGTATCCTGCGGAGCCTCCATATGGTGAATTTTTGTGGTCAGTCTTAAGACCGCAGGGAATTTACGCCTAAGCAACCCGGGATGCCCCTTAAAAGTCCAGCTGGAAGGATTTGAGGTGAACAAAATTACACTAGGGACCCCAGGAGGAACCCCTTAATATGCACATATACAATACAATCTAACACACAAAACAGGCAACATAACTGCAGTCCTACATATATAAGGCAATAACACATACCTAATATATATATATATCTGTATCCCAGCCAGACATGCGTAACCACCACAAAAAAAACACACATGCCCGCAATCAGTGGGGGCCCCCCGCTAGAGGGGGGCCCCCACATAAGCTAAGGAAGTGGCCATCCGGCCCTTACCACTCGGAGCGCAGCTCCCAGCATCAAAATGGCCCCCGAGAAGAGCCTCATGCAGGAAGAGGGAGAGAAGGGGGAGGGCGGGCCAGCGCAGAAGGCGCGCTCGCCAGGCCACGCGCCCCTCCCACCAACGGGGATCCCCTAGACACGAGCCACAGAATCGCGCCAAAGAAGGGGGCGGGGCTACCACGGCCGTGCCGAGAGCCCGGCCCCGCCCCCTCCCTGAACACAGCCTGAGGGGAAGAAGCTCCCCCAGGCTAAGCACAGCACCTGACATGGCCCAAACGTAAAAATACAATTCTGTGAAATACTCACCTGTAGAATTGATATTATTTGTATACAGTATGTCCTGCTCCAGATATAATACTTACACTTGGGTTATCCTCCGCCAGATGGCGCTGCACTGCAGAGACATGGAAAAACAGGCTCCCACAAATCCCCAGCATTCCCACAAATCCCCACAAATCCCCAGCATTGAAGAGCAGTGAACAAGAAGCGGGGAGAATTTAAAACTACCCAGAACAACTGGTAATGATAACAAGATAACAATCACCATACAGGGGATCCAGAAAAATGCAAAAACCAGGGTGGGGTGGAGCAGGATGTACTGTATACAAATAATATCAATTCTACAGGTGAGTATTTCACAGAATTGTATTATTCTTAGTATACAGTACGTCCTGCTCCAGATATAATACTTACACTTGGGACATCCAATAGCAGTGTCCATAAGTAGGGTGGGATCCCCAACACAAAACAACAACAGCAGACAGTTTAAACCACTGTCACCTGCAGAACCATACAGCCAAGACAGCATGAGCGGAGGCCCCAACATCAACATTGTAAAAACATTGCAAAAGGTATGAGCAGAAGGCCAATGGTAGTGGCCTAGCCAACCAGTTCAACAGAAACCCGGTGCTGAAAAGCCCAAGAGGCATCAAGCACGCGTAGAAAGGAATCAAGGCAACAAGGGAGATTCTTCCCCTTGCCGGAATAGGCGTGAGTAAAAGCCTGACGAATCCAAATAGCTACAATAGATTTGGCAGAAGCCAAAGGCCAAACAAGGTACCGGGAGTAACATCCATTAAGGTAACAACCAGGACCAAACCGCCCAACTCCCGAGAGCAGACGAGATCGGGCACATTCAGGATGTAATGACCACAAGCCCCAAGGAACCTCAGTTCCTCTAAAGGACACAGTGACTCCCAAGGAAAAACTGCCAACACCTGTATAAGGAATGCAGAACCACTTCCTCAGCGTTGCTAGGAAAAGGGGACAGCCGTTGATAATATCTCGAATAATGAACATAAGATACCTCCAGATGTAGAGAGTCCGGCTTCAGGCGGAACTCCACCTTATCCTGGTGTATCTCAAGGAATGAGGGCTAGGTAGACAGAGCCGCCCACTAACACACGCCTGACCAACCTTGAAGGGTAAGGACAGCCAGACAGCATCCTGAATGAATTCAATTTCAATCCCAACAGGGACCATAGGATTACATGGAGGACGCACATGAGCGCCCCCTGAAGGAAGTCTTAACCAGGATGACTGAACCAGAGACTGCTAAAGCAAGGCGGACAGGGCAGAGCCTGATCCATCAGAGAACTGAGCTGGGGAACCAACTCCAATTCATGCTGAAAACCACACTAGAACCCTGGGAACCGAGAACGCCCAACAGGTAAGAGAACTAGACTCGCCCCAATCAATGTGGGTATGCCATACCCTACAACAAATAGACGACGAGGAAGAGGCTTACTCCTAGCCTTCCCATAGTCACAAACACCGAGACAGATAAACCTGTCTCCATCAAGATGTATGTTTCAGCAGTCAGGCCGACTAGGCCAGGGACTGTAGATTGGAGTGACGTAAAGGGGGCCCTGAGTGATCAAACTGGCACTCCTGGCAAGGTACAGAACTACTGACCACAGTACCATGTCTGCAACCACACTCTACTAGGTCACCTGGGGGCCACCAGAATCACTGGTCCCCTTACCAGAGCAATCTTCCGCAGAACCCTGCCTACCAGAGGGAATGGAGAAGGACATACAGAACCGAACGTCCTGTCATGATGGTAATAAAGGCATCCGGACCACTGACATAGGATCCTGGGACAGGGAAACAAGGCCGATAGCCTGTGAGGGTGACGGAACCCAACAGATCCACGACTGGTTGGACTCCATAGCGACACGGGGATTAGCACATCCTGTCGCAGAGGGGCTCCGCCGGAGCTAATATCACTAACATGCAGGGAGCATTGTCTCCACCCAGAAAGGGAACAGACACTCCCTGGAAGGTCCGCCAGCTCCAGGCCCCTTCCAATGATTAAAGTAGGACATCTGTCGTCAGACGGACCGAGCACCCCCAGACTGGCAATCCAGAAGGGGAGTGGTCAAGCGAGATAGAACCAACTGAAAAACGCTCACTGTTTAGAATTCAATAGGCGTAAGGACCTTCTAAGGGCCCCGCCACCACCAGAATCGCAGGGTGACCATTTCCAGGAAGGGGCAAGAAGGAACTGCCCCCAGACAGGTCCCTCGAGTTCAAGAGAAAGCCCGTGATACAGGTGGGAAGGCCCACAGACCCTGCTCCAGGGGTGCTGGATCCCTGTCCTGTGTTACCAATAGAAGTCGCAGAAGGGCTCAAGGGGAACTGAGCATAAGGGACCTCTTCCGAGCAAGTTAACAACGGGCCCACCAGTTGCATCCCTGCCTGGTGTTAAGAGACCGGGACAGCAATGAGGGACTGGGCCCATGAGACCAGATTGCCCACCTAATTGCTGAGAAGGGGAGAATCTGGTTTGAACCTAATCCAGAATCATTCCTATTAATGGAGTTACCACTTTAAGGGAACAGCGAGGACTCAGGGTGATTGAACACCCATCCAAATGACTCCCAATGGACCCACCAACCGGGTATTCAACTATCCTGACGCAGAGACAGGGAAGTGAGGAAGGGCATCCGGGTAGACATCGCGCGGACGCCCCCTTGGTCTCAGAGAGATCACCATCGTCTGCACCTGAGTGAACACTCGGAGTTGAGGAGAGGCCAGATAAGGCCACAATTAACAGTGTTGGACTTCCAACACGAACCTGAAGAGACCTGAGGGCACAGGGATGTAAACATAAGCATTGCAGAGTTCCCCAGACAGCAAGAAGCCCACTGGGCGCAAGGTGCTGATGGCCCAACTCAGAGATTCCATGCAGGAAACTGCCTGTAATTAGAGAATTGCTGTGAATCCAGAATGGGCCAACCCAACCCATCCTTTGGGGGACTGTGGAAAGGTGGTATAGCGGCCCTTGCCTCTGCCTAATACAGGCAATCTGCAAGAGACCCACAGACCTTGCAGGCCTAGCATGGCCTGTGCCAGCAACTGAACAGCGGCAGGGATAAGGAGTACCTGGGACCTGATAAAAACTGGGGAAGGCCGTGCAGCAAACGCTATCCTGTATCTGGAGGACAAAACCTCCTGAATCCACCAGAATGAGGCGAGATGCCTCCTGATAAGAGCAAGGTGCTGCAGCCATCCCCTCACCCAGACGGGCGAGGGTGCCCCATCATGCTTGAGGGGGTTTGGTGGAAGATTTGGGCTTAGCCCCGCCGGAGGGGCCAGAGCGTTGTCTGCTGCTCGTGGGGCAGGAGTCTGCATGAAAAATCCGGAAGGACACCCCTGGTTCTTGTTTAACACTAAGGTAGGGGGGAGGAGGGGTGCCCCTGCCCCGAGGGGGCCGAGATGGCCGTCTGCGAAGGGGTGATTTGCCCTTTTTACCGAACAGGTCTAGACGGGCCCCAAATAGGCGTTGCCCTCTAAAGGGGAGCCCAGTAAGTCTTTTTAGTAGCATCATCAGCACCCCACTGTCGCAGCCAGGCCAAGCGACGAATAGCCACCGCAAGGGCGGAAGTTCTTGCACACATTCTAATCGCGTCATCCAGTGCTAATAGAATAAATTTCACAAATACATCACAATTGGAGAGTGCATTAATCACCTCCCAGGGGAGATCCTCGGGGTGATGATCAAGCAATTTTTTGATGAGGGTTCTAGCGGCCACTGCAGTATAGCTGCGGCACAGACCGGGCACAGCGCCGTCCCAGCACTAGAAAAGGCATGGGAGGCCAGCAGCTCAATGCACCGGTCCTCAGCAGGGTACTATAAGCAGGGGTTGTAATAAAGGGGGGGTTTAGGGACCCCTATGATCAGCACATCCACCACAGGGGTGATGACCAACAATTAACCACCTCAGGGGGAAAAGGGTATTTCCTATCCCAGTCCCCTGGAAGTTTACTGGGGCATTCCCATTCCTTGAGCACAAGGGCATGGAAATGAGCCTGCTCTAGAAATTCCAAACGTGCAGTCGCAGTATGGAAATGCTCCCCTCTAGGCTTGGGGACCTGACCGGGGGGAGAGATAGACAGTGCCTTAAAGACCTTAATCAACAAGTCGTCAGTGTCACACTGGCCCCAGTATTCAGGGCCAGAATCGTCATGACTCCTCGGCCTCTCATCAGATGAGCCTGAGTCAGAGAACAACTCCCCTTCATCAGAAGGGGTATAGTCACACGGAGTGGCAAACCCCTCAGTTCTCATAGAACATACAGAAACATGAGGCGACAGGTGCCGCTTTCTACCAGGGCCCATTCGCTCTGACAACCTAGCAATAATCTGTTCAGCCGTAGGTAGTCTGGAAGGCCCAGCAGGCTGCAATTCCCCACTTGTAGGCGACTCAGCAGGAGAGAGATTTAAGCCTGGGGAGATAGGTGAATTGAAGCTAGGTGTAGCCACTGGCCGACCAGATTGCAGGGCCAGGGCTTGCTCGGCACAGGGTACGCAGACCCATGCCCTGTCAGCATCAGCATGGGGTTGTCCACACGCTATACACCGCCGGTCTTGTCCCAGAGGGACCCTGGTCACAATTCTGAGATGCCTCCATATGGTGATTAATCAAGGCACAATATGCCAGTAGGGATTTACACTACAAGTAACCCTGGATGCCCCAAAGACCCGCTATGGAAGTGGGAGATTACAAGGCCGGCCATAATTTTACACCGGGCCGGGAGAAGCCAAAGGTGTTCATCAGTCTGAAAGACATAATGGGAATAAAGGGTGTCAGAACCATGCGCAGTAATCAAGGATAATGAAAGTCGCCCGCGAGGGCACTTACAGACCAAGGGAGGAGGAAGATCGCTACCACGCGTGCGTGCAACCAGCATCAAAATGGCGCCAAGCGAACCTCGAAGGGCGGGCCAAAGCGGGCTGTGACGCAGAGCGCGCCAACCAGGTCCCCGCCCCCCCCGAAGAGCGCGAAGCTCTGAGATAGTTACAAGTTGTCATGAGGAGCGAAGTGTATGGCACACTTAGAAAAAAATTATTTGCCAATGAAGACACCGCAGCATCTGAGGAGGCGCCGCCGCGCGCAGCACATCCAGTAAAGGAAGAGGTGCGCGCGGCGGTGACAAATACACTAGTAAAGAGCAAACTGCGCGGCTCTGACACCAGGAAAACCCTAGGGATAGAAAACTCCCTGCAAGGCAAGGCCCGGACCTCACACCAATCAATATAAGACCTCCAAATCCTATAGTAGATGGCAGAGGAAGACCTCTTTATAGCACTAACCAGATTCTGAATAACAGCATCAGAAAGACCTTCCTCCTTCAAGATGGAGGTTTCAGCAGCCACGCCGCCAAAGCCAGCGTTGGTAAATTGGGGTAGAGTAGTTGACCCTGAGTGAGCAGATCCGGCAGAAGGGACAGATCGAACTGATCCGCTGCCAACCACACCACGTCTGCGAACCAAACCTGTCTTGGTTATCTTGGAGTCACCAAGATTGCTGACACACCCTCTAGAGCCAGCTTGCGCACCACCTTGCCCACCATGGGCAACGGAGGGAACAGGTACAGAAACCCCAGATCCCTTCAGTTCAGAGACATGGCATCCACTGCCAGAGCCAGCGGATCCCGCAAGAGAGACACAAATGCCGGAAGCTTGTGACTGTGACGAGAGGCAAAGAGGTCCACCTCCAGAGTCCCCCACCAGTGGCAAAGTGACCGAAACACCTTGGGGCTGAGAGACCATTCCCCCCGGCGAGATGAGCACTTGCTAAGGGAGTCCGCCTCCGCGGTTCTCCACTCCCGGAATGTACACCGCCGAGATGCATGGGACATTGCTCTCTGCTCAAGCCAGGATCAAGGACACTTCCCTGAGGGCACGCCTGCTGCGAGTCCCTCCCTGGTGATTGATGTAGGCGGCCGCCGTCCGATTGTCCGACCGAACTTGAACCGGCAAACCCTGTAACTGAGGAGTCAAGAGAACCAGAACCAACCTGACGGCTCTCAGCTCCAGAACATTGATGGGATTGTGAGCCTCCTGAGGCCCTCAGTCCCTGAAACTGAAGATCCTTTCCAACCCCCCCCCCCCCCCCCAACCTGACAGGCTGGCATCCGTGGTGACCGTCTCCCAACAAGGGGTCAGAAAGGATCTGCCCCTCATCAGATTGCTTGGTTCCAGCCACCACCGAAGGAAATGCCAAACCCGGGGGGACATCAGAAAAGACTGATCCAATGACAGCGGAGACCTGTCCCAGGCCGCCAAGAGATGGAGCTGGAGCGTCCTTGTGTGAAACTGAGCAAAGGGAACCGTCTCGAAAGAAGCCACCATCAATCCCACCAGTCTCATCCCCAGCTGGATGGACGGACGAGGGATGGACAGAAGAAGCTGAGTCAATTCCTGAATCAAAAGAACCTTGGGCCGAGGAAGGAACACCCTGGACTGAGAAGTATCCAGAGACATTCCCAGAAACGACACCACCCCATTCCGAGGAAGGCACCGGGCAGATGACAGCCATGCCCATGAGATCTTTTACTGCCGCCCGGAGCCCCTGCGCGGCCAGACTATCCAAGGGCACCCGAGACCTGAAGAATCTGGGGGGAGGCCGGATCTCGAACTCCAGCTTGTAACCGGAAGACACCACTTCTCGAATCCATCTGTCCGGGACCTCCTGGTCCCAGACCTGGGAGAAGTGTCGCAGCCGCCCCCCCACCCGCGAGGGTGAGGGCGCCCCCTCACCCACGAGGGTGAGGGCGCCCCCTCACCCACGAGGGTGAGGGCGCCCCCTCACCCACGAGGGTGAGGGCGCCCCCTCACCCACGAGGGTGAGGGCGCCCCCTCACCCACGAGGGTGAGGGCGCCCCCTCACCCACGAGGGTGAGGGCGCCCCCTCATTGCTGAGCCGGCTTGGCAGCGGCTTTGGGCTTAGAGCCCCAGCTGTGTCCTGGACGGGCACGTCCTCTTCCCCTGTTCCAGGAATCACCTCTGGAGGAGAAGACAGCCAATCCCCTTCCAGCTCTGGCACCCCCGAAAGGAAGGGGTAAAGGAAGCCGCCCCCCGAAAGGGACGACGTTGCTTCTTTCGCTGAGGTAACCTACCTCCTTTTGCGACCGAATCCAAGTTTTCTCCAAAGAGCCGTAATCCCAGAAAGGGAAGAGCCGTAAGCGACTTTTTGGACACAAAATCAGCCGCCCACTGGCGCAACCAAACTGACTGCCGAACAGCCACAAGCAAGGCCGAAGTTCTACTACACATCACCATGGTGTCATCCAGGGCGGCTAGCACAAATGACAAAAACAATTCGCACCACTTAAGGGCGGTGAACTCATCACTAGCTGGGTCAAGCCTGGAAGTAGACAACAGGTCCCTAACAACCGACCTAGAAGCCACTATTAAAAGCGCCGAAGCACAAAGAGGCCGCAAGGCCGACCCGACACTGGCAAAACCGTGACAAGCCATTTGGTCAATGCGTTTGTCCTCAACATCCTTGAGAGTAGAACAGTCAGGAGAATGCAAAACAGAGGTGCTAGACAACCCCAAAACAGGGGCGTCCACCTCGGGAGGGGACGACCAGCGCTTCACCGCATCCACCGGAAAGGGATATTTCTTATCCCAACCCGGAGGAACACCTGGAAGCCGAGTAGGCCTCTCCCATTCCTTAAGAATGATGTCATCGAAATGCTTTTGATTAGGGAATTCCAAGCGCGGCTTAGCCTCCTCAAAGAACCCCCCCCTTCTGCGGAAGAGCTGCTTCAGGAGGAGAAATTGCCAGAACCTCAAACATATGAGCTGGGACCTTAGGGGTATCCAAAGAATACCCCTGACCCCGCTCGGCATCAGTGCCAACAAACTGCTGATCGTCAGAACCATCCGACTCCTCAAATAGCTCCCCTTCCTCTAGCGGGGGGGGTAATCAGACCGTGGCTGGGGACAAGTGCTTTCTCTTAGCCGGGGCCTTTCTGGCAACAGTGCTAGAAAATAATTTTTCAAGATTGGCCAATCTGGCACACACCTCAGATTGCGACTCCCCACCCATGACGACATCACATTGGGTGCGGATCAGGCGGGGAGGGGTAGGTGAAGGGACCGGCGGCGCAGAACCAGACGCATGGGATCCGGGCTGCTGCGTAGTCTGCTGCGCACATGGTATGCAAAGGAATACATCATCCCCAGTAAGGGATACCCCACTCCCCAAACATTGCCGGGATTGCCCCGAGGGGAGCCCGGTATCCTGGGAAGCCTCCATATGGTGATTTTATCGGTAGTCGCAATACCCAAGGGAATTACGCAATATAAGCGACCCGGGATGCCCCTTCTGTGTCCCGAGTGGGAGGATTTATAGGGAGTTCTTAAACTAAACCAGGGACCCTAGGACCGGGAGGACCCTTTAAGATCCAACAAGGGTCCGCCTGGAATACAAAAAGAGGGACTATCACACACATATCACACAAATGCTGTGCACATAAACAGAAGGGCCAAGGCACACATACATATCCGAAACTGCACCGGAGGGGAAGAAGCTCCCCCGGAGACTGTCAACGGCCGTCGGCGCCTCAAACCGCCGGCCCGGCCAAGGGAAACGTATCAATCTCGCGTACCACATACACACAATAAGTAGCACAAAAGCATGCACTCTAAGAACTAACGGGCCCCCCCCCCCAGCTGTAGGGAACAATGGGTGACCGGGGAAGGGGGGAAATAACATCACCAAGGTGTAAGGGCAAGGACAGGGCATCCCAACCGGGATCACCAACCCGGAATACCGCCTACCCCTTAGTATGGGGTCTCACGGTGGAACATAGCTGTTAAAGCACCATAAGGTGCAGTCTACCCTTGGCCGAACCCGCAGCCTAGGCTGGGAGGCTCTTTATTAAAAAAGGGGGATAACAGTAGGTCCAGGCAGAAATAGACCAAAAGAGGGGGGCCGGGAGTTACCCCGGCTACCTGCAAGGAGGAGACATCCATCTTCTGACTTGCTCTCCGTCTGCAGAGATGAAAGACTGGGGAATGAGTGGGAGGTCCCAGGTATTTATGGACCGGGAGGGCAAGATCGCCCTCTACAGGTCGGTATAACCCAAGTGTAATGACTATTCTGAAGCGGGGTGTGTGACATACTTCGAATAATACAATTCTGTGATTACTCACCTGTAGAATTGGTATTATGAGTATACAGTACGTCCTGCTCCAAATCTAATACTTACAGTTGGGATATACTCCGGCAGATGGCGCTGGACTGCAGAGACATCGAAAATAGGCTCCTCCCGGCCCCTCAAATATCCAGGGACCTCCCACAAATCCCCAGCATTGAAAAGCAGTTAAGGAGAAGCCTGGAGAATTAAACAATCCACACTATCAACTATAACAATGATAATCACCATACAGGGGTTCCAAGAAAATGCAAACCAAGGGTGGGTTGGAGCAGGACGTACTGTGTACTCATAATACCAATTCTACAGGTGAGTAATCACAGAATTGTATTATTCTTAGTATACAGTACGTCCTGCTCCAGATCTAATACTTACAGTTGGGACATCCAATAGCAGTGTCCATAAAGTAGGGTGGGATCCGCAAGAAAATCAGCAGCAGGCAGTTTAAACCACTGCCGCCTGCAGGACCTTTCGGCCAAAAACAGCATCAGCTGAGGCCCTAACATCAACCTTGTAAAACTTTGAAAAGGTATGAACAGAAGACCAAGTAGCGGCCTTGCAAACTTGTTCAACAGAAGCCTGGTGCTGAAAAGCCCAAGAGGCCCCAATAGCACGAGTGGAATGAGCAGTAAGGGAGAAGGGAGGATTCTTCCCCTTAGCAGAGTAGGCCTGATTCACAGCCTGACGAATCCACTTGCTGATAGTAGACTTGGCAGGAGCCAAACCCTTCCTAGGACCACAAGGGACCACGAAAAGAGCATCCATTTTCCTGAAAGGTGCAGTAGCCACCAGATAGTACTTCAGACACTTAACCACATCCAAAGAGTGCAAAACCCTCTCCTTAGCATTGCTAGGATTAGGGCACAAAGAAGGAAGAACAATATCCTTATTCAAATGAAAAGCAGACACTACCTTAGGCAGAAAATCAGGTTTGAAACGAAACACCACCTTGTCCTGGTGTCTCTCATAGTAGGGGGGCTGAATGGACAACTCAGACACACGCCTGACAGAAGTGATAGCCACCAGAAACACAACCTTGAGCGTAAGAATGGCCAAGGCAGCATCCTGCACAGGTTCAAAGGGAGCACCCTGCAAGGCTGACAGAACCAAGTTCAAATCCCAAACAGGCACCATAGGTTTACGTGGGGGACGCACATGAGTGACCCCCTGGAAAAAAGTCCTGATCAGAGGGTGCTGAGCAAAGGACTTCTGGAAAAAAATAGCCAGGGCAGAAACCTGACCCTTCAGAGTACTGAGTTGGAGCCCCATCTCCAACCCATGCTGCAGGAACTCCAGAATCCTGGGAATAGAGAAGACACGACAGGGAAGAGACTTAGACTCACACCAGTCAATGTAGGCAAGCCAAACCCTGTAATAAATGGAAGAGGAAGACTCCTTCCTAGCTTTAATCAAAGTATCCACAACTGAGGAAGACAGACCCTTCTCCATCAAGATGGAGGTTTCAGCAGCCAAGCCGTCAAAGCCAGAGTTTGTAAATTGGGATGGTGTAGTGAGCCAGATCTGGCACCAAGGGCAGAGCGTACCGATCTACTGTCAGCTGTACCACGTCTGCGAACCACACTCTTCTTGGCCACCTGGGGGCCACCAGAATTGCTGGCACCCCTTCCAGAGCAATCTTGCGCAGAACCCTGACCAGCAGGGGAATTGGGGGGGGAAGACATACAGGAACTGAAAGTCCTTCCATGACATTGCTAGCGCATCCGAGGTCAAGGCCAGAGGATCCCTGGACAGAGACAAAAGCTGGACGCTTGCGATTGTGGCGCAAACAGATCCACATCTGGTTGGCCCCAACAGTGACACAGAGATTGAAACACCCTGCTGCATAGGAACCATTCTCCCTGGCGAGAGGTCCTCCTGCTCAGAGAGTCCGCCAGGCGATTTTCCACCCCCGGGATGTACACAGCTGAAATGCAGGGGACATTGGCCTCCGCCCAAGTCAGGATCAGAGACGCTTCCTGGAGGGCCCCCTTGCTCCGGGTCCCTCTCGGATGATTGATGTAGGCAACTGCCGTCTGGTTGTCCGAGCGCACCTGAACAGGCAGGCCCTGAAGATGAGTAGTCAAGCGAGCTAGAACTAACCTGATTGCTCGCAGCTCCAAGACATTAATAGGAGTGTGGGCCTCCTGAGGGGCCCACCTCCCCTGGAACCGCAGGGACTTCCAGAAACCCCCCAACCTGACAGACTGGCATCCGTGGTGACCGTCTCCCAGGAAGGAGCAAGAAAGGATCTGCCCCCCAACAGGTTCCTTGAGTCCATCCACCACAAGAGGGACCTCCTGACCAGGGGGGAGAGCACACAGACCCTGTCCAGGGACGCTGGGTCCTTGTCCCATACAGACAATAGGTGAAGTTGCAGAGGCTTCAAGTGGAACTGAGCATAAGGGACCGCTTCGAAGCACGCCACCATCAGGCCTATCAGCTGCATCCCCTGCCTGATGGAGGGATGGGGACAAGCTAGGAGGGACTGAGCCTGTGCAATCAGATTGTCCACCTTCTGCTGAGGAAAGAAGATCCTTGCCTGAACTGTATCCAGATTCATTCCTAGGAATGGAGTTACCAAGGAAGGGGACAGTGAGGACTTGGGGTGGTTGATCACCCATCCAAATGACTCCAGAGTGGACACCACCAGCTGAGTATCCAACTCTGCCTGATGTAGAGACTGGGAAGTGATGAGGATGTCGTCCAGATAGGGAAGCACACGGGCGCCCTGACATCTGAGTACAGACATCACGCCAGCCAGCACCTTGGTGAACACCCTGGGAGCTGAAGTGAGGCCGAAGGGCAAGGCCACGAACTGGTAGTGTTGATACATCAGAGCGAACCTGAGGAACCTTTGATGACCTGGGAACACAGGAATATAAAGGTAAGCATCTTTGATGTCCACAGAAGTCATGAAATCCCCTTGGCGCAGGGAACTGATGGCAGAGCGCAGAGCCTCCATGCGAAAGCGCCTGCCCCTGACAAACTTGTTGAGAATCTTTAAGTCCAGGATGGGCCTGACAGATCATCCTTTTTGGGTACTGTGAATAAGTTGGAATAAAAGCCCTTGACTTTTTCTCTTAAAGGGACCTGGCAGATGACCCCCAGCTCCAGGAGGCCTTGCACTGCTTGCTCCTGAGCTGACACAGGGTCCTGAGGAATCCGAGATCTGATGAATCTTGGAGGGGGATTGGCAGCAAACTCCAACTTGTAACCGGAGGACACTACCTCCTGAGTCCACCGGTCTGAGACATGAAGCCTCCAGACGTGAGTGAAGTGCTGCAGCCGTCCCCACACCCGGATGAGTGAGGGCGCCCCATCATGCTTGAGGGGGCTTGGGAGAGGATTTAGCTTTGGGACCCCAGGAGGAGCCAGGACGACCACGTCCTCTGCCTCTACCCCAGAAATCTCCCCGGGCCCCAGGGAAAGACACCCCCCTTCCCTGTCTTGCACCACGGTAAGGGGAGGAGAAGGAACCCTGACCCCGAAAGGGCCGAGGTTGGCCCCTGCGCTGGGGTAACCTGCCTCCCTTAGCAAAAAGGTTCAGGCGGTCTCCAGACGCAGTCCTTTAAAGGGAAACCCATTGAGGGCCTTCTTGGTAGCATTGTCAGCAGCCAAACCGAGTGGCGTGTAGCCACCACGAGGGCAGAAGTTCTGGCACACATTCTGATGGTGTCATCCAATGCTGATAGGACAAAATTTACAAAAACATCACAAATGGAGACTGCATTAAACACCTCACAAGGCAAATCATCAGGGGCACTATCAAGCATATTTCTGATAAGGGTTCTAGTGGCCACAGCAGTAATGGCAGAGGCACAGACCGGGAGCAGCGCCGTCCCCGCACATTCAAAGGCGTGGGATGCCAGCTGGTCAATGCGCCGGTCCTCAGCATCCCGCAGGGTAGTAGAATCAGGGGAATGCATGACAGAGGTGTTAGATAGCCCTAGGATTGGGGCATCCACCTCGGGGGGGGGGGGGGGGGATGACCAACATTCAACCACCTCAGCAGGAAAGGAATACTTCCTATCCCAACTCTTTGGAACCCCGGGAAGTTTACTGGGACGCTCCCATTCCTTGAGCACAAGGTTATGGAAATGTGCCTGCGGCACTGGAAATTCCAAACGTGATTTTGCTGTATGGAAAAGCTCCCCTCTTTGCCTGGGAGCCTCAACAGGGAGAGAGATAGACAGAACCTCAAAAATCTGGGTCAATAATCTGTCAGTGTCTTCCGGGGTCCTGGGGTCAGAGCCAGAATCGTCATGACCCCTTGGTCTCTCATCAGATGAGCCTGAATCAGAAAAGAGCTCCCCTTCATCAGACGGGGTATAGCCACACAGATTCATAAACTCCTCAGTTCCCATAGGGAAAACAGTAACATTAGGCATCAAGTGCAGCTTCTTAGCAGGGGCCTTACACGCTAAAGACTTCGCAATAATCTGTTCAACAGTAGCCAGTCTAGAAGACACATCAGGCTGAGAATCCCCACTAGTATGCAACTCAGTAGGAGTGAGGTTTAAGCTTGGGGGAGTAGGTGAAGTGAAACGAGGTGCAGCCACTGGCAGGCCAGATTGCAATGCAAGCACCTGCTCAGCACAGGGTACACAGATCCGTGCCTTGTCAGCGTCAGCATGAGGCTGCCCACACGCTACACACAGCCGGTCTTGTCCCGAAGGTACCCCGGTAACATTATCCTGAGATCCCTCCATATGGTGATTATAGCGGCGCTATATAGCAATCCTGGATGCCCCAATAACCCGCTAGGGACGTGGGAGTATAATTTTTACAAGGCCTACAAGTAATATACTAAAAGCAGGGCAGGGAGAAGCCAAGAAGGGTTCGTCCCGCCTGAAAGACATAAGCAGACAAGACCTTAAGTACATCATAACAAAAGTGAAGCAGATAAAGCCGCCCGCGAGGGCAGTTACGGACCGCGGTAGGTAGGAGTCCGTCGCGCATAGGCCAAGTCAGAAAAGATGGTGTCGGTATACCTCGAAGGGCAGGCCAGTAACAGCGATGATGCGGAAGGCGCCAAAGACGGGCCCCGCCCCCCGAACAGCACGAAGCCAGAAGGCCAACAGCCAATGATGGCGTACCAGCACCTGAGGTAATGCCGCCACCAAGCTCGGAACCAAGTCAGCGCGCGGCGGCGGTAAATTTAAAAGCAATAAAGACAAGTCAGCGCGGTGGCTGACACAAGAATAAAGACATGTGAAAGGTGAAAGCACAGACTGCATAACCTACATATCTATACACATACACACACAGCCCCCTCTTTTCCCCCGAAGACTATAAGGAGGATGAGGGAGGACAGCGGCCACTTAAATAGGGCCCACCGATAGGCAGGGGCAATAGTGCGGGAGGGTTATCTCATAGAGGCTCACCATAAGCCTGAACCGCCTACCCTTTGGTGGGGGATTGCGGTGGAGCAGCGCTCTGAAGCACCTGACAGCGGTGCTGCCTACCTTCACCCGACCAGCGCAGCCAAGGCTGGGGAGGCATATTACAAGTGGAACGGGTGGGAATAGTCCTACAGGGCAGCAGGTTAATAACCCCGCTCACCTGTGAGTAGAGAGCCAATTTCTTGTCTTTCGCAGCCAGACTGCAGAGAAATTCTGGGGATTTGTGGGAGGTCCCTGGGTATTTGAGGGGGCCGGGAGGAGCCCATTTTCGATGTCTCTGCAGTCCAGCGCCATCTAGCGAAATATATCCCAACTGTAAGTATTAGATTTGGAGCAGGACGTACTGTATACTAAGAATATAGACAGATATGCAGAAACCCAAAACTTCATTCACATTCAGTGAAAATGGGAACATTCCCTGTCTCAGATACAGGAAGATAAAACCATTGCTGTACGATGGGGATTTTATATTCTAAGTATGTCACACACCCCGCCTCAAGAAATTCATAACGTGTGGGTAATACTGACCTGTAGAGGGCGATATGCAGAGATGCCAGGAAAAAAAAAAGAGAGCCCCTCCCGGTCCATAAATACCTGGGACCTCCCACTCATTACCCAGTCTTCATCTCTGCAGTCAGCGAGCAAGTCAGAAGATGTGGTCTCCTCCTTGCACAGGGGGATTTCAGGTAGCCGGGATGACTCCCGGCCCTTTAGTTATCTATTTCCGCATGGATCCTTTTTTCTGTTACCTCATGCCTCCCAGCCTAGGCTGACGGTCCGGGTGAGGGTAGAAAAGCACCCTTGGTGCTTAAGAGCAAATGCTCTCCCGTGAGACCCTATATAAGAGGGTAGGCGGTCATCCGGGACGGTGACCCCGGTTTGGGATGCCCCGTCCCTTGGCCTTACACTTTGGGTGGTCCCCCCCTTTGGGTAATGCCCCTCTCTCTAGCGGGATAGCGGAGGGTAGGAGCAGGGCCCCTTATTCGGTGTTAGGTCCAAATTTTGTAATCATTAATTCTTAATGTTTTAATGTATTAAATTATCCTCCCAATAGTTATTAACTTATTTATTACTTCATAACAGCGTGCATTTCTCTGTCAATACGGCGCTGTGGCCGCCATTTTTATGCAGGCTTTCTCCCTGAGGTAAAAGGGGCGGGGCCGGGCATCAGGGTCAAAGCCACGGCCCGCTCCCCTCTTTCTGTCTCTTCTGAGACCGGCGCCGCGGCCGCACATGGCTGCGGTGCCGGCCTTTTTGCATTGTCATGGCGGAGGGGAGCTTCTCCCCTCACGCTTTCACTCTTGGGGGCGGGGCCGGGCTTTCCAGCGCTGCGGCCCGCCCCTGTGTCACAGGTACCGCTGAGGTGCTTTTCTCTGTGCCCGTTTCCTCAGAAGGAGCTGGCCACGCCCCCTTCTCTCCTCAGAGCTGCTCTTTACCTCACGGAGAGAGGAAGCTGTCTTCAGGACCACAGTGAGTGGCCCGGTGGGCCCCCCTTCTGTCCCATCACCTATAATTATATATTTTTATGTCATATATATATATTTTATACTCCGCTTTTCTTATTAGCCTTTTTTATTATGTCTTTCAGATATAACTTACAGTGGTGTTAGGGGGTTTCTCCCGGTCCTAGGGTCCCTGGGTTCTTAATTGGCTTATTGCAAATCCTCCCACTTGGGACATTAAAGGGGCATCCCAGGTTGCTTATATGCGTAATTCCCTCGGTCATTGCAACCAACTATAAAGTTCACCTTATGGAGGCATCCCCGGATACTGGGCTCGGGCTCCCCTCGGGGCAATCCCGGAAGTGTATGGGGTGTGGGGCATCCCTTACTGGCGATGATGTATATCTGTGTATACCATGCGCACAGCAGACTATTACACGGCAGTCCAGACCCCAGGCGTCTGGTTCAGCGCCGCCGGTCTCTCCTCCCCCCCCTCCCAGTTTGATCCGTGCCCAGTCCGACGTTGTCATGGGCGGGCAGTTGCAATCGGAGATGTGTGCCCGATTGGCCAATCTTGAAAAATTATTCTCCAGCACGGTCACCAGAAAGGCTCCGGCTAAGAGAAAGCACTTGTCGCCGTCTTCACCGGCGGCCAACTTGGATGATCTTGATAATCTGGACTGGTCTGATTACTCCCAACTTGAGGAAGGGGAGGTATATGAAGAATCAGATAATTCAGACGATCAGCAGTTTGTGGGTGCCGATACCGAGCGGGCTTGGGGAGGTCTTCGGATACTCCTAATGTTCTGGCTCAGATGTTTGAGGTTTTGGCTATTTCTCCTCCTGAGGCGGTTCCACAGCAAAAGGGGGAATTTTTCGAAGAATCCAGGCCGTGCTTGGAATTTCCTAACCAAAAGCATTTTGATGGGATTATTGCTAAGGAATGGGAGAGGACTGCCCGGCTCCCAGGTGTCCCTCAGGGTTGGGACAAAAAATATCCCTTTCCCTTGGATACGGTTAAGCGTTGGGCGTCCCCTCCCGAGGTGGATGCACAGATTCTGGGTTTATCCAACAATACTGTTTTAAATTCTCCTGATTGCTCCACGCTTAAAGATGGTGAGGATAAACGCATTGACCAAATGGCTTGTCATGGTTTTGCCAGTGTTGGGTCAGCCATGAGGCCGGTTTGTGCTTCAGCGCTGCTGGTGGTGGCTACCAGTTCGGTGGTCAGGGACCTGTTGACTTCTTCTGGGTTAGATCCGGATAGTGACGAGTTCCTTGGCCTTAAAAAGGTGTGAATTGTTTTTGTCATTTGTACTAGCCGCCTTGGATGACACACTGATGATGTGTGGCAGAACGTCGGCTCTATTGGTGACTATTCGGCGTTCGGTTTGGTTGCGCCAGTGGGCGGCTGATTTTGTGTCTAAAAAGTCGCTGACCGCTCTTCCCTTTGTGGGATTATGGCTCTTTGGTGAGAAGTTGGATTCAGTTGCCAAGGGTGGTAAGTTACCTCAACGCAAAAAACAGCGTCGTCCCTTTCGGGGGGCGGGTTCCTTTGCTCCTTCCTTTCGTGGGGCTAGAGCTGGCAGAGGAATTGTTTTCCCCGCAGCCAGAGGAGATTCCTGGAACAGGGGCAGAGGACGTGCCCGCCCAGGATACAGCTGGGGCTCTAAGCCCAAACCAGCTCAGCAATGTGGGGGCGCCCTCACCCATGTGGGTGGGGGGACGGCTGCAACACTTCTCGTCTCGGACAGATGGATCCGGGAAGTGGTGAATTCCAGCTACAAGCTGGAGTTCGAGCTCCGGCCCCCTCCAAGATTCCTCAGGTCTCGGGTGCCTTCGGACCTTCTGGCCGCGCAGGAGCTCCAGGCGGCAGTAAAGAGTCTGTTGGATATGGCAGTTATTTGCCCAGTGCCCCCCTCAGACAGGGGTCAGGGCTTTTATTCCAATCTGTTCACGGTGCCCAAGAAGGACGGCTCGGTTCGACCCATTCTGGATCTAAAGATCCTCAACAGGTTCGTCCGTACGCGGAAATTTCGCATGGAAACGCTGCGTTCAGCTATCCATTCTCTTCGGCAGGGGGACTTTCTGACGTCCGTAGACATCAAGGACGCCTATCTGCATGTGCCGATTTTTCCAGCGCACCAGACATTTCTCAGGTTCGTGGTGGAGGATCTGCATTTTCAGTTTGTGGCACTTCCTTTCGGTCTTACCTCGGCTCCAAGGGTTTTCACCAAGGTGCTGGCCGGGGTGATGGCTCTCCTCAGAGCCCAGGGTATTCGCATTGTCCCTTATCTGGACGACCTTCTCATTATGGCATCTTCCTTCAGCCAAGCGGTATTGGACACCAGAACTGTGGTGTCCACTCTGGAGAGATTCGGGTGGGTGATCAACTACCCCAAGTCCTCCCTTTCTCCGTCCAGGTCAGTGTCTTTTCTGGGAATGTCCCTGGATACTTCCCAGGCCAGGGTGTTTCTTCCTCAGTCCAAGGTTCTCTTGATTAAGGAGTTGGTTCGACTCCTCCTGTCTATCCCTCGTCCGGCCATCAGACTGGGGATGAGGCTGGTGGGATTGAAGTGGTTCCCTTTGCTCAGTTCCACACAAGGACACAGCAGCTCCATCTGTTGGCAGCCTGGGACGGGTCGCCAGTGTCATTGGATCAGTCCTTCCTGATGAACCCCCCCCCCCCCCCCCCCCCCGAGTTCGGTGCTCCCTTCAGTGTTGGCTGGATCCAATCAATCTGTCGAGGGTCAGATCCGTTCTGGCCCCTTGTTGGGAGACGGTCACCACGGATGCCAGTCTATCAGGATGGGGGGGGGGGTTCTGGAAGGATCGTCAGTTTCAGGGACTGTGGGGGCCTCAGGAGGCTCACAAGTCCATCAATGTTCTGGAATTGAGGGCCATCAGGATGGTTCTGTTTTGCTTGACTCATCAGTTGCAAGGATTGCCGGTTCAAGTCCGGTCGGACAATCGGATGGCGGTCGCCTACATCAATCACCAGGGAGGGACTCGCAGCAGGAATGCCCTCAAGGAAGTGTCTTTGATTCTGGCCTGGGCGGAGACCCACATCCCGTGCATTTCAGCAGTTTACATTCCGGGAGCGGAGAACACGGAGGCGGACTCTCTGAGCAGGTTCTCAGCTCGCCGGGTGGGAATGGTCTCTCAGCCCCAAAGTGTTTTGCTTGATTTGTCTCAGGTGGGGGTCCCCGGTGGTGGACCTCTTTGCCTCTCGTCACAATCAAACTTCCGACATTTGTGTCTCTCTCACGGGATCCACTGGCTCTGGCAGTGGATGCCATGTCTCTGAACTGGAGGGATCTGGGGTTTCTGTATCTGTTCCCTCCGTTTCCCTTGGTGGCCAGAGTGGTGCGCAAGCTGGCCCTGGAGGGTGCGTCAGCAATTCTGGTGGCTCCAAGGTGGCCAAGACAGGTTTGGTTCGCAGATGTGGTAAGGTTAGCAGAGTATCAGTTCATTCTGCCCCTGCTGCCGGATCTGCTCACCCAGGGTCAACTACGTTACCCCAATTTACCAACGCTGGCTTTGACGGCGTGGCTGCTGAAACCTCCATCTTGAAGGAGGAAGGTCTTTCCGATGCTGTGATTCGAACTCTCATTAGTGCTAGGAAGCGGTCTTCCTTTAATATCTACTATAGGACTTGGAGGTCTTATATTGATTGGTGTGAGATCAGGGCGTTGCCTTGTAGGGAATTTTCCATCTCCAGAATCCTGGAGTTTCTTCAACATGGTCTGGACCTTGGGCTCCAGCTTAGTACTCTGAAGGGGCATTCTGCCCTGGCGGTGTTCTTTCAAAGGTCATTTGCCTACATCCTTTGGTTAAGACTTTTTTCCAGGGAGTCACGCACGTGCGGCCTCCTAGAAAACCTTTGCTCCCTGTTTGGGATTTGAATTTGGTCTTTCTGCTCTTCAGGATTCTCCTTTTGAGCCCTTGAATGATATTGCCTTGTCTTCACTTACGCAGAAGGTGGCCTTTTTGGTAGCCATCACTTCGGTTAGGCGTGTCTCTGAGTTGGCGGCTTTGTCCATTCAAGCCCCGTACTTTGAGGGGCATCAGGACAAGGTGGTTTTTTGTTTCAAGTCCGATTTCCTTCCTAAGGTTGTTTCTGCCTTTCACCTAAACCAAGACATTGTTCTGCCCTCTCTGTGTCCTAATCCCAGCAATGACAAGGAGAGGGCCCTGCATTCTTTGGATGTGGTTCGTGTTGTGAAGTATTATTTGGAGGCAACGTCCTCCTTTCGTAAGAAAGATGCCTTTTTTGTGGCGCCCTCCGGGCCCCGAAAAGGCTTGGCGCCTCCATTAGGAAATGGATCCGTCAGACCATAGTTGGGGCCTATTCTGCCAAAGGGAAGGTACCCCCTTTTCGTGTTACTGCTCATTCTACTCGTGCGGTTGGGGCGTCCTGGGCTTTTCAGCACCATGCCTCTGTTGAGCAAGTTTGTAAGGCTGCTACTTGGTCTTCTGTTAACACTTTTTCCAAGTTTTACAAGGTTGATGTTCGGGTCTCAGCGGATGCTGTGTTTGGCCGCAAAGTTCTGCAAGCTGCAGTGGTTTAAGTTGTGCCTTGTTGCCTTGTTTTGGATCCCCGCCCTTTATGGACACTGCTGTTGGATGTCCCACACGTTATGAATTTCTTGAAGCGGGGTGTGTGACATACTTAGAATACCCATTTTACAGGTGAGTATTCACAAAATGGTATTATTCTAAGTATGTCACACACCCCGCTTCACCCTGCCCTTTTGAATTCTGGATCCTTTATATGGTGAACTTTGCGTTGTTATGCTTTGTGTTGGGCTCTTCCTGGTCCCTTACCTTACTGCTGTTCTTATACTGGGTAATGAGTGGGAGGTCCCAGGTATTTATGGACCGGGAGGGGCTCTCTTTTTTCCTGGCATCTCTGCATATCGCCCTCTACAGGTCAGTATTACCCACACGTTATGAATTTCTTGAGGCGGGGTGTGTGACATACTTACAATACCCACTTTACAGGTGAGTATTCACACAATTGTATTTTTTTGCCCTGAAAGATCAGGACTACAAGAAATCAATTGTCTGGAAGGCAGGACACTTTACTAACCCTTCAAACCTTGGTGAAAAAACATTTAAGCTGTTAACAATTTAAAGTCATTCTAAAAGGGAAAGAGGAAAAAATAAATGCTATACTCACCTTTAACCCTTTAAGTGCCAGCCTACCTGGAGTTTTTGTTACGCTTTGTTGCCTGACCATTTTTCACTATTTTGCACTATGCATGTTCAACTGATTTTTGAAGGGATTTTCCAGTAAAATTATATATTGTTTTTTTCAGCAGAGTCTGGGCTTTAACATAAAATGTCTTGTTTATCATTTGTCAAGTGTATTCTTAATATTTTGGGGTGAAAAATATGTAAAAAAAAATAAAAAAAATCAATTTTTTACAATTCGTAGTGTTTTTTTGTAATAAAAAATGTAAGTTTGTCAAAATCTTATTGCGTGTGAAATCCCAATTTCTCCCGGTTACAACGGTACCACATATGTATTGGTAGACACCCTTTCCTGCCCAGGAGACTCCCCCAAACTGAAACAGCACTTCAGATTTTTACATCAAATACAGCTATGCTAAGCACTATGTGCACCTTGCAGTTTTTTAATAAAAACAACCCTTTACATTTGAAATACCCCCCACAAACTATATATTCTCTGGAAATACACACTTCAAGCTGTCTAGGCGTACCAGGCTTGTTGATGTTGCCACAGTTTTCTGGAAGTTCTCCCTCAATGTATTCTTTGGTTACACAGAGCTTCCCTAAAAAAGGATAAAAAAAAGCAGGATCAAAGCCACATTTTCCTACAAAAAAAACTATATGCAAACAAGAAAAAAACAAGTTACTCTGAAAAAGCAACATCCCCCGAACGATACCCAACATGCATAGCTACTGTCAAAAGAAGAGTTGCCAAACACCAAAAAGTAAAGCATGTGCACAATGGTAATTTTGCTTGAAAATTTCAGCTCTGCAGACAAAGTGTGCACCTTGCGCTTTTTCTACCAAAACAACCCTTTACATTTGGAATACCCCCCACAAACCATACATTCCTTGAAAGTACACATGATAAGCTTTCTAAGCGTACCCATCATGTTGTAGTGGGCCCATCTTTCTGAAAGTAATCCCTCAAAGAATTCTTTGGTCGCACAGGGTTCCCTTAAAAAATGTATAATAAAGCAGAATAAAAAAAAGTTTTCCTAAAATATCAATATGCAAACAAGAAAAAACAAGCTAAATCTAAAAGCGCAAGGTCCCCCGAGCAGAACGATACCCAACAGAACGATACTTTTAACCATTTTAACTGCCAGCCTACCTGAGATTGTCACCCCCTCTTGACAGGTAATTTTTAACCATTTTGCGCCATGCTTAACTGTGATTTTTGCAGGTATTTCCAGGAAAATTATATATTTTATTTTTGCGGCAGAGTTTAGGCTTTAACATGAAATGTCTTGTTTGTGATTTTTTTTACTGTTTTTTCAAATATTTTTGAGTAAATTAAACAAAAAAAATTTTTTTTTAGAAAATTGTCTCCTTTATTTCAAATAAAACTTTTTTTTTTTTTTTTTTTAAAGAAAACCATATTGCATGTGAAAGCCCCATTTCTCCCGATTACAACGGTACCACATATGTATCGGTAGCCCCCGAACACTTTATAACATCCACACTATAAAGGGTTAAATCAAGAAAGAAAATTCCCATTTTTTTTAATTTTAAGAGTTAAAAACCCTTAAAAATTCCCATAAAAATGACATGGGGTCCCCCCTACCCAGCATAACCAGCCCGGGGATCAGCTATGCAGAGCTTGTAGAACAGGGCGCAGGGGCCAGCTTTGGTGGCCCCCCCCCGCCCTGCCAAGTACAAGCCCGCACCGCTTAAATCAGCCCGGGCCCTTCTGCCCCCCCTGGGCTTCGGGGAGGCAGGTAATAGGGGGGCTGGGGTTAATGGCAAGTCACCCGCTAGCCGCAGGTTACTTGACAGCCCCCCAGCCTTGTGAACTGGTATAGGGGTTTCATGGACTCCTTACACGTTCACAATGGGTTAAAGTGGACCAACACCCAGGGCTGATCGGCCCGGGAATCTATAAGATCCCCAGACCGTTCTATTCCTTCCCCATGGGGCATCCAAAATCGGGATGCCCCTCTGTGTGAAACCCCCCGAAACACCCGCTACCACTTACCTGAATCCCGGTCCTACAGCGCATGCGCGGGACGCATTCCTCTAGCAGGGTGCGTGCACCCGCTGGCTATTTATGAATGGCCGGCGCGGGCACGCTCCCTGTTAGAGGGAAGTGGGGGATGCGGTCTCCAGCACGCTCAGAGTGGCTGAGCTTAGATGTCTTAGACGTCCATAACTCAGCTGCTCTGAGCGCACTGATTGGACGAGCGGCCGCGCATGCACCATAGGATCGGGGTGAGATGAGTTATTGTGGGCGATCGGGGGGTTTCACAGAGAGGGGCATCCCCGATCGGGATGCCCCGGGGAAAGAACCAATACCCAGGATAGTCAAAATCCTGGGTGTTGGTCCACATTAAATGTAAAAAACAAACACAAAACACACCACACCACAAAATGCTGGAAGCATTTTATACCTGCTGTGTAACAGGATATAAGCGGTTAATTTAAAAAAAAAAAAAAATTGACATGGGGGGGGGACCCCATTTTTTGGGGGGAATTTTAAGGGTTAAAAACCCTTAAAAATCCCTCCAAAAATGATGCAGGGTCCCCCCTACCCAGCATTACCGACCCGGGCCAGCTATGGGGGCTTGTAGAACAGGGCGCAGGGGCCAGCGTTGGTGGCCCCTGGCCCTGCAGGCTACTAGCCCACATAGCCACTAGGTGGCCCGGGCCCTTCTGCCCCCACCTGGCCATTGGGGAGGCAGGTAATGGGGGGGCTGGGGGTTGATGGCAAGTCACCCACTAGCCGCAGGTGACTTTCCAGACCCAGAGCCTTGTGAACTGGTATAAGGGGTCTCATGGACCCCTTACCAGTTCACAAAGGGTTAACTGTTAAAAAAAAAAAAAAAAAAACACCACACAAATGTATTTTATTAAAAAAAAAAAAAAAAAAAAAAAAAAAAAAAAAAAGCTCTTGTAAGCTCTTGTCCCTCGCCGCTGTGCTGACAGATGCCGGTGATCGGCATCCAGACAAGGGGGAGGCAGGAGATCAGAGGATCTCCTGCCACCTCCTTCCCCAGGCACCGATCACCGGCATCTGACAGCTGAGAGAGCTGAAGCCGGTGATCGGGGCCGGGATGACGTCGTTAGGGGCGGGGCTTAGCGGCAAGATGACGGCCGCCGTCGGAGGAGCAGAGGGGAGAGAGCCTTCCGTGCTCTCTCCTCAAGATCAGTAAGTCCTGGGGGGGGGATCGGAGGCGCCCCAGGTGAAGAGGAGGGACAGCGGGAGCCAGCGCACACGGAGGTAAGTGAATGTCATTTTTATTTATTTATTTATTTTTTTACAGTTAGCAGAAGCGCCGAAGCGGGGGGGGGGGGGCGGCCTATTCCGGGGGCTCTCCTGGATCGGATGGCACCAAATTAAAGAGGAGACCCGGCCGGATCCAACGAGGGGTCAGGTGAGTATTTTTTTTTTTTGCCCGCTAGCAGGGGTAAATGCCAGGCATGTGAATTTTCCGTGGCTGGCACTTAAGTGGAGGAGAAGCAACCGCGTAAATTTTACGTGGCTGGCATTTAAAGGGTTAAGCCTGCCCCCCCCCCCCCCCCCATCTTCAAACAGCTCTTATCCATTGAATGGATGCAAGCTGCTGGACAATGGTGAAGGCTGCACAGGCAACGCAAGACCGGGCGATTCAAAAAAAGTGTCTCAGTGCCGAACTATCATCAATATAGCAGGGCTGCCCATCCCTAGGGGCATCCCAGATCGAGATTCCCCACTGTGGGAAACCCCCCAGGGCACCTCCATCAATGTCAATATCCGGTGGCCATCCCCGAGCTGCGAATGTGCTCCCACCCCAAGCCATTTAGATAGGCTGGGGGTAGAAGCATGCGCTGCAGGGACGCAGCCACTCTTGCTCCTTTTGCCGAAGTCTTGCACATAAACAAGAGTGGTTTGCCGAGCATTACATATGCACCTCAAATGGCTCAGATTGAGAGCAAAACAAGGATTCTACTGTAATTTTTACCACTGGCCGTGTGACCAGCCCCCAACTCTACAAGTTAGGTACCTGGTAACTTATTTTCGAAACATCCGAAAGGGCAGCATATGCCTGAGACCTCCGGGCTCCTCCTACCAATTTGGAACACCTGACCACCAGACAAAATAAAATCTTGAGTCCTCCTCCCATTCCTCAGTTGTTGTAGAGATCTGAAAGAGAGAAAAGAAACAAGACCCACAACTCCAACGTATAATCAATACATAATGCAACTCCACATAAGAAAAAAGGGAGGGAAGCCGGCGTATGCTGCCCTTTCGGATGTTTAGAAAAAAAGTTCTCAGGTACCTAAAGTTTTCTCAAAACATCCTTTGGGCAGCATACGACTGAGAGATAGGCGAGTACTACCTCGTTGGGTGGGAAGAATAGCATGGAGGACAAAAGACAGATCTTTCTGGGACAGAAGATCCAACCGAAGGAGTCCAGTAAAAAACCTTCGCTGGAGGACCAAGTGGCTGCTTTACCCCAGCCTGCTCTGCCCCAGATGTAGCATCACTTCTTGTAAATGAGACGTGATACCATTTGGCCTGACATAATCTCGATAAGCCAAATCCTGTAAAGACTAGAACCTCTTTGTCCTTACTCGCACCTACAACGTACATGAACCCACTGTCGGATCTCCCTTAGTCTGGTAAAGGGACATCAACAATGTGTAAAACATCTAGTTTATCATACGAAGCTTCCTCATGAGTTATAGAAAGAAGGACCATTCCTTGAGCCCAGGAAAACTGATGAGACCTTAGGTCAATAGCAAGGATCCACTCTCAGAATACTGGATCTGGGAAAAAAGCTCAAAAGCTTGAACACTTGATCCTGAATAAAAATCTTAACCCTAAAAGTTGCTCGGATAAGTGTAAGGACTAGCCTCGGCCCCAGAGACGAGCCTAGGGGCCAGAGACGAGCCTAGGGGCCAGAGACCATGAAAGAGCCCCGTGGAAGTATGTCTTCCACTGAAAATCCTAATTCCATTTGAAATGTTTGTATCGAACACAGAGATTGATCTTTTATAAAAGCAGAATTAACCTCCATCCAAGGCTAACTTCACCAGAAAGATAGAGGAATAAAAAACCCCTCCCTCACTGGTGACGGGGAACTGGGATAAGACTCCCCTGGCTCTCATGGTTAGCAGATTTTCTGAATATCTGATCGTTCCTCCAACCCCACGGATATAGGGGAGAACAGAATTCTGACTGAGGAGTACAAGTAAATACTATGTGAAAAAAACCCTCATTCATGCCCCTAGGAATGAAAAGGGGCAATACAAAGTATTCAGGCCCCAACTCGAGACATGGCGTCATTGGTCCTCGGGTTTGGGCCAATAGGTTCCAGACAGAGCGGAACTTTTAAAAACCTCCTTCCCAGCAGAAGAGGTAGAGGAGGAAGGTATCCCCAGATCTTTTAGTAGTGGAAGGAGCATCTAAAAAAAAGTTCTAAAAGAGCACTTCGTGGCTGAAAAAAAGGATTTCATAATCCTTCTAGACTAGTCCTTTCCATAGACAGTCCTTCAATTGTTGAAGTCAGAAGCCCAAATTTCTGATCCACAAATGGAAGCCAAAATAGGTCTAAACATTATATTCTACTTGCCAGACCTTTTTGTGAATCTATTATATAGGGGATTGCTAAAAAACCCAAAATCTTCAAAGGCTAACCCGGCTTCCTTAGAGACTCTGGCACAAGGGCATCCAACTTAGGGCATTTTCCCCAAAACTCTGAATCCTCTTCCGCAAAAGGATATCTAAGTTAAAGACTAAGCTAACGACCCCTAGGGTCCAAGTACTGACCAGGCCCGATACCGCTCAGCCCCCAAGATCAGACGCAATCAGGGTGGCATGGCACATATGTCTTGAGACAGTTAATGTATTCTAAGATGGATCCTTCCATTTGTTCATAATCTTATCCTTTAAGAACTATAAAAAAGGAAATGAATAGGAAGAGTCAAGGTGCAAAGTCTGGATAAAGCCCATCATGAATATACTATGGGCCTGAATCCTTTCCTTTTTTTTTTACATATCCATAGGGATAGAAGAAAAGGTAAGTCTCCCAGAGGGAATAATACCTTCCTTTGGCCGAAGTTACAGAACTGGTGGTCCGATCTTCCCCTTTCCTAGAGGAAGAACTCTCCCCCCCCCCCTCCATGTGATCGGATAATAAGAGGGAAACAAAGGGACCTGTTGGTTAGGAAAATACAACCTGGTTACCCGAACCCTCTGGCCCCAAGGTGAGGAAGAAATCTGGTCTATCAGTTCCTTCATCACCCGCAATAGATCGTATTACGCTCTTTTATTAACCACCTTGATAGAGGGGTTTCTTATAGGAATCTAAAAGCCCTGTTAATCACATGGGACAATTCATATTCTTCTTATGGGAATTAGATCCGGAAGAAGAGGATTTAGGTACACTTTCGGAAACTTAGTCCGGGGTCAAAGACTAAGACATAAGCAAACACAGGGGCGAGAGCTATATCCCTAAATTCGATTAAGCATGCCCAAAATAGACACTATTAATAAATAAAAGTGACTTACCGGGGCAAGGCTGGGCCTCCCAGAATCGGCAGCCGACAGAATATTTAGATGAATCCTGATCCACATTAGCCATTTCTGTGGATGAATCTTCAATTCAGAACCAACATAAGTTCAATATAACTGACATCCGCTCGACCACCTTCTGGTATGAGGCACCACGGATCGGCTTACTGAATCCACCTAAATAGGGCAGGAGCACAATCCCACAATCTATTGTTAACCCTTTTCACAACAAAATTCTCAGAAAGGGAGGCCATAATACAGATTTACCAAAACACTGTGCTGCCCCTTTAAGGCCTAGCGCGTGTTGTGGCCGAGCAGGAAAAACCTCGGGCACTGGAATGTGACGTCAGTAGCCCGGGAGGAAGAAGCCCTGATCCCAATGTCCTGGCAGAAAAACTACAAAGAAATACGCCGCGCGCGCATGCGCGATCTCCCTACCATGGCGGCCTCCGGAGCATGATGAAATGAATCACAGAGGAATCTCCTGGTACCTGGATATGGGACCCTGTGGCCTCCGATCCCCATCTTCCGCCTGCCAGCTGCACCGGAGGAATGCAAACGTGTCACCGCGTTAGTCAGAGCCAGGTGGGGAAGAGAGAGGGAGAGAGAGAGAGAGAGAGAGAGAGAGAGAGAGAGAGAGAGAACGTGTCATTCCCCTCTCTTCCCCTCCTCTTAATAGTAAATGGCCCCTCAAATAATAAAGTCCAATAATGCTGGAAAAAAAAATCCCAGAGTAACCAATTCCTCAGGGAGCTTCCAGAGCGTTGTCACAACATAAGCAATCTAAATAAAATCTCTAAAAACTTACATAATGGGGTCTGGTCACCCCAGCTTCTTCCATGAAAGTCATCCTCAGTAGGAGGGAAAAGTATGGCTTACCCCCCTTTGAAAATTAAATCAAAGAATGGGATCTGGCCTAGAATCCCATAGGGTATCCCGGGCCCAGGCATAATAAAGACCTTCAGGACCGAGAAATGGACCCCCTGCTAAAACAGGCCCATAGCACCGGAAAAAATACTTACCTAAACCTTCCTGATTCAGGAGCTAGTGGTCTGGCTCCTACCTCACGGAGGAACATAAAAACAACTGAGGAATGGGAGGAGTCAAGATTTTATTCTGTCTGGTGGTCAGGTGTTCCAAAATGGTAGGAGGAGCCCGGAGGTCTCAGGCGTATGCTGCCCGAAGGATGTTTTGAGAAATACGGTCTCACGGTCCAACTCTCCCTGCAGCAGGTTGCTCATGTATCCAAGATGCCCTGCTGTGCCCCCAGTATAACTCACCTTCTTCCAGTCTTATGGTGCATGCACGGCCCTTTTTGGCTGGGAATGGACAGACAAGAGCGTCGGTGGCCATATCCCTTGCTGCCCTTTAAAGTGGCCCAACACCCAGGATTTTTACTGGGGGGTGCCCCCCTGCGCGAAACCCCCCAGATCGCCCTAACAAACTCACCTCACCCCGCTCCTACGCGAGCGCTCGTCCAATCATTCACGAATGGACGGCGCGGGTGCGCGCCCTGCTAGAGAGAAGCGCGAGATGCGGCCACGGCTCGTGCATGCGCTGTTGGAACAGGGATAAGGTAAGGTTTCTGGCCGTCCTGCGGGGTTTCACACAGCGGGGCATCCCGATTATAGATGCCCCGCGGGGAGGGACCTATTCCCGGGCTGATCCCCCCTGGGTGTTGGTCCACTTTAAAATGGACCAACACCCAGGATTTTGACTGTCATGGGTTTTGGTCCACTTCCCCGGGGTGTCCCGCTATGTGAAACCTCATAGATCGCTAGTTACAACTCACCTCACCCCGCTCCTACAGCGCGAATGCGCGGCCGCTCGTCCAATCAGCGTGCTTGGAGCCGCTGAGCTATTCGCGTCAAAGCTCAGCTGCTTCGATGACGCTGGCGACTGCATCTCACGCCTCCCACTAACAGGGAGCCCGCCTCCACCGGCCATTCACGAATGGCCGGCGCGGGCACGCACCCAGCTAGAGAGAAGCGCGAGATGCGGCCGCGGCCCGCACATGCGCCGTTGGACCGGGATTCAGGTAAGGTTTGCGGGCGTCCTGGGGGGTTTCACACAGCGTATTTTGGATGCCCCGTGGGGAGGGATTGGATAGGCCCGGGAATCTTATAGATTCCCGGACCGATCAGGCAGGGTGTTGGTCCACTTTAACACGGCTAAAGGGTGCATGGCTAAAGGTATAGCTTATGCCCGCCATGGATCGTACATTTTTCTTGGTATCTGGTGGGGGTTTAGGTTCACACAGCAGGGGATCATATTGATTAAAGAGCCACTGACCATGGGTTTTGGTCGACTTTAAAGTCCTTGTTTATGCACGGTCAAAAATGATGCCCATTGTGCAGGACTACACATGGCACTGTTCTTTTTTTTCCCTTTTTCAAAAGTAAGCCAGAGTAATTATAAAGTTTCACCTAACGATCCTCATGTCAAGGGAGCTGGGCCATACAGGCATACTGTGTTCATTGGACTGAGCTGGGGTTGACTAAAAGCAGCCAGGAAAATTATATTAAAGTTTGACTGGTCAATCCATTTAATCTAAGAAGAATCTGATAAGTAGGAAACAGGAGCAGTGAGAACCTAAGAAAAATCCTGGACTCACCGTTAGTTGAAATATCACTTTTGGGTGGACAGATGAGATGTCAGAATATGTGACCTTCCATTCCCAATTAGCCTAGAAAAGCAGAACAAGCTTAGAAGCAAAACCCATTTATCAATAGCTCGCATCTATTGTATAATCTTGCTTTTAATAAAATAACAGAAAAGCTCAGCAGCTTGAGGACATCATTTTGGACACATTAAAAATGGCATCTTTCAAAAGTGGAATAAGCCTTTAGGCTGGTTCCACAACAGCACGGAAGCAGAACGCGCACACTTTAGGGCGAGCGTCCTGCATCCGCCTGTGAAAAGCTGCCCATAGTATTCTATTGTTTGCGGAGCTTTCCGCAGAAGCCCTGCCAGCCGCATCCTGAGGGAGCAGTATTAGCAATCTCCCTCCATGTGCGTAGATAGTGCTAAATGAAAGCCGTCTGCTGAATGACTTAGTAACATCAGACGGCTCTCATTGGACGAGAGTCCGCATTGGAGTCTGGACAGGTGTTTTCTGGCTTCCTTAGGAGCTTCACACAGTGGGGCATCCTGCTTCGGGATGCCCCAAGGGGCTGGAACAAAACCCAGGAAAGTCAATTTCCCCGGCATTGTTCAGCTTTAAAAGTTAAATTGGACCAACAGTGAAAAATGACTTAAACCAGAACACAACAAACAGTGCTCATATTCATCCCTCCCCAGGGCAATTTAGATTGTTGCACATAATTAATTTACCTTTACCTTTTTTCCAAATAATGCTGTGGTAAATTTTAAAAACAAGATGATGGCTCATGGTGTGCAGGCCACCTGCAAACAGAGGTGCTGCTGGGCTTACTGTTACTGTACATTGGCAGTTATGTCGGTTGAACCCAGGCAGCAGCATGGTTGAGATGCTAGGAGATGAAGCTCCAAAAAGGCTGCTACCTTTCTTTTCTAACAGGTTATTGCTCTGGTTCAAGTCCCATGTAGCCCATAGCTGCATGTCGGGGGCTGCAGGGCTTACCTCATTATTAGATCCACATCCAGCCGATCACAACGCCCCTCTAGCTCGTTGTGCCTTCCTCCCTGGTTCAGTCAGCCGTGGCGACGCCCTGCCATCAGTCACAGTTAGCTGCTAGGCCCCCCTTCCATTGCAATTAACGCATATATGGCCATTGTATGTTTGAACAAACAAGGGCATTTTTTAATATTTAAATCCAAACTTAAAAGTTCCCACAAAAACAGATGTAACCCATTCATTTCCAGAACTTTTCCTAGAAGATATTGATATGATACCCGCTTCGCCAACTATACAATTACCGGTTAAAAGGATGAGAAACTAACTCAAGTAAGATTAAAATAATGGCAAAAAAATACAGGCCAAACGTACCATAGCCGAGATCAGCAAAATTATCTGTCACGGGATCAGATGCAACTGATCAAAATACAGGTATGATGCCACCCTGTACCCGTGGGACTCACGAATTGACTGCTAGATCAAAGTTTCATTCTGACCACCTCTGTCTAAAACTGAAACATTTTATCTGACATAAGGCTATATAGAAAATCATACAAGATCAGCAATTGTGACTATCCAGAAATCTGGGGATAAAGCCATGTCTAAACATGTATTAAAGAGAATAGAATATAGGAGATAACTACAATGATCAATCATGAATGACATTAGTTGTCACTCGAAGGTTGTCATATTTCCAGGTGGAGCGTTACTTGTGCAGCAATTACCAATTTCTAGAATTTCCCACAAACAAACCACGGCAGAGGATTCCAAACTGGTCCATGATGAAGAGGTTAAAGTGGACCAACACCCAGGATCGGGGTGCCCCGCTGTGTGAAACCCCCCCGATCATCCGAAAAACTCACCCCTCCTCGCTCCCAGCGCGGACGGACAAGCGATTTGACAGGAGCGGACAAGCGGCTCCTCCGCCGCCTCCCGCGCGTCACTCTTGATGCCCGCGCCGGCCATTCACAGACGGCCGGCGCGGGCACGTCTAGAGGGGCGTGAGGGAGGCGGCCAGCCGCTGCCGAAGACAAGGTAAGCGGATTTGGGGTGTTTGGGGGGGTTTCACCCCGCGGGACATCCCGATCTCGGATGTCCCGCGGGGAGGGAGGTGATCGGCCCGGGAATCTTATAGATTCCCGGGCCGATCACGGGAGGGCGATGGTCCACTTTAAGATAAAATTCCTTGAGGGCACAATGTCCAGGAACTTGAAATTGGAATTAAACACTAAACTGGCACTTTTCTTTCCTCAACAACAAAAAAAATCCCCATTAGTCTTACCAGTAACAGTATTTCTACAAGTCCTTCAGGATGGCCACTTGAGAGATGGCCCCTCCCCCTGGAGAGGAAACACAAACTAGGACAGAGTTTAAACTGTCTACTACTACTAGACACTACTACACCTTCCTCTCAGTCTTTAGTATTTTATCAAGTAAACAAAAGGGAAAACAAAAAGGACCAAATTGAATTTGGGAGGGTATCTAGGGCTGTCCTGAAGGACTCACAGAAATAATATTACCGGTAAGATGAACAGGGATTTTCTCCCTTCGTCCTTCAAGTCGACCACTTGAGAGGATAAGTAATTTTAATCTTTAAGGGTGGGATACCGAATTAAGAAATCCCCTAACGAAGGATTGTTGAGAACCAGACAAAAGGACAAGCTTGTAATATTTAAGAAAGGTATGAGGGGGAAGACCATGTGGCTGCCTTGCATATCTCTTCCAAGGAAGCACCAGAGCTTTCCACCCAGGAAGTGGATACTGCTCTGGTGGAGTGTGCTGCAATGTAGGGAGGTGGTGTGTCCATACAATTGTAGGCTAACGATATGGCTTGCCTAATCGATCTAGCTCTGGAAGCTTTAGAGGTGGCCAGACCCATTTTTCCCGCTAAATGCCACAAACAGGTGGCCCAACCTCCTCCAAGCATCTGTGTGCCCTAAGTAAATCACTGAGAACATTATAACATCCAAAGAATAAGAAGTATCCTCCTCATCTTCCGGGTTGCCCCTAAGAGAAAGTAGGATAATATCCTGGGATCTGTGAAAAGTGGTGGCAATTTTAGGCAAGTACAGGGATCGGGCCTAAGGATGGCTCTGTCAGGTAATACAAGCAGAAAGTTTATCTTTAAGGGTAGAATTCTGCCTGATTCCTCAGCAAGAGACTCAAATGGTGGTTTGGAAAACCCCTTTAGAACAAGGCTTAGATCCCAGGTAGGACATTTGGCCCAGGGACTGGCCTCCTTCTGGCAATGGCAACAAAAAACCATATTGATTAAATTCTCTTTCCTCAAGGTGTTATCGAGGAAGATCGAGACTGCAGAGGCCTGAGTTTTTAGTGTACTTACAACCAGTTCAACCCTTCCTGCAGGAAATCTCAGACTGAAGAAATCAAATTCTTATTCACACTGTTGGCTGCTAAGAAAGAATAGAACTTCTTTAAAATTTTCCGGGTAGATTCTTCTTGTAGATTCCTTTCGGCCACCTATAAGGGTTTCTACCACCCTTGCGGAAAGCCCCTTCTTATTAAATAATGTTCTCTCAGGATCCATGGGGTTAGAATCAGATTCTGGAGACCCAGCTAACATTTCTGCTCTGCTCAGAAGTCTGCGACTAAATTCATAGATCTTTTTAGGTGAACCACTGAAAGTGACCTTGTCAGATGTTGAAGAGGTAGAAGGAGTGAGGGAACCAGATCCTGCAGTGTTACAGATCTGGTTTCCCCTTGCTGATTTATGTATTACTACGGAGGTATTGTCTGATCGTATCTGAACCTCTTTTCCAATCACAAGGTGATGGAAAAAATGCAGAGCCCCTGTATGTGCCAGGAGTCTAGATGTGCCCCCCAGCCCCAGGTACTAACATCTGTCGTATTGACAATAGCTATGTCTGTCTCCAAACCCTGCAGATTTTGAAGATCCAGCGACCAGGCCAGGCTGTCTATTATTGTCTGGGGAGGATGTACTTTGGCCTTTAGGGACAAAAGCTCTCATAATTTCCCTTATGGAGATGGACTCCTTTTGGGTCAGTTTGCTGAATTGGGTTAGAAGCTTCTCTTGCTTGATCGGCAGGTAGATAAATCTTTTGTTCTACAGTGTATATCCAGATACAGAGACACCTGCATCTTTTGGAAGGAGTCAGGCTTAATTTTTCCAGATTTACAATCTATCCCAAATTATACAGAAAAGCTATGGTCACAGCAAGGCTGTTCAAGAAAGATGTCTCTGTAGTTCCTGTCAATAGATCATCCAGGTAAGGAAAAAAAAAAAATGGAGATTCCCCTGGAGTCCCAGCACACTCATGGCTTCCACCAGGATCCAAGTGAAGACCCTGGGAGCCGAGGAGATTCCAAAGGGCAAAGCCCGGTACTGTGAAACACTACTGAATTTAAGAGGATTTCAAACCTCAGAAAACAGCGGTGCATCTGAAATGTGGGTACATGTAAATAGGCATCCTGTAAATATGGTGAAGATTGATTCCATCCTGAACCTCTTGTAGATAATGAAACTGTTGAGGGGTTACAGTCTCAGAATTAGTCTGAATGCACCTGATGGTTTTTGTACCAGGAATACAAGGTGGCAGGCTCCAGAAATAAATCGTAAGCTGGTGTCACTGAAATAGAAATAATTTCCTATCCATTCATTCCTTTCTAATTTAATTAAAAGGGAATGGCAATTCCCTAAAATAAACTCTATCAAAGGTAAATTTCTGTTTGAGGACTCAGCTTATGTATCTTGGGCTAAGTGCCCTAAGCTGGAAGCCTTGTTGGCACAGGTCTCCAGGTCCTCCGACTTTCGAGGACTCTGGTACCTTAAGGGACCCTATGGACAGACTCAGACGGGATCATCAAAAGGGCTTGGGATGCAACTTCTTTTTCATTCAGCCCAACCTCAGCATCCGAGTGTATTGCCAGAAGTTTGGGGGTTTGGCTTCAAAAACTGTTGAGGGGTTACAGTTTCAGAATTAGTCTGAATGCACCTGATTGTTTTTGTATCAGGAATACAAGGAGGCCAGCTCCAGAAATAAATCTCTGGAGTAAAAACCTTTTCCTTGGCAGATGCTGGGAACTGGTTTGATTACTCTCTTGTTGATCAATTCCTGAATGACCAGGAGAAATGCTTCTCTTTTCCTAGGATCCCATTGCAGATGTGTAACCAGGAACTTCTCTGAAGACTTGGACCAAAGTTCCAGTTGAAATCCTTGTGCAACAGTTTTTAGCACAAATAGGTTTCAAGTTACTGACTGCCACACTTTCAAGAAATAAAGTTAGTCGTCCCCCCTACCTGATGCTCTGTCAGGAGCGAGGTTTATCTGGTTGCTGCAGGGGATTACAAACCAAACTTGGTCTGTGCCTGTGCCCCAATGCTTCTGGGGCTCCTGTCTGACCTATTGCAAAAATTGTTGCCTTTGCCTAAAGGGAAGCTCTAGATTTTATGGGCTTGGCTGGAAATCGTTTGTTTCTTTCCGAGGACCTGGAAAGCATAGCCTCTAATTCTTGCCCAAACATTAAAATCTCTTCAAGGGAATTTCCACACAGCTTTGCCTTGGACGTGAGGTCACCCTGCCAGGTCTATAGCTGAATGTACAGAGCTCTTCTGGCTGAATGAACAAGAGCCATGGTCTTAGCCATGGCACTGACTGCCTACCTCTAAGAAACGGACTGCAGTAAATATTGGGAGGGTCTCCAATAAAGCCTGTTTAGGGTTTTCGTTTTCTATAAACTTCTGGCAATACAATTGGATGCTAAGGTTGGGCTGAATGAAAAAGAAGTGGCATCCCAAGCCCTTTTGAGGATCCCGTCTGAGTCTGTCCATAGGGTCCCTTAAGGTACCAGAGTCCTCGAAAGTCGGAGGACATGGAGACCTGTGCCAGCAAGGCTTCCAGCTTAGGGCACTTAGCCCAAGATACATAGGCCGAGTCCTCAAAAAGAAATTTACCCTTGATCGAGTTTCTCTCAGGGAATTACCATTCCCTTTTAATTAAATTAGAAAGGAATGAATGTATAGGAAATTATTTCTATTTCAGTGACACCAGCTTACGATTTATTTCTGGAGCCTGTCTCCTTGTCTTTCTCCTTCTCTTTAGGCTTAGGAATAGAAGTGACAGGCTGAAAAAGGAGGTAAAAATAAGCTTAGTTAACATCCCTGCAGTTACTAAAGGGTTAAACAAAATCAGGCCTAATAAATAGTGGAATAATACACCTCGCTTTCCCATGAGGCATGTTGATGCTGTGCTGTGTCGCCTACCGGGCCTTCTTTGCCAGGTTTCACCCGGAAACGTCCTCTGATCCATAAGTAGGTGGGTGGAGTTGGAGGGCCAGCTTCTCCTGGATCCGCCGGAAGCGACACCACAGGTGTGCACCTGCCCTCAGCCAGCGCAACCTGGAAGTACCGGCTGCCATTCCCGCCTCCAGCAGGCTCCCTCACTGCCGCAGCCCAGGACAGCACGCCAAGCCTTCAGTTCGTGCAGCCAACGTGTCACCAACGCCGATTCCCAAAGAGCACAGCACAGGTTGGCGATGGTGCTGCAAATGGACCCCTGGGCCGCAGGAAGACTAACCTGTGTAAGTGAAGCCTGGGGTTGGTGAGAACCCCCCCCCCCCCCCGGGTACTCCTGGGGGTTAAAAAAACAATGAATACATTTTAAAATGTGATGAATTTTGTGTCCTAGCCGTTTCCTGGAGGGGAACAATACTGAGGACTGGCAGAAAGGGGTGGGGCTTTTAAACTTGGTCCCTGGAGAGGAAGCACAAAGTAGGACAATCTCTCAAGTGGCCGTGCTGAAGGGAGAAAGTTTGGTCTTCCAAAACATATGCTAGTGGTCTTTGGAGGCGCCTCTTGCAGTGATTAGAAAATATTATAAAGAATTAAGCCAGCAGAAAGAATCCAGACATCAGCTTCCAGCAATCAAAGACCTGTCCAGTAGAAGGATCAAATCTTGGGCAAAAAAAAAAAAGGGATGATTGGTGACCCAGCTGAACCCCCATCAACTCACATTGCAAACCCACCCGGCAATAATAAGGCAGCATGCAGATTACCTGATGCCTGTCCCATGGGCCTCTCCTCTATTCCCTGTAGCGCCTGGTAGAAGCAGGGCTCCTAAGTTCAATTTTATTCTTTCAGGGCCAAGCAAAAACTGGTATAACAGCTACTAGGAGCTCTCAGTGTGAGCAACCACTGCAAGCCACATTGGTACCACAAATGTCTTGACCACAGCGGCATGCTCATAACTCAAAGCTGTGCCAGGACATGAACTTTCCAACTCAGCCACTAGCCAGAATCGAAATGATGAAATCAATTTCACCAAGAAAGCATATGGTATTTACATATAATCTGCCATTTTGAATACTTTGTGTGATCAAAAAAAGATATATAATTTTTTTTTTGCAGAGCTCCCAGTAGCTGTTACACCAGTTTTGCTTGGCCCTGAAATAATAAAATTTAAATATATATATATATATATATATATATATATATATATATATATATATATATATATATATATATATATATATTCTGATGATTCGAGAAAAATAATCTGTCTCAATATTAAGTGATGCATATTACAAAATTATCATGTTAAAAATGAAATGGCACTGCCCCTTTAAATCTCAAGTTACTGCTGGAGGTAGCCTAAATGTAGATAATATATTTGCACGACTTTTATTGGCAGGGTGGCATGGCTGCTGCACACCAATTGGCTGACTAGGAACTTAAAGGAGCAGTATCACAAATTTGCATTAAAAAAAAGATAAATAATTAAATAGCCACACAATGGCTTCTAACATGTGTATAAATAATGTGCCGACAGAAAGGGAAAAATATATCGCATTTATCGCCCTATAAGACGCACTTATTTTTCCCAAAAAGTTGTGGGAAAATATCCATGCATCTTATCGGGCGAAGGTGGAAAAAAAAAAAAATAAAAAGCAGAATGTTAACTCACCTTTCCATCGCCCACGCTGTCCCGGAAGCCGCGGAGGAAGCCTTCTCTGCAGAGCCAGACACCCAGCCTGTTACAGCGGTGGGCGTGGCCGGCGCTCGAGCGTCGGCCACGCCCACCGCTATACCAAGCCGAGTGTTCACTCTATGCTGGCGCCGCAGAGAGGAGGCGATGGGGGCCGCCGCTCGAGCGTCGGCCACGCCCACCGCTGTTTAAGTCCGGGTGTCTCTGTCTGCTGGCACCGTGGAGAGGCGGCAGGGACAGTGCAAGCGGCGGGGCAGCTGCTCCCCGACACTTGCACTGTCCCTGCCACCTCTCCACGGTGCCAGCAGACAGAGACACCCGGACTTAAATGATCGAGCGTCGGCCACGCCCACCGCTTTTCCAAGCCAGTGTGTCTGTGTGAAGACGGCGAGGACAGCGGGAGGATTGAAAGGTGAGTTTACTTTTTTTTTTCTCACTTTTTACTTTTGCCTATGGGGAATGAGAGGGGGGGATGGAAATGCCACACTACCTATATGGGATGGGGAGGGGGGGGGGGATTAATGCCACATTACCTATATGGGATGGGAAGGGGGGGTAGAAATGCCACATTACCTATATGGGATGGGAAGGGGGGGGGGGGATGAATGCCACATTACCTATAAGGGATGGGGAGGGGGGGGTGGAAATGCCACATTACCTATATGGGATGGGGAGGGGGGGTGGAAATGCCACATTACCTATATGGGATGGGGAGGGGGGGTGGAAATGCCACATTACCTATATGGGATGGGGAGGGGGGGTGGAAATGCCACATTACCTATATGGGATGGGGAGGGGGGGTGGAAATGCCACATTACCTATATGGGATGGGGAGGGGGGGTGGAAATGCCACATTACCTATATGGGATGGGGAGGGGGGGTGGAAATGCCACATTACCTATATGGGATGGGGAGGGGGGGTGGAAATGCCACATTACCTATATGGGATGGGGAGGGGGGGGGGATGAATGCCACATTACCTACATGGGATGGGGAGGGGGGGGATGAACGCCACATTACCTATATGGGATGGGGGATGGAAATGCCACATTACCTATATGGGATGGGGAGGGGGGTGAATGCCACACTACCTATATGGGATGGGGAGGATGAATGCCACATTACCTATATGGGATGGGGAGGGGGGATGGAAATGCCACATTACCTATATGGGATGGGGAGGGGGGGATGAATGCCACACTACCTATATGGAACGGGGAGGGGGGGGGATGGAAATGCCACACTACCTATATGGGGGGGTGCCACACTGCCTATATGGAGAATAGGAAGGGGGGAATACCACGCTGCCTATGGAAATGGGATGAAGGCATCCCACACTGTCTATGGGAATGGGATAGGGGCATGCCACACTGCCTATGGGAATGGGATAGGGGCATCCCACACTGCCTATGGGAATGGGATAGGGGCATCCCACACTGCCTATGGGAATGGGATAGGGGCATCCCACACTGCCTATGGGAAGGGAGAATGCCACACTGCCCATTTGGAATGGGATAGGGGATGCCACAATGCCCATGGGGAATGGGAATAATTTTTCTTATTTTTCTCCTCCAAATCCTGGGTGCGTCTTATGGGCAGGTGCGTCTTATATGGCGAAAAATACGGTATGCCTTTCTTTTAAATTGTATAATGACAATGGCTCAGTCCATTTGCTGAATAGGTGGGGATCTGCTGGGTTGTATTTAGTGAGCTGCTTCATTTAGCCCACTGGTTTCCTAGTAAAACTTTACCTCAGAGGCTGACACTGTAATCAGTGGTAACGGCTGTGTGTGTGTGAGGTGCTGCTTTTGTTATGAGACCAGGTGACTCAAATGTGTAAAATCTATACAAAATAAACTAAACTGACTGAAAATGCCTGAAATTTTCAGGAAAATGCAGGAAAATGTATAACTGTGCAAGAAAAGGTATTAAAGTGGAACAAAACCCTGAGTTGCCGACCCTGAAGTCTATAAGACCCGGCCATTGACCTTCCCCCTTGGGCATTCTAAATGCCCCACTGTGTGAAACGACCCCTGGATAACCACAGATCCCCCCCATTTTTCTGGCGCGCTCACGCAGATAGTCATTTAGACAGGCCGGGTGGCCAGGAAGGTTACTGCTCAGGCTCCCCATCTGCGTGCAAACAGAGCTGATTGGATGAGAGCCCGCGCATGCGCTGTGGGACAGGGAAAGTACGTTTTCACAGGCGAACTTGGGGATTTCACATATCAGGACATCCCAAGTCGGGATGCCCCTAGGGGCACAAAACAAAACTCCAGATAGTGAAAATCCTGGGTTGGGTTTTGCTCAAAACACACAAAGCTGAAAGAAAGATCATATGGAAAAATAAAAAATAAGAATATGAAAGAGAAAATGGTAAACTGAAAGATTCTGCAGCAGAGCCAACATGAAGGGAAAACTGTCAAAATAAAAAATGTTTAGAGCAAAAAAACAGGATTTAAACCCAAAAATCCAATTCTGAAATAAAATAACCCCCGCCAAAAAAAAACAAAAAAACTGGTGAGTCGTGAGATTTGAACCAATGACTCTCTGGCTCTCTGGCTCAAACTGACATTGGTAAATTCAATCAGCGAAATGACTTCTAGAGCTTTTCTCTCTGTTTTAGATATATGAGTTCTGGCCAGGCAATGTTATCTTATGCTGGACGGCTGCCAGCACTGAACAGCTGATACTTTGATACATTGTTTCCCCCTCTCCTCAGCGTGGAACAGGCCAGAGAGTGTAGGGCCCCGACACTCAGCAGACATAAACATGAGCTATTAGTCTCCAGCTGCACAACACACACATTTTTTTCTAAATTTGTAATTCTTACTCCAACACTTACCTATATTCAAAGTACCATTTAAATATGTCACCAAGAAAAATTTGCGATACTGCTCCTTTAACTGCGGCGAGGTCAGCAACACAGATGTGCTGCTCCTCAAGGTGCAGGCGGCCAGCGCTGGTAAGGTAAGCTTTGTCATTACTGGTTACTAAGTTAAAGTGGACCTATCCCCGGGGGTGCCCCGCTGTGTAAAACCCCCCAGGACGCCGAGCCCAGCTCACCTCACCTCTTCCAGGTCCCATAGCGCAGCTAAGAGCAGCAGCTCTGATGACCTCATCCTCCGCCTCCCTCTAACAAAGATCGTGCCCACACCGCCCGATGCGCCATAGGACTGGAAAGAGGCGAGCTGGGTTTGGGTGATCTGGGGCGGGGGTTTATACAGCAGGGCACCCCTGATCGGGGAAAGGATCAAAACCCAGGATAGTCAAAATCACAGGTTTTGGTTCACTTTAAAGGTTTTCAAGTTACCCATAGGGTCAGTGGGGAACAGTAAGTGTTTGGTATTGATAGCTCAGCACATTTCGCTGCCAGGTTGGGGGGATCCCTGAGTGAGAGACAGGAAGCACTATGCAATGGAGTTAAAAAGTCAGCTTTGGTAGGGCCCAGTGTAATATTCTCAGCCGGGTGGGTTCAAAATAAGAACCACCACTGCTGGAGACACTTTTTGGGGTGTGAGAAGGTTAGTCCTAAAGCCATGTCAGACATTAGATCTTCCTTTGGCTTAGAGCTGCTGGAGCAATGAGTGTCACATAAGAGAATGAAGTACTCCAATATCTCCCCTACAGTAATCATAGGCTTCCTGTCATAACCACAGCTATGAGGCATGACACCAGGGCAGGCTGTGACGTCAGAGCCGTGATGACAAGTCACTGTCATTCTGCACATCCATATCATTCATGTTTGTTGAATTTAAGGAAAAAAAAAAAAAGAAACCTCAGTATAGATGGGACAGGGCAATCATTACCTGTGAAAGGAAGTGGGGGGCGTTCTGCCTATATCCCACAGAGATATAAAGGGTGCCAGGTGACCTGGCTCTAGGTGTGAGCAGACTGGTCAGTGTGGGAGTGATAGGAGGGCGCCATATCCTGGAGCAGCACAACCCTGACACTACAATCGGTTATAACTGGACAAGTCTCTCAGTGAACCCACCCCATACACAAGACGGACTGACGCAGCTCCGTAATGTGCTGTGTGATGACATCTCCCCTCATGAATAGACAGGACAGCAGCGCCCGGTAAGGGGCCCACACACGCACACACTTTATACACGCGCGCGCCCACACAGAGAGCGCCTGGGGGACCCTTTATAAACCTCAGTCACCCGCCTAGCGCCGCCGCCGCCGCCACCTCCCCCTCAGCCTCTCACCTGTGTCTGGCGGCAGCGCAGGAGACAGAACCCCCCTGGGAGAGCCGGGCACTGCCAACCGGAAATCCCTCCTCTCTCCCGAAACACTCAGCCAGTCAGCAAGCGGCACTCGGGAGCCCTGACTTCCGGCCACCGGCTTGCCTCTTCCTCTGCTATGGACGAATGAGAACACGTCACTGACGTCACGCGTCGCACAGAACTTAGGCGTGACCATGCAAATAGAGGTCCATGAGGTAGCGTTATGGGTACGGGTCTGAGGGAAGAGCGGCGGCCAATCAGAGATGTCGGACTGAGGGGCGCCATGGAAACAGCACGCAGCGAGCGGCGACTACGGCGGGATGTACACAGCGCGGCTGAGAGAAAAGCAGCTCTCTGTACAATGTGTATCGCTGCTGAGGGGCCGCCTTCACCTGCACAGACTACACAAGAGCTCCCCACTGTCTTATTATTGCCATTTCCTAGACTGGTCCTTTAATGTAGATCTAAAATGGTCCTTAGTGTCATCCCCTTCTCAGTCAGGATGGAACACCTCTAAATCTAGTGAACCGTCCTGATTGAGAAGGGGGGTGACACTAGGAACAATTTTTAAGTCTACATTGAAGCCACAAAACCCATGCAGCAGTGCCCTAGAATCTGATTCCAGTGCCAGCCACTAGCCTGCCCCCAGGGCATCCTAAACAGTAGGGTGCCCCACTTTGTGAAACCTGCGTCGTTGTTAGTGTGGGGCTGTTTTGGAGGGGGGTAATGATCACCCCACGTGAGACAGGCTATGGCGTTAACCTGTTGGTAACAAAGAGAAGCTGCGTGGAAGAGTGGGTTAAATGTTTGGCGTGCCAGTGCCTTCATCCAGAAAAGGGCTCTCGCAACTAATAGGGAACACGTTTCAGGGAAATAAATCAAGTTGTCTAAGCTAAACAATACATTTGAAGCAGAGGAACTACTGCAACCAGCAACCACTTGCCTTATTCAATGGCACAGTATAGCAGTAGGAAGTTTATGTGGTAAAGGATAACTTGCAAGTATAAGTGGACCATACGTAGTATAACAACACAGTGAAAGACCCAACTGGGGCTTTAGTTAGTGCACATATGCCCAGGTATATAGTCAATAGCTAAACAGCTCCAGGAGAGAGTTGACACAGAATGCAAGCTGCTGGGGCCCCTGATGTTGACTTGAGGAGATGATTCACTCTTGACGCACAGAAGGCAATGAGAAAATATGCAGCAGCAGTTGAAGATTCTCCTCAAGACACATGCAGGTTAACAGGCAGAAGGCAATGAAGGAGTTCAGGAGCAGCAACAGAATATCCCTCACGTGGCACAGGCAGTTGGACATGTAGGGGAATAGTGTAGCAGCCTGGGAAGTTCCAGCAGGCCACTGTTCCATTTGCAGCTATGTGGTAACAGCACTTCCCTACATACTTCCCATGTTGAAATCTTTACATCCCATCAAAGAGAAAACACTTTTAAAGTCAGCATTAATTAGCAAGAAACAACGCTGTCGCTCCATTACCATGGAGTGCTGCAAGAAAAAGAGTCAGTAGTAAAACATGCCAGGAGTAGCAAAGATGGGCAACTTATTGACCAAACTGGAAACTACCCCTACCCAAGCATGATACAAATGTGGCTAACTGATAAACTTGGGATCTTCCAAATTATCATAGGCCAAGATGGGTGGAGCATACCTAACTCCCCTCTCTGTACCCCCCCCCCCTCTTAGGTGTTTTCAGGCCCTGAACTAGGACTGTGAGTAATTGGAGGAGATGGTGCTGGCTTTATTGCTGGGTTAGGCTCCTGTCTGAATGTAATCGCTGAGGCACAAACTCTGAGGAGCTAGGACTTAAAAACTCTCTTGAAGGTGAAGGAGCCGTTGAGCTAGTGACCTCAGGAACTGCAGGTATTTGGCAGGTCAGAAGTGGCATCTGCCTAAGGCTGAGGTTGATCACTCACTTCAGTATCTTCTGAGACATCTTCATTATCGATAGGGATAGGCAGCAATTGGTTTCTATGCCAGGTTTTTATCCTACCTTCCTTTATTTGGTATATTGGGATTCCAGGCAACTTGACTATTACAGTAAAAGTCTCTTTCCTCCAGCAGTCCATAAGAGCTCCATTGGGGCAGTTTGGCTGGAAGGGCTTTCCTCTGTAGACATCTGAGATATCGTCTGCACAAACTAGTCACGGTATCTCATCTTGGGCCAGTAGAATTGATCTTGCACCAGGCCATATGTTTTCTAAGGTCCCAGGTGACCATGGTAATCATACAGACATCTGAAAACTATCCTCAGGAAACAATAGGGGAGAACCAGTTGACGCCTTCCCGGATGATCATGATACAAAATCACACAATAGAGCAGGCCTTTGTCTATCTCAAACTTCTCCCGACTGACCACACTCAGTGAGTAAAGACTTTTTCAATGGTGCAGGGTCTTTGGAATGTACTGTTTAGTATAGAGGTCCAGTTACCTAAACAGCCTTCTGACTTCTGATCATCTTCTTTGGGGGTATGGAATATGACTCCAGGGCAGCAAACAATACATTGCATCTCAGAAAAAGCCACTTGATCTTCAGGTACTGCAGTCATGGCAAATAAAGCTCTAATGCCAGGACCAGGGACTTCTTCCCATTCAGTCTCTTCAGTAGCAGGAGTCAATCCTGGCTGCCTAGACAGGGCATCTGCTCCAATGTTCTTTCAGCCTGGTTTGTACTTCGGTGAATTGATAATTGGATAAAACTGCCAACCAGCAATGTCCTGTGGCATCTAGCTTAGCTGTAGTAAGAACATAGGTCAAGGGTTTGTCTGTTCTTACTTCAAAAGTAATCCCATACAAATAATCATGCAGCTTATCAACGACAGCCCATTTAAGTGCTAGAAACTCCAATTTATGAAACAAGCCCTCTCACTCTATGATCTTCAGCAGACTGTTCCATTTGCAACTCTGTGGTAACTGAGAACTTCCCTACACTGGTAAACTCACGGTTCTCATGGTGCTGCAATCATCACCCGGGTTCACTGTAGCTGTGTGCACTCCCTGTCTGAATGGCTAGGCACAGGAGCGCATGCGTCCGACCCGAGTACAGGGGATGCAGCTCATCAGTCGCACAGATGCCAACCATGGTGATGGGTGTGGTTTAGGGGTGTAGCTTATTTATTGGCTTTTGAGGAACAAATAGAAATTTGCAGGTATATAAGGGTTTAAAATCCATACTATTTGCCCATACTCTTCATTATTAAAGTATCTGACAAGCAAAGCAAGCGGGAAAGACCACTTAAGGTTGTAATTTATCAGGATTCATTTTACCTCTTTTTGCCTAGTTAGTGGATCCCCAGTCATTTCTGAGTGGAGGGCCACTTTAAAGTGACCCTTTATCAGTGGGGGATGCCCCGCCACACATACTGCAGCCCAAAAATGTGCAGAAGCAGGTACCTTTTGCCTTTACTTACAGATATTGAGGTTTGCAGGACAGGCTACCACAGTGCTGTGCTTCCTTTGGCCTTACAGACCCTGCTGATCACTGGTGGTTACACGGGGCAGTAGCATAAGACAAGAGAATGAGGACATAGGTAAGTATCTGTGCCTGATCTTGGGCTTCCAGCTGTGCAGGAGAATCCCCCTCCCCATTCCTCTGCCACAACAAATCATTGGTGGAGTTGGAGATGTCTTCAAATATCAAATTAAATATGTAGAGTGCCAGCCTTCCACCCTGAAATTCATGCATAGTGCCCACCAGAGATCACAGAAATTAAAGCAGACCAAAAGTTAGAATGTGTCCTAGGAGCCAGCCTGATTTGGGATGCCCCACAGTGTAAATCCCTAGGGAACCCCGCTATGCAGCATACCCACTACCAGGATTCTGAGATGATCAAATGTGGCATCAAGTATAGTGCTCTGCAGTCACTCCCGTTCCAATGCTGACAGGCTATCCTTGCCACACCCTAAGGGCAAATCTAATCAACCAGACACTTAGAAGGAGTCAGAGGCAGCCAATAGTAAGAGGCTGGATAGCCAGCCAATCATTTAGTGGCATCTGCTAGCCAATAGCACACGGGTTAAAGATCTCAGTCAGCCAATCGGTGGGGCGAAGGAAGACAAATACTTTTGCTCCTCTTTAAAAGGTCAGTACAGGCATTGGCAATAGTAAGGCAGCAATGAGCAGTTGTGCAGCCTGTTCCATGTGCCTCTGCTCAATTTCTCGCAATGTGCAGGATTTAATTTCCATTCCATCCCTCCATGACCTTGCTCCAGATGTGGTTGCATTGCCCCCCTGCTCCTCAGCAAGCCGCATTGGTTGCACTTGCTGAGCTCCCTCACACTGTGAGCACTGAAGGACAGGGGTGGCTGTGTGACCACATTTGGAGGTGGTCATGGAAAAATTGAAAGGAAAAGAGGGGCAAATTTGGAGCCCTGCTACAGCATAGGCTGCAGGTAATGGAGGAGAGGCACATCGGACATTATTGCCATTGTCTGTACTGTCCCTAGTACATCACTGTGCCTCCCAGGGGGTATAACACATGACCACCCACCTAGGTTGAAAGGTGTGTGTGCACCCGTCTACACTGCTAGGTTATGTATTCTGGAGCATCCAAAATGTTATCTGATCATTTCCATGGCAGGGCTACAGCCTACCCCTGGGGCATGGGATGGTGTGCTGTGTAACTCCCCTCCTCCTCAGATCACCCAATACCTTGAGCCCCTGGTGCATGCCCCAATCTGCATTCCTAGCACCCCTATATCTGCTCAGGGAACGATGTGGTGGTGCCCACCAATCCATTCATTCAGCATTCCTTACCAAGCATAAAAATGACTCCTTGGGTATCCCAGTTTGGAATTCCTCTACAGCTAGGGAGCCTTAGGAAGCCAAAACTGGCCATTAAAGTGGACCAGCGTGCATTAAGACAGTCTGAGGGGTTGCATCCAGAATGCTGGAGCGCCCCCCTCACACTACCTCCCAGAATGCCCAATATTCCTACCTTATCCTCAAGCCTTGTTCAGAATGCAGCCTCTCGTTTGGCCGGCGGTGCTCATGTGGGCAGGGCCGCCGCCTGCTGAAATCAAGAACAGCGAGGCTTAAGGATAAGGTGAGAATATCAGACATTCTGGAGGGTGATGTGAGAGGGGGGCTTCAGCATTCTGGACACCCCACTGACTGCTAAAGTGGACCAAAACCCAGGGTTTTGGTCCTAGCCCCCGGGGCACCCAGATCCAGGATGCACCAATCAACTGCTCTGACGCGAACTTGGCTAGGCTCGCCGAAGGAGCCGTCAGCCGAGCCGACAGGGAGCGTGCCCGCTCCGGCCATTCACAAATGCCTGGCGCACATGCGCTGTTGGACCAGAAGAGAAGGTGAGCATACCAGGCAACATGGGGGGTTTCACATCCTGATTCTGGATGCCCCGGGGGGTAGGGTTGAAGTTGCCCTTGGTTTTGGTCCACTTTAATGCAGCGATACCAACAACCGCACCCAATAGCGGGAAAACAGGTGTTGGTCTGCTTTAAGCCTTTTATGATAGAGGGCAAGTCTAATATTGGATTTGCGAATTCCACACGTGTGCAACTGTTAAACTGGACCAACACCCTGGCACAGTTGGGAAAAAACTCCCCAAAATACCCCTTGCCCCATCTGCATGCATGTTACTGAAGCATTGTCAGCACTTACATTTGCTCCTGCATCCACTCAAAGCTGAAATACCACCTCACCCCACCTTTCTAGTGGTAGCAGCCATTTTGGAGCTTCCTTGCCATGCTGCTGCCTGGATTCATCTGACATAACTGACAATGCACAGTAACAGGAAGCCCAGCAGCACTTCCTGTTTCCAGGCAGCCTGCAGATACATGATCCGCAATGTTGTTTCTAAAATTTACCACAGCAGAAGTTAGAAAAAGGTAAATTTTTATGTGTAGCAATCTAAATTGCCCTGGGGAGGGATGCATAGGAGCACTGTTTGTTGTGTTGGTCATTTTTGAGTGTTGGTCCACTTTAACTGTCTGCCAACTGACACAGCTCTGCTATGTAAATGTATCAATAAAGCGGGGCTCACTGATGGTGTGAATGGATAAGTTAGGTTTAGATTCCCTGTGAACCTACCCTGGCACATAGTTGCAAGAAAGAGTGTAGGTCCCCTGTAATATGCACAGCAATTAATGCTGAATGGAGGAGCTCTTGAGTATGCACAGTGGGAGCACAGATCAAGGTGAGTTAGTGGGTGAACCAGGGGGTTTCACAGGGGCTTCGCAAAGTGGCATGCCCCCTGTAACTTGGGCCCAATACTGGGTTTTGGTCTGCTTTACATAATATGGTAATGATTCTGATAGAGAACTACATGCACAATACTATATACACACAACATATACTAACTGATATGCCTGAAATTATGTACAGAAATAACACAAACTGAATAATCATATCAGTGCCTTAAAAAATACAATTCTGTGATTACTCACCTGTAGAATTGGTATTATGAGTATACAGTACGTCCTGCTTCAGAAGGATTACTTACACTTGGGTATTACTCCGCCAAATGGCGCTGGACTGCAGAGACATCGAAAAACAGGCTCCTTCCGGCCCCTCAAATACCCAGGGACCTCCCACAATCCCCAGCATTGAAAAGCAGTTAACGAGAAGCCGGGAGAATTAAAACAAACCCAAACTGGTAACTATAACAATGATAACAATCATCATACAGGGGATCCAAGATAATGCAAAACCAAGGGTGGGGTGGAACAGGACGTACTGTATACTCATAATACCAATTATACAGGTGAGTAATCACAGAATTGTATTATTCTTAGTATACAGTACGTCCTGCTCCAGATAGATTACTTACACTTGAGACATCCAATAGCAGTGTCCATAAAGTAGGGTGGGATCCCCAAAGGTAACAGCAGACAGGTCATACCACTGCCGCCTGCAGAACCTTACGGCCAAAAGCAGCATCAGCTGAGGCCCTAACATCAACCTTGTAAAACTTTGAAAAGGTATGAACAGAAGACCAAGTAGCGGCCTTGCAAACTTGTTCAACAGAAGCCTGGTGCTGAAAAGCCCAAGAGGCACCAATTGCACAAGTAAAATGAGCAGAAAGGAGGATTCTTCCCCTTAGCAGAGTAGGCCTGAATCACAGCCTGACGGATCCATTTGCTGATAGTAGACTTGGCAGGAGCCAAACCCTTCCTAGGACCAGAAGGGACCACAAAAAGAGCATCAGTTTTTCTGAAAGGTGTAGTAGCCACCAGATAGTACTTCAGACACCTAACCACATCCAAAGAATGCAAAACCCTCTCCTTAGCATTACTAGGATTAGGGCACAATGACAGAAGAACAATGTCCTGATTCAAATGAAAAGCAGACACAACCTTAGGCAGAAAGTCTGGCTTGAAGCGAAACACCACCTTGTCCTGGTGTCTCTCAAAGTAGGGGGGGCTGGATGGAAAGCGCCGCCAACTCAGACACACGACACATAACAGAGGTGATAGCCACCAAAAAGATAACTTTGAGAGTAAGAATGGCCAGGGCAGCATTCTGCACAGGTTCAAAGGGAGCACCCTGCAAGGCAGAAAGGACCAAGTTCAAGTCCCAGACAGGCAACATAGGCTTACGTGGAGGATGCACATGAGTAACCCCCTAGAAGAATGCTGAGCAAAAGATATTTGGAAGAAAACAGCCAGGGCAGAAACATGACCCTTCAGAGTACTGAGTTGGAGCCCCAACTCCAACCCACGCTGCAGGAACTCCAGGATCCTGGGAATAGAGAACACACGACAGGGAAGAGACTTAGACTCACACCAGTCAATGTAGGCACGCCAAACCCTGTAGTAAATGGAAGAAGAAGACTTCTTCCTAGCCTTTATCATGGTATCAACAACAGAGGTAGACAGCTCCTTCTCCATCAAGATGGAGGTTTCAGCAGCCAGGCCGTCAAAGCCAGAGTTTGTAAATTGGAATGGCGTAAGGGAACCTGAGTGAGCAGGTCTGGCACCCTGGGTAGAGTGTACTGATCTACTGCCAGCTGCACCACATCTGCGAACCACACTCTTCTTGGCCACCTGGGGGCCACCAGAATTGCTGGCACTCCCTCCAGAGCAATCTTGTGCAGAACCCTGCCCAACAGGGGGAATGGAGGAAAGACATACAGGAGCTGAAAGTCCTGCCATGAAATTTCTAGGGCATCCGTGGCCAAGGCCAGAGGATCCTGGGACAGGGAGACAAAGGCCGGGAGCTTGTGATTGTGACGGGACGCAAACAGATCCACATCTGGTAGGCCCCAACGATGACACAGAGATTAAAACACCCTTATGCAGAGGGACCATTCTCCCAGGGCGAGAGGTCCCCTTGCTCAGAGAGTCTGCCTGCAGATTCTCCACCCCCGAGATGTACACAGCTGATATGCAGGGAACATTGGCCTCCATTTCAATAATAAAAGGAAGGGGAGTCCCACTTAATACTTCAATGAGCACTGCCAGTAATAATGGCGTCCAGCTAACCCACATATAACACTGAAAACACACTTAAACTCGGTTACTCGCTGGAACTGGCCCAATAACATCAAGTAGCCTCATGGCCAATACAAGACAAAATTTATTAATAGCAAAAAGTCATGGCACTATTATAGGTACACAAAATAGATAAAAAAACACAAAGTGAATCTAAAAAACGGGGGCCCCCCCATGCATGCAGCCTCAACAGCCACACTCACTTCACACTCACTCCTCCTCCTCTCTAACTCCACAGTTCTAATATGGGATATAAATAAACACACGTCTGGGTGTATACATAATGAGTTGATCCCGGCGCTGTACGGTATCCGTTTTAGTTTTATAAGTGTTCAACACCTAAACTGGCCATATACTCGTATAAGCCAGCATCTTTAATGTAATTCACAGCTGTATGCTTAACGCCTCTTTGGCTGCCACCAGTGACGGAACACTGTTAGGGGTTAACCTTATATCCACCGTTGCAGGCCTGTTAAACTAGGGGATCCCCTCTCTCATCAAATGATGCCACCGCTGCTCTATGCGGCTTAATGCTCAGCCCGTAGCTGGCTTAGGTATCAGCCAGGGTGATACACCTTAATTGTAACTAACGTCCGCCGCTCGCAGTGGTAAACATGGCATGAATTATGCACTTTATAGCAGATACTTAGCTGCGCTTGTACAGTCCTGTGCTCAGCCAAGTGCGGTCACATTATCCAGAGATGAGCCTCCATGCTTCAGCCCTTGCTGCGGGCAATGACTGTCCTCTGCTCCTGGGCTTCCTTTCTACCGCCCGCGTTAGTCACACATGTCCGCGAGCCGGCGGGATTCCGGTAACGTCAGCGCTCACTGAGAGCCGGGAGTTGGAGGAGCGGGGAAGGTGGTGGGCCGGCTGTCCGCCGACACGTGTTTCGCTCCGCCCACCGGAGCTTCGTCAGGGTGGGGGACGGGCATAAACACAGGTTTTTTGAATGCTGGACAGACACTCCCCTTAGTGTCCTTAAGCCAATCACCATCATCCCAGACCAACTCGTCCGGTCTTCTTAGCAGGGCCACACGGACTACAGGTCCCAGCCATCTTTAACCCTCTGTATGCCACAATCCCCTGCGACAGCAATCACCAGAGGCTATTCAGAGAACACGCTAGGTGGGGCCACCAATACTAGGCTCTTTCAAGAGCTATACTATGCTACTATTTCACAAAACTACTATATATCTACATATAAGCTATGGCTACTATCTACTCATACATTCTGGCTGATCTTAGCATATAAACACATACACTTATACCTCATCCTGCACACCCATTTATATATGTATTTTATTTTTGTCCATCACCATTATGTTCACAAAAAATAGTACAGCGGAAGGAGTTGGGGAGGAAAAGGGAGACAGATGTCATTATAGGTAGAGCACCACTCCTAATTTAGGGCGATTATACTAGTGGATAACGTCAATAAATAAACTTTAAGCTACCCCTCACCCCTCTCCTACCTGCCCCTCCCAAACTGATCATATTCAGGGGTACCTAGATTGGTTATTCTAAGCCTACACTGATTGAACACTGCCTCGATGTCCAAGGCCCCCCCCCCCATCCAACTCTGATAAATATATTAGGAGCCGACCTAACCCCCACTACACTCCTTGTTTATGCATCCAATGCTGCCAGTCATTCAGGCAAATCCACAACTAAATAGCAACACTGACACTCTGGGCCACTCCATATGCATTGGCTAGTACAGAACAGGCCGCCGGACTTCCTGTAGGGGATTTACGAACCACAGGGGCCAAGTATTACTTTCAACCCAGTCTAACCTATCAAACCTCCATTTCTGAGTTGAATAAAATTAACCCACCGTTGTCCATATTACTTCTCACGAATGCCAGTCTCACTTATATGGACTACAACATACCCTATTGTCCCTCTCTTCACTCCCATATCTATATCCCATATCCACCAGTGGCTCAGGGCTACTCGCTATCCCAATGACAACTGTAAGCAGTGATTGCTGGTCCAGACCTCATACAGATCACTTCCACTCAGTGATCATAACTGCTACAATAAACGGTGGGGGGAGGAAGAAGAGGGAAAAAGGAATGAAGTAGAAATGAAGAATAAGTAATGAAGGGGAAGAGGAGTTAGAGAAGTTCACAGAAACGCACTCAGTCCTGATTCAGTATTCAATCCCGCGGGGACCATTGTACCCAACTCGTAGATTAAGCGGGCCTCCTGTTGCATTAATCTCTTATCCAAAAAGCCCCTCCTCCCATCCCTCCTAAGGATAAAGATCCCACACACCTTCAGACCTGTCGGTCTTCCCTGATGGAACACCCGAAAGTGTTCCGCCACCGGGCTCCTGTCATCTCCCCTCCTAATGTCACGCACATGCTCACCTATCCGCACCCTGAGTTCCCGCTTGGTTTTACCAACGTACTTAAGACCACAGGGGCAGGTGAGCATGTAAACCACAAAGGAGGAAGCATAGTTGATGAAGCCTCTAATCAACCGAGGTCTCTCAAAATTTTTGGGACCCCAAAAGGAGGTAGTTTTATCCATGAAGGGGCAGATCTTACAGTGGCCACATTTATATGATCCCTGTAACTTCTCCACTCTAACATCCTTATTTACCTCAACTAGATCGCTGTGCATCAACAAGTTCCGCATATTCGGTATATTGCCGTTAAGAGAGGTCTTGGGCCCACACATTTTGCTATTGCCGGGTCAAGGCACAAAATGTGCCAATTTGACTCTAAAATCAACCGAAACTGCTCCCAGTGCGTCCCAAATTGTGTAATCACTCTCACTGGTTGATCACCCGGGGACCGAGATTGATTACCTATCTTCTTTTTCTCCTTTTTGCTTCTTAACAGATCCTTTTGAAACATGTGCGTAACAGCCTGTGCGGATAGCCTCTGTCCCGAAATCTATTGGTCAGTTGTCGTGCCTCTCGTACATACTCTTGTTTTGACCCACAGTTCCTGCGAATACGCAGAAATTGTCCCAACGGGATTCCGCGACGCAAAGGCGCTGGATGGTGGCTAGAGTAATGTAAAAGGGTGTTGCCAGCTGTGGGCTTTCTGAAAGTGGAGGTAAATAATGCATCACCCTCCCGCTTGATGCACAGATCCAAGAATTCTAGTTCATAGGGGCCAACTTTACTGGTAAACCTTATATTTCGACTATTCTGATTGAGCTGTGCAACAAAGCGTTCAAAGGACTCCTTGGTTCCCTTCCACACCACCAGAATATCATCGATGTAACAGAACCAGAGAGCGACCTGCGCCCCAAACTCAGGCCGCCCATACACCTCTTCCTCCTCCCACCGTCCTAGGTGCAGACAAGCGTAAGATGGGGCGCAGGCCGCTCCCATCGCGGTGCCCCGTATCTGGTGGAAAAAGTCCCTGCGAAAGCGAAAGAAGTTGTTCATAAGAACAAACTCCAAAAGCTCCACAACCAGTTCATTATAGGCTGCGTCTCAGGGACCCAGATCCTCCAGATAATGGGACACCGCTTGCAGGCCCACCGTATGGGGAATGGAGGTGTACAAGCTCTCGACGTCAATACTGGCCAAAAGCCAGTCCCCTTCCAGTTTGAATGTCCTCACCTTTCGCAGGACATCACCTGTGTCAAGTACAAAGGAAGGTAAAACCTTCACCAAGGGCTTCAAGTTCTCATCGACAAATCTAGCAATGCCTTCGAGGGGCCCCCCATTCCCAGACACGATGGGCCTGCCTGGTGGTGCGGAAGGGCATTTATGTATTTTTGGAATGGTGTAAAGCACTGGCATATTGAAGTCCCTTACATGCAAGTAATCAAACAATTTGGGGGTTAACAACCCCTCCTCCTTTGCCCAGTCTTGTATTGGCCATGAGGCTACTTGATGTTATTGGGCCAGTTCCAGCGAGTAACCGAGTTTAAGTGTGTTTTCAACATTGGCCTCCACCCAGGTCAGGATCAGGGACACTTCCTGGAGGGCCCTCTTGCTCCGGGTCCCTCCCTGATGATTGATGTAGACAACTGCCGTCTGGTTGTCCGAGCGCACCTGAACAGGCAGGCCCCGAAGGTGATGAGTCAACTGAGTCAGAACCAACCTGATTGGCCGCAGTTCCAGGATGTTGATAGGTGTGTGGGCCTCCTGAGGGCCCCACCTCCCTTGGAACTGCAGGGACTTCCAGAAACCCCCCCAACCTGACAGACTGGCATCCGTGGTGGCCATCTCCCAGGAGGGGGTCAGAAAGGATCTGCCCCCCAACAGGTTCCTGGAGTCCAGCCACCACGAGAGGGACCATCTGACCAGGGGGGAAAGCGCAAAGACCCGGTCCAGGGATGCAGGATCCTTGTCCCATACTGACAAGAGGTGGAGTTGCAGAGGCCTCAAGTGAAACTGAGCATAAGGGACCGCCTCGAAGCACGCCACCATCAGGCCCACCAGCTTCATTCCCTGCCTGATGGAGGGATGATGACAAGATTGCAGGAACTGGACCTGCACGATCAGACTGTCCACCTTCTGCTGAGGAAGAAAAATCCTTGCCTGAACTGTATCCAGATGTATTCCCAGGAATGGAGTCACCAAGGAGGGAGCCAGGGAAGGCTTGGGATGGTTGATCACCCAGCCAAATGACTCCAGGGTGGACACTACCAGCTGAGTATCCAACTCTGCTTGATGTAGGGACTGGGAAGTGATGAGAATGTCATCCAGGTAGGGCAGCACGCAGATGCCCTGAGACTTGAGCAGAGACATTACTCCTGCCAGCACCTTGGCGAACACTCTGGGAGCTGAAGTGAGACCAAAGGGCAATGCCACAAATTGGTAGTGTTGATCCTCCAGAGCGAACCTGAGGAACCTTTGATGACCTGGAAACACAGGAATATGAAGGTAAGCATCTTTGATGTCCACAGACGTCATGAAATCCCCTGGGTGCAGGGAACTGATGGCAGAGCGCAGAGTTTCCATGCAAAAATGCCTGCACCTGACAAATTTGTTGAGGATCTTGAAGTCCAGGATGGGCACGGTGAAGAGGTTGGAATAGAAGCCCTTGCCCCTTTCTCTTAAAGGGACCTTGCAGATGACCCTCAGCTCCAGAAGGCTTTGCACCGCCTGCACTAGATCCTGAGCTGACACGCGGTCCTGAGAAATCCGGGATCTGATGAACCTTGGGGGGGGGGGCAGGCAGCAAACTCTGTCTTGTAACCGGAGGACACTACCTCCTGAATCCACTGGTCTGAGACATGAAGCCTCCAGACGTGAGCAAAGTGCTGAAGCCGTCCCCCCACCCGGATGGGTGAGGGCGCCCCTTCATGCCTGAGGGGGCTTGGGAGAGGACTTAAGCTTGGAGCCCCAGGAGGAGCCAGGGCGTCCACGTCCTCTGCCCCTACCCCAGAAGTCTCCTCGGGCCCCAGTAAGGGAAACCCCCCTCCCTTGTCTAGCACCACGGTAGGGGGAGGAAAAAGAGCCCTGACCCCGAAAGGACCGAGACTACCGCCTGCGCTGGGGTAACCTGCCTCCCTTAGTCAACAGGTCCAGACGGTCCCCAAACAGGCGTAGTCCTTTGAAGGGAAAACCGGTGAGGGCCTTCTTGGCAGCAGTGTCAGCAACCCACTGGCACAGCCAAACCGAGCGGCGTATAGCCACCACAAGGGCAGAGGTTCTGCCACACTTTCTAATGGTGTCATCCAAGGCAGAGAGGACATAAGTCACAAAAACATCACAACGAGAGAGTGCATTAAACTCCTCACTAGACACATCATCAGGGGCACCATCAAGGATACTTCTGAGCAGGGTCCTAATAGCCACAGCCGTAATGGCAGAGGCACAGACCGGGCGCAGCGCCGTCCCCACACATGCAAAGGCATGGGACGCCAGCTGATCAATGCGCTGGTCCTCAGCATCCCACAGCGTAGTAGAGTCAGGGGAGTGCATGACATAGGTGTTAGATAACCCTAGGGAGTAGGTGAAGCCATATGAGGCGCAGGCCCAGCCACTGGAAAACCAGGCTGCAGCACAAGTTACACAGACCCGCACATTGTCAGCGCTAATAGGGGACACCCCACAAGTTACACACAGCCGAGCTTGTCCCGAAGGAACCCCGAGCACATTATCCTGAGACGCCTCCATATGGTGATTATAGCAGCACAATAGGCCGATAGGGATTGACGCTATAAAAGCAACCCGGGATGCCCCAATAACCCGCTAGGGAAGTGGGAGTAATTAACACAATGGAGAGCGAGGGAGGACAGTGGCCACTTAACAGGACCCACCGATAGACAGGGGCAATAGAGTGGGAGGGGCATCTCATAGAGGTTCACCATATGCCTATACTGCCTACCCTGGTGGGGGATTGCGGTGGAGCAGCGCTCCTAAGCACCTGACAGCGGTGCTGCCTACCATCACCCGACCAGCGCAGCCAAGGCTGGGAGGCACATTAATAATGGAACGGGTGGGAATAGTCCTACAGGGCCGCAGGCTAATAGCCCCGCTCACCTGCAAGAAGAGAGAGCCATCTTCTTGTCCTTAGCTGTCCAGACTGCAGAGAAGATCTGGGGATTATGGGAGGTCCCTGGGTATTTGAGGGGCCAGGAGGAGCCTGTTTTTCGATGTCTCTGCAGTACAGCACCATCTGGCGGAGTAATACCCAAGTGTAAGTAATCTATCTGGAGCAGGACATACTGTATACTAAGAATATAAAACATGCCAAAAATTGCAGTCCAGTGCCAATTTGAACCATATTTTTTACCTTATTTAGAAAATGTATCTAAAATATCAAAAGGTTACAGGACGGAGGGAAAATAATAGGAAGGGGCAAGGCAATAGCGGACAGCATTATTTTATATTTGCCATCTATTCCACACTTATGCCTTTCAGAACCGTACACAAGCAGTGAAATCTGAGGTCACAATGATTAACAAATGACCACCATTTGACAACTAGGATATTCTCCACCAGATAGAAATACCAATTTAAATGCACAGGAAAGCTGAAGGTTCCAGTCATCAAAGTGGAATCCAATGTTTATTGTCTATAACAAACATGCTTAACATGTGACCTCTAAGTCATATGATGTGGCCCCTAACCTGCTGTGGGTATAGTGACAGGGGTACATAGAAGGGCGGTGGGGGTTTAAATAGAGCAGGGGTGCTCAACCTTTTAACGAACAAGGGCCACTTATATGATTGGGAATCTGGGCGGTGGGCCACAGTAAATCAGACCAGAATTTTATCATTTGGAAAAACATAATGAATATTTTCTAGGACATTCAGGATGTCACTGTCTCCACAAACTCCACTCGTATGTCTTTTCACCCAGAGGAGTAGCTAGGCTTTCTGGCACCTGGGGCAAAGATTCGAAATGGCGCCCCCACCTGTTCTCAGGCCCCCCTCTGGCGCCCCCCTAACTTACTGCACCCAGGGCAAGTGCCCCCCCCTAGCTACACCCCTGCTTCCACCACTCCCTTACATTCAAATGTAACAATCCCAACATGCTAGCAATGCACAAGCCGAGTGGCTTACCTCACTAAATAAATGTGTCCCTTATTTATATCCCTCCCTCATCAGCCCAACCAATAACCATGTTCCTAATACTCAACCCATCTAAGCTCCCTCCATTGCAACGCATACAATTATTATAGAAAAACTATTTTACCAAATTATTGTGTACCCAGGGGGGCGTACTATTAATACAATGTCACAGCATTTTTCTAAGCTACCACTGCCACCTCTATTTACTAATGTGCCCCTATCACTCTCCATGCAACCTCTCATCCTTACTGTTCCCCTATTTAACCACCTTTAGACGTCAGTTCCATTTACCACTCCCAGTTTCCCCTCAGCAGGTCAAGGGCCACATGTGGCCTCCGAGCCACAGGTTGAGCACATGTGAGATAGAGGCTCAGTAAGGACAGGAGGTAGCAGGAGATCTATATATGAGGGCTCGCATTGGCATTGGGGGAGGTATCCCAAGAAGCCCAGATAGCCCCCAGCTGAAACCTCTGATATAATGGTTTAGTAATTGTTGAGGATTGGGCACACGGTGAGCATATTGGACATCTATAGGAAGGGCTATAACTATAGGACCCATATAATCAGAGGACTAAGGCAGCAAGTCATCTCTCTCCTTGGATCTGTCTGCTAATGGAGGCTGAGGAGTGACATTTCAAGGAGACTTTTTAGCATTCTTTACTAGAACTATTAGGGCATTAATGGCAGTGATGATAGTGTAAGTCAGGATTGTGTGTGTGAGGGGGGGGGGGGGGTTGATGATAGGGCGTGTGTACAATGTGTGTGCCTGCAGTAATTGTAGTGAGAGTTCGCAGGCATGTGTGACACAGGCAGTCACAGGAGGCAGAGTAATTGACCACCAGTTGAGCCCAATGATTGGTGGTCTACTGCTTGGGGAATCGGGGATTCAGTGCCAAGTTTCTGCTTCTAGGTGCTGCTGCAAGGTTACAGGAAGAGAAAGGATGGATATGACAAGGTAAGATGCTAAATAATGCTTTTTTCCCAATGCATGGCACGGCCTGCTTCACAAAGTCATTACATCTGGGTTATTCCGCCACAAGGTGGCGCAGTGTACTAAAATGGAATTACCATAGACTTATTCAGTTTTTCCTCTGCAGTGATATCTGCGAAGATCGAAGATGGCTCTCTCTATGCGCAGGTGAGCGGGGCAACCAAGCCTGTGGCCCTGCATGGCTATTTCCATCCGTTTCCGGGCCCTCTGTGCCTCCCAGCCTCGGCTGTCGGATTGGGTGAGGGTAGCGGAGCACTAGGGTCAAGTGCTCAAGGAACGCTGCTTCAAGCCGCAGGCCCTGGGGTTGGGGTTTATGTGACTTGTTCTGGCCCTCCGCTTCCATCTCCTCCTTTCGTGCCCCCAGAGGAGGTCTAGGCCCCCTCTTTTCAGGTATCCGCAGGGGTTCTTGGGGCCTTGGCAGATCCTGTGATCGTCCGGGGCTCTCATGGGACCCCAAGCCCAAACCTTCTCCCAAGCCCCCTCAGGCATGAGGAGGCGCCCTCACCCATCAGGGTGGGGTGACGGCTTCGACTCTTTGCTCATGTCTGGAGGCTCCGCGTCTCAGACCGGTGGATTCAGGAGGTGGTGTCCTCCGGTTACAAGATAGAGTTTGCAGCCTGGTCGCCCCCCAGATTCATCAGATCCCGGATGTCTCACAACCTTCTCCCAGCTCAGGGGTTGCGCCTTGCGGTTCAACGTCTGTTGGAGTCAGGATTCATTTGCCTGGTGCCTCCCCAGGAACGGGGTCAGGGTTTCTACTCCAATCTGTACACGGTCCCCAAAAAGGACGGGTCCTTGAGGCCCATCCTGGACCTGAAGGGTCTCAACAGGTTTGTCAGGTTCAAGCACTTTCGCATGGAGACCCTTCGCTCGGCTGTCAGTACCCTTCGCCCGGGCGACTTCATGACTTCCGTGGACGTCAAGGATGCTTATCTTCACGTGCCAATCTTCCCAGGTCATCAGAGATTACTCAGGTTTGCTCTGGAGGATCAGCATTACCAGATTGTGGCCTTACCGTTCAGTATCACCTCGGCGCCTCGGGTGTTCACCAAGTCTTTGGGGGTGTGATGGCTCTGCTGCGGCATCAGGGCATACGCATCCTTCCTTACCTGGACGACATTCTGATTGCTGCTCAGTCTCTTCATCAGGCCGAGAGGGATACTCAGGTGGTGACCTCCACTCTCGAGTCCTTCGGCTGGGTGATCAACTACCCCAAGTTTCACTGTCTCCGTCTTTGGTGAGGTCTTTTCTAGGCATGACTCTCAGGTCAAGGTATTCCTGCCTCAGCAGAAGGTGGAGGGCCTTCAGCAGCAGGCACGGGCTCTGCTCTTGTGTCTCCATCCCTCCATCCGGCAAGGGATGCAGTTGGTGGGCCGGATGGTGTCCTGCTTCATGGCGGTCCCCTTTGCTCAGTTTCACATGAGACCTCTTCAGTTGCACCTCTTGTCAGTTTGGGATTGGGACCCTGTGTCCCTGGATCAGGAATTTGCTCTGTCCCCCCTGGCCAGACAGTCCCTCTCGTGGTGGCTGGACTCAAGGAACCTCCTGGTGGGCAGGACATTTCTGCCCCAGTGTTGGGAGACCACAGATGCCAGTCTGACCGGTTGGGGGGGCTTTTGGAAGTCTCTTCAGTTCCAGGGTCAGTGGGGCCCCCAGGAGGCCCATGCTCTAAACAATGTCCTGGAACTGAGGGCGATCAGGTTGGTTCTTTCTCAGCTGACCTCACACCTTCAGGGTCAGGCTGTTCAGATCCGCTTGGACAACCAGACGGTGGTTGCCTACATCAATCATCAGGGAGGGACTCGGAGCAAGCGAGCCCTCAAGGAAGTGTATCTGATACTGTCTTGGGCGGAAGATAATGTCCCTTGCATCTCAGGGGTTTACATTCCGGGGGTGGAGAACCAGGACGCAGACTCCCTGAGCAGGGGGACATCTCAGCTGGGGGAATGGTCCTTCAGCAACAAGGTTTTTCACTCCCTGTGTCACCGCTGAGGTCAGCCGGATGTGGACCTGTTTGCGTCCCAGTTTTGTCTCCCTGTCACAGGACCCTCTGGCCTTCGCCACGGATGCGCTAGCAATGCCTTGGACGGAGTTTCTCTATGTGTTCCCTCCGTTCCCTCTGCTGAGCGGGGTGCTGCGCAAGATAGCCAAGGAAGGGGTACCAACTATTCTGGTGGCCCCCTGTTGGCCAAGGAGGGTGTGGTTCGCAGACGTCGTGCAGTTGGCAGTAGATCAGTATGCCCTGTACAAGGATCCAGATCTGCTCACTCAGGGACAACTGTGCCATCCCAATTTACAAACGCTGGCTTTAACGGCTTGGCTGCTGAAAGCTCCATCTTGATGGATAAGGGTTTGCCAGCTTCTGTTGTTGATACCATAATTAGGGCTAGGAAGAAGTCCTTGTCCTTTATCTACTAAAGGATCTGGCATGCTTACATTGCCTGATGTGAGTCCAAGTCCTTCCTTGTCAGGTGTTTTCTATTCCCAGGATTCTGGAATTTTTGCAACATGGTTTGGATTCGGGCCTTCAACTTAGTACCCTCAAGGGACAAGTGTCAGCTCTGGCAATTTTTTTTTCCAAAGATCCTTTGCCAATCACCGGTTGGTTAAGACTTTTTTCCAGGGAGGTACTCATGTGCGTCCGCCACGTAAGCCTATGCTACCTGTTTGGGACCTGAATCTGGTGTTGTCTGCTCTGCAGGGTCCTCCCTTTGAGCCTATATGTGGGGTTGCCTTGCCCATTCTGACTCTTAAGGTGGCCTTTTTGGTGGCCATTACTTCTGTCAGGCGAGTTTCTGAGCTGGCGGCGCTTTCCATCAAACCTCCTTATTTTGAAAGGCATCAGGATAAGGTGGTGTTTCGCCTTAAGCCAGATTTCTTGTCTAAGGTTGTGTCCGCTTTTCATCTCAATCAGGACATTGTTTTGCCTTCTTTGTGTCCTAAACCTGCTAATGCCAAGGAGCAGACCCTTCATTCTCTGGATGTTGTTAGGGCTCTGAAGTTTTATTTGGTCGCTACTGAGTCTTTCAGGAAATCTGATGCTCTTTTTGTTCTTCCTGCTGGACCTAGGAAGGGTTTGCCTCCGGCTAAATCCACTATCAGCAAGTGGATCCGTCAGGCGGTGGAGCAGGCCTACTCTTCCAGGGGGAAGGTTCCTCCTTTTAGGGTTACTGCTCATTCCACTCGTGCTATTGGTGCGTCTTGGGCCTTTCAGCACCAAGCTTCTGTTGAACAAGTTTGTAAGGCTGCAACTTGGTCTGCTGTTTATTTTACAGAAAGAGTAGTAGATGCTTGGAACAAAATCAACAGTCACTGAATTTAAACATGCCTGGGATAAGCACACATCTATCCTAAGATAAAGAGTACATACAGTATACACATAAGGGCAGACTAGATGGACCGTATGGTCTCCTTCTGCCGTCAACCTTCTATGTTTCTATGTTTCTGTTCATACTTTTTCCAAGTTTTACAAGGTTGATGTTAAGGCCTCAGCTGATGCTGCTTTTGGCCGCAAGGTACTTCAGGCAGTGGTGGCTTAAACTGCCTGCTGTTACTCTTTGGGGATCCCACCCTACTTTATGGACCCTGCTTTTGGAAGTCCCAGATGTAATGACTTCGTGAAGCAGACCGTGCCATGGATTGGGAAAAAGACAATTCTGTACTCACCTGTAGAATTGCTTTTACCATGCATGGCACGGCCTGCTTCACCCCACCCTTATTCTCGTTTTCTTGGTTGCCTCTTTATGGTGATTGTTCCAAGTTAGTTGGGGTTCTATTACCTGTTTTACCTTTATTTTCTCCCGGTTTCTTGAAATAACTGCTTGTCAACACTGGATAAGTCTATGGTAATTCTGTTTTTATATGGTACCGGGAGGAGCCACAACTCTTCTGCAGTACACTGCGCCACCTTGTGGCGGAATAACCCAGATGTAATGACTTCATGAAGCAGGCCGTGCCATGCATGGTAAAAGCAATTCTACAGGTGAGTACTCACAGAATTGTCTTTTTACATTTTGCCTGGACGGCTTCTTTAACCATTTTTCTAGATTAACTAAATCTTATCTCAGAGATAAAAGTAAAATCTGAAAAAAAATCTAAATTATGAACCATGTCATTGTAGCCTGTGACCAGTTACAAAATCACAGAAGTGGCCAACCTTCAAAATGTTGAGCATCCCTGGTCTAATTTAGGCAGGGACCAGTGTAGGCACAGGCAACAGAAGGTCAGACAGAAGTAGTGGCTCTATTGAAAGTCTCCTAAAGTGGGTCTATTACCCCCTGGCTGGCCGATTACCTCCCCTGCTGTGTGAACCTCCACCACAACACTTGCACAGCTTGCCTTTTAGGCGGTCCCATGCAGATAGGCTGGGGGCAGAAAAGCGCTGCTGACCGGGGATGCAGCTGCTCTCGCTGCCAATCTCTGTGTGTAAAGAGCTGTATGCCATGTATTAGTATGCATGCTATACAGACCCGATTGGATGAGAGAAGCCTGCACATGTGTCATGGGACTGGGGGAAAGGTGATATGTGAGGGTGATAGGGGATTTCACAGTGGGGCAAACGGTGCAAACCTGGGATGCCCCCAAAAAGTGGGCCTGTCACCAGAATATTGAAATTCCTGGTAATAGGCTCAGCTTAAGTAGCGGGGAGACATTTGGCTGCTTTAAAGTGGACCAAAACCCTGATCAGGGGGTGCCCCACTGTGTGAAACCCCCCAGATCGCCGATGCCAAGTCCCCTCTTCCCGGTCCTACGGTGCATGCACGGGCGCTCATCCAATCAGCGTGCTCGGAGCCGCAGAAGTCACGTCGTGTAAGCCTTCATCTAAGGCCAGTGGCTCTGAGCACACTGGTGGCCGCATCCCCCACTTCCCTCTAACAGGGAGTGTGCCTGCACCGGCCATTTACAAATGCTTCATGCGGGCACGTGCCCTACTAGAGGGATATGGCCGCGGCTCGTGCATGCGCCGTTGGGAAACAAGGCAGGTGTATGGGGCGACCTGGGGGGTCTCACACAGTGGGGCATCCCGGTTTTGGATGCCCCGGGGGGAGGGAATTGATCAGCCAGGGAATCTTATAGATTGCCAGGCCGATCTGCGTGGGATTTGGTCCATTTTAAGTGGCCAGCAATCTCACACACAGCAGATAAGACAATATATTATATATTTTATAGGACCTCGTAATCATACAGCAGAGGGGATGCAGCGCACATGTTGCTGCAGAATTAGCAAAGCCCACTTTCATTGTTTACTGGGTGTACATTTTGACCTGGTTCTGAATCAGGTAGACGATGAAAGTGAATGGCAACTTTCTCTTCTAAAAAATAAGAGAGTTTTCTCACCAGGCTCTGAATCGACCCCATAGAAGTAACAGAACGGAGAAGAGTACAAGTCCCTGACAAGCAAGGTAGTGGAATGTGCATGCATGTATTAGCAGGGATCTGAATCTCCAGGTACTAAGGAAGCACTGGGTACATACAGTACTGTACATGGATTATTATTAGACATTCTAGATATAAACCTTTGGGCATTACAGCAAAGTCAAAGTTGGCTTGTAAAAATTCATTTAACCTTTCCTGCCACCAGTTTATCTTTAAATTTTGACTGGAGGTTCTCTTTAAATAATAGCACATCCAGCCTTTAGCTAACAAGTTTTTGATTTTCTGATAAAAATAATTTCCTTTTTACTAAAGTAAAATAACTACTGCAATGCTTAGCTTTTAAATGATTTTTTTAAAACACGTCCACCCAAAGTCGTATATATACATTTCTGAGGAAGGTGAGGAGGCAAAGAGTTTCATCTCTACACCAGATAAGGATAACAGGCTTTGCGGTGCGAGGGAGTTACAGATGTTAGCCATCCTGAAGTAGAACTGACAGTAATGCTTCATTTGCAGTGGAGTACCTTGCCTCTTATTCAGGCATAATTGAAGCATGTGCATCCTTTGTATAAGAATGCAAGTAAGTGACAGGCAAAGCCATCAATTATTTATGTGATAAATACCAATCTGGCTAAGCTGTTTATAGCCTTGAACCCAGAAATCATGATATCAGGTCTGAGCTGATGACTAGTAACTCCCCCACCCACCATTCTGCTGTTAGATGAGCAAGCAGATAATTGCCATGTATGCTAAATAGCTATGTAGAAAATAACTCCAAACCAAAGAGACACATCCACAGGTCCATTAATGCCATAGTAGCAAATATTTGTGACTATATTGTATGTTTCTATGAAAAACGATACAGTATTTTCGCCCTATAAGACGCACGATCAGGGGAATGCCACACTGTACAAGAATTGGGAGGGGGAAATGCCACACTGCCTATGGGAATGGGAGAAGGGAATTCCACACAGCCCATGGTGGAGGGGGAATGAGTTCTGCACCTTGCCTATTTTTGGGTTTTTGGGGGGATGGTGTTTTAGCACAACATTTGGTTCAGAATATTAATTTTCAAATCCTAGGTGCGTCCTATGGGCAGGTGCGTCTTATATGGCAAAACATACGGTAATTGTGTTTTCTTCTGCGTAGTATTGCTATGTGTATGAAGATACATGTTTGGGGAACCCCCATATATCACTGATATAGTTATATTGAACATAATTATATTCAATTGATTATGTTACAACAGTTACTGCAGGGTTCTTACAGAAAGGGATAGACTGGCATGTCATTATGGTCCATTGTCCAGGAAGTTTAGCTTGTGTCAGAAAGAATGCTAAAAATAAAGAAAAAACAACGGTGGCTATAGCCAGCTTTCGACAAAGGACCCAACCAATAAAAATATCTGACTGGGCTAGTTGTTCCTGGTACAAGGTACATCTCCCACATTGCCTGGTCCTATTTTATCCCTTTTCTTACCGATTCCTTAGAACTTGGACTGATGATACTTTCTAACTGCCTGTCTGGTACAAGGAGTGCTTTTTATTTCGACTAACCTTTATCTTTACCCAAACTAGCCTTCAACATTTCTCTACTAAATTCTTTAACTAATGTGACCTCACCACGTGACACCTTAATATTGCAGCATGGGTGGAGGTCCTGGCCCAGGGGGACTCTTTTCACTCAATATAAAAACAGCTTTTTCCTCTATTTTCTTTGTAGCTATTCCTTGTATCTATGTAATGTATATACCCAGGGCTGGTCTTATGTTGGAAAGTGCCTCCTTTGCATGACTGCAGGATGGTGCCACCCCAAGGACCAGGACAAACAGACTGTGTGCCCTCCAATGGACCCCCCTACTCCTAAAAAATATATCTGGAAGAGATGAGCAGGTGGTGCACCCACTTCCGGGACAAAACACAATACCACTCTGTGAGGAAAAGAGAAACAATAGACCTTATTCAAACAGCCTCAACCGCAGGTACAACCTAAGCTGATGAAAGATTCCAAACTGATTCAGTTCAGACCTGTTGTTGCCAAGCTGGGCCTCTAACGTAATCAGCGAGGAACCCTGTGTTAACTTCAAAGAATTTCTCCCAGACATGATGGAGTCAGGATTTAAAAACTAATTATGCCGCTGTGCACATTAATCATTAACTAGGAATTTCATGGACTGAGATCCACAGAAGGACCAATATCGAACTGCAGTGTTTGGTTTCATAGGGCGTGCAGCACCTGACTGAGCCATTGGCACCAGAACCAGCGTTCTACGACTTTCTGATGGAAGGTTATATATAAAATACCTATAATTTTTGGCTAGCATTTCTAAGAGGCTCATCCTTGAGGTGAGGGGGAGTGTCCCACCTGTATGTCTGGAGATTCCGGACACCTCTGTCTTTCTTCTGAAGGTCACGTATGAAGGGGGAACCACTATCCAGCAATCTATACACACCCCCGTGGCTGCCTGCATCAATGCATAATATATGTCTGCAAAAAAGGTAACTGACATTTTCTCTGCTAACTCTGATTGTAACTGTATTAAAGAAACATTCAGCATGATATAATTGACATTGGTGTCAGTTGAGGCCACAGAGTACAGATTCATTACACCCCCAATGAACCCCACTTATGCCCAAAAAGCACTCTGGCAGAGTTGAGCAGGTGGCATCCTCTTTCCCTCACCTAGAACAAACGTTGTTTAAAAACAAATAAAACCTTGCCAAATAAGAAAAAAGCCTTGAACCTCATCAGCACTCCTAGAATGATGGTGCCCATGCTCACATCACCTTAGCTAGAGAGGTGAGAGCAGAAAATGGCTCATATTTCCAGTAGTCTTCTTTTTCCTCTAGTGCACTCTCTCCCAGTAGGCTTGAGCATGGTTAGGTTTTCCCCTGCTACACTGATTGGAAGAAATAGTGTGTGCTCTGATTGACCCTGCTAAATACTTAGTCCCGTCATAAGACAGAGGAGGCGACTCTCAGGAGAGCTCTATTAAAGAAAATTACAAAAGCATTTTTTTGCTGTTACTGCTATGCTGGATCAATTGGTGATATCAGGAGAATGATCAGGATTCAGGATCACTGATGGAAAAGGTCAGGTTGATGTCTGTGCATTGAAGCACAGGCCTTCTATTTGACTGCACCCTGGCAATTACATTGACATTCAGCTTTTCCATTGTTCAATAAAAATCACAGATCTCCTTTCTATTTAATTTCACGCTAGCTTTGATTTAACTGTAGAACTCCCTTCCCTTATTATTTTCAAAACGCAAGACGTGACTACACTTAACCACGGACCTTGCAGCATCCCCTGCTACCCCAGCCTGTGGTTTGACGAGCATGCAGAGTGAAAAAATGGATGTTGAAGGACTGCTCATGCCCAGTAAGATTAAATCTCAAGGTAAGTATACAGCTAAATCAGGGGTTTCATACAGCAAGCCATAAAAACTGGGGGGGGGTCCTAATTCTGGGCAGTGCACCTTCAAATACTTTTCTAAATCTTGGGCACCTGCCACAGTTTAGAGAGCTCCTTGCCTCAAGACACAGCAATGGCATTGTCCATAGACCATTGGAATCACGCAGTGGCCATGCACTTCTGCAATAGAAAAGGTGCCTGTAGTTGCACAGTACCCAGGCACACATACAATGTCCCCGTCAATTATGTAGTAGTGGTGTGCCTGCATTTGTGCTTTAGAGTAATGGCGCTATACCAATGCATTAGAATTGCAGGTTCAGCTGGTTGGTTATGCCCATGCTCCTATGAACTGCTTTCAGATGTTTTGTCCTATGACGTTGCTACTATCTTCTCCTTGAAATTATCCTCTGGCTTGATGAAGCTTGCACCGCTACTACACATCATTACTTCATGTCCACACACAAGCTCAAACTGTCTATGTCAAAAGCATGGACCTACCTGAACTGCCTGACCATGACCATGACCTGAATCTTCTCCTGATTATACATCCACTTAGCTGACTTTCCTAGGAGCCCCACCTGAGTGGACACACTACAATACAATCCCCTTTATTAGGTGCCCTCTGGTATAGATTAGGCTTGTTTGTATAGTTTGGGGCCTGGGTGCGTCTGTGCTAGTTCTATGAGCAGAATCCCAAACAGGCTGGTGCTAGTTTGGAATTGACCACCATTTGACCACCCTTATGTAATTGCCACTTATCTTTATTCTAGTGTTGGGTTTTAAAGGGTGCTGCAAGGTGAGTTTCAGTTCGCCACGAGTTATGTCACACCAATGTTGTGGAGACCTTTTCCACCAATTAGTAATAAAAGTGGTAAGAGCTCGCCATATAAAGCAGTTAGCTTTCCTAACTAAAGATGTCAATTTTAGCTTGATTTCCTCTTTATAAAAATAAGTTTTACGGGATGGAGGCAGGGCAATAATAATAATAATCATACATCAACCAGATATGTAAATCTGCAAGGAATTAGCATATTTGTGGGCTCTGTGGCCGGTATGCAGTCTATAATTCAAGTGTGGGTAAGGATCACTCCTAAACCCTTTATAAATATTTCAAAATATCCAATGGCAGCTCAGACCAACCCCCATCTCTGTTATGGCCTGAGCTGAGTCCTTAGTTCACCTTTGTGAGTTCATCTTTCAGAATGACTAGTGGTTTCTTGTAAGTCCTTTAGGAACATTCATCTATATACATAAACAATTCCTAAGCCTGTGTTAAAAGGTATTTCCTTAGACAGAAATAGTTCATTCCATTTATGTTACAGAATACAAAGTGTACTTTATTAAGTCTGACCTGAAAAATATGTTGTTCAGACACAACAGGATATTATCTGTACCAAGCACAGCATCATTCATTTATCGTTCTAGATTGCTGGGCTGAAAGCAGACCAAAGCCCTGAAAATAAAAAAGCCCCATTGACTTGCTCACCTTTCCCTCGCAGGTCTGGTTGTTCCCATGTCTCTCCCGAATCGCTTTCGAGGTCATGTCGCATGGAAATTCTTGCTACATACTCACATACAACTCACCTGATGCCTGTCCATGTGCCTCGTCTTCATTTCCTGCAGCACAGTGTAGAAGCTGAAGTAAGGCTCCAAAGTTTGACCTCTTTTCATTTCTCCGTGACTATCCAAAAAAGTGGCCTAACAACCATTCTGTCCATTGCGGCTTTCAGCTTGAGCGAGCACAACAAGCCACAGCGGTCCCACAGAGGTCTCTGACCACAGCAGAGCATGTACATGATTTATAAAGCTGCGCCATGACATGTCCTTCCAAGCTGAGATATGACCCAGAAATTAAAGTGAAGAAAGCAGTTTCGCTTAGAATACTTATTTCTGTATAGTTGGAGATTTTGAGATGCTTTATAATAGCTCCTTTTACAATGTTCCATAAGGGGCATAAGATGGAAGGAATATAGTGTGTGCCTGGACAATGCCTGGAGTTTAACTACAAACAAAAGCCCTCTGATCTGTGTGATTAGGAAATGTGAGTAACATAAGAACATGATCACATGCGTTAATGTTTTGTTTTTGGTCTTCCTCTTTTGACAGTTGTTTTTTACACTATATGTTTACATTAGAAGGTAACCAACCGAACATTTTTACTAGTTGGAATGTTATCTGCTTTTCACAAACTACATTATGCAAATCCCAGTCTGTGGTTATCATCATTACCCCAGAGTTCATGCAGGTAATTCACGTTTGCTTCCTGTATGTATACTGACACCTCTTCCATATATATATATATATATATATATATATATATATATATATATATATTTATTTATTTATTTATATATTGTTAAAAGTGTACAGGCCTCAAATTACTTCTGGTCCACACAATCTAACCTTTAGGAGGCATCACAGTCTCTGCAGGGGAGCTCAACCTTTTGAAGAGTGTGGGCCACTTAAACGATATGAGAACTGGGCCGTAGGCCACAATAAGGTCCAGAATTTCACACCACCCACATTTATATCCAACAATCCCCACCTAGCAATTCAAATGCTGTTTGCCTTAGCTCACTAAATATATGGGGCCAGTATTTATAACCCTCCCCCCACCAGTCCCAAATCATAACTGTATTCATAATACTCAACCCATCTAAACACTTACCAATGCTAAACATACAATTAAATATAGAAAAAGACTTGTAGTTATAGTGCCAGAGATTTGCCCAGGGCTTTTGTTGCACAATGTCACCAAGTTCTTCCAAAGCCACCGCAGCCACCTCTATTTGGCAATTTGCCCCCCTCAATCTCTTTACAACCTTTCATCCTTACTAATCCTCTATTTACCCACCTTTATACCCCTCCCACATTTCCCACAGCAGGTCAGGGGCCTATATAGCGCCATCTTCTGCCGTAGTGCTATACAAGGTATAATTACAGACAAGGTAAAACATACTGTACAGGGATCATTATAAACTAGATGTTACAAAGTTTAACCAAATGTGATAACAAGAGACAATATGAAGGAGAGCCCTGCCCTTGAGAGCTTGAAGTCCAAAGGATTGTGGGTGGAAACCAAAAGAGGCGGAATCACAAGTGGTAGAACTTGAGTTTTGTGGCCCAGTGAAGGTAGTGCTTAAACTGAACCTTCAGCATGATTTAATGAAAAGCCCAAACCCTTAAAAACTATTCCCCAGCATCTAAAATTAATATATTTTAAGTTTTTAGTGACTTACTTATTATTTCCCCCACTGGGCTGCAACTCTGTTCAGGCCTCTAGGATATGGGCGCCCCCAGAGCGACTCAGAAGCATCACATACTGAGGAGAGGAGAGTGGGATAAAGTGCAGGGGACGCAGTTATAGCTGTGCTTTGCACAGACAGAGCAGAGCTGGGGTCAGGGAAGGACAGCAATCCCAGAATGCAGAGCGACACAGTCAGAAGACACTTCCTGTTTGCAGGCTGCCTGATGCTCCATAAGCTGCCATCTTGGATGTTTAACCCTTTCGCTGCCAGCCTACCTGAAGTTTTCGTCACCCTTGGTGCCAGACCATTTTGCACTATTTTGCGCTCCCCATGTTCATATGTGATTTTTGAAGGGATTTCCAGGGATTTCCCAGGAAAATGATATATTGTTTTTTTCAGCAGAGTCCGGGCTTTAACATGAAATGTCTTGTTTGTAATTTTTTAGGTGTATTCTCAATATTCTTGGGTGAAATATGTGCAAAAAAATAAAAAAAAATCTATTTTTTACAATTTGTAGTGTTTTTTTGTAATAAAAAATGTAAGTTTGTCAATAAAATCTTATTGCGTGTGAAACCCCAATTTCTCCCGGTTACAGCGATACCACATATATATAGGTAGACACCCTTTCCTGCTCAGGAGACTCCCCCAAACTGAAACAGCGCTTTAGGGGATTTTCAGAAAAAATACAACTGTGATATGCGCTATGCGCACCTTGCAGTTTTTCCAGAAAAACAACCCTTTACATTTGAAATACCCCCAACAAACTATATATTCTCTGGAAGTACACACCTCAAGCTTTCTATTTGTACCAGGCTTGTTGATGTGGTCACAGTTTTCTGGAAGTAATCCCTCAATGTATTCTTTGGTTGCAAAGAGTTTCCCTAAAAAAGGATAAAAAAGCAGAATAAAAGCCACATTTTCCTAAAAAAAAACTCTATGCAAACAAGAAAAAACAAGTAAAATCTGAAAAAACAACATCCCCCGAACAGAACAATACCCAACATGCATAGCTACTGTCAAGGGAAGAGTTGCCAAACACCCCAAAGTAAAGCGTGCGCATAACGGTAATTTTTCTTGAAAATTTCAGCTCTGCAGACAAAGTGCGCACCTTGCGATTTTTCAACCAAAACAACCCTTTACATTTGGAATATCCCCCATAAACCATATATTCCCTAAAAGTACACATGTTAAGCTTTCTAAGCGTACCCAGCTTGTTGTAGTGGGCTCATCTTTCTGGAATTAATCCCTCAAAGAATTCTTTGGTTGCACAGGGTTTCCCTAAAAAAATTATAAAAAAGCTGAATAAAAAACACCTTTTCCTAAAATATAAATATGCAAACCAGAAAAAACAAGCTAAGTCTGAAAGCGCAAGGTCCCCCGAACAGAACAATACCCAACATGCATAGGTACTATTAACCCTTTTAATTGCCAGCCTACTTGAGATTTTGTCACCCTCTGTTGACAGGTCATTTTTTCCCCATTTTGCGCCATGTTTTGCGACATTTTTGCTGGAATTTTCAGGAAAATTATATAAATATATTTTTTGGAGCAGAGTTTAGGCTTTAACATGAAATGTCTTGTTTGTAAATTTTATTCTGTTTTTTACAATATTATTAAGTAAAAAAAAAAAAATATATATTTTTAGAAAATTGCCTCCTTTATTTTACATAAAAAAATGTATTTTATTAAAGAAAACCATATTGCATGTGAAAGCCCCATTTCTACCGATTAGAACGGTACCACATATTTATCGGTAGCCCCCCCATTCTTGCCCAGGAGACCCCCCTAACTTTTTTAACATTTACAAATAAAATACAACTACCAATCACACTACAAAGGGTTAAATCGGGAAAAAAAATTACATAGGGTCCCCCCTCCCAGGGGAGGGGGACCCCATTTTTTGGGGGATTTTTAAGGGTTAAAAACCCTTAAAAATCCAAAAAAAAAAACGACATGGGGTCCCCCTTACCCGAAGTAACCAGCCCGGGACCAGCTATGCAGGGCTTGTAGAAACAGGGCGCAGGGGCCAGCTTTTGTGGCCCCCCCACCCTGCAGGCTACAAAGCCTGCATAGCCCGTGGGCCCAGGCTCTTCTGGCCCCCCCTGGCCTTTGGGGAGGCAGGTAATGGGGGTGCCAAGGGTTAATGGCAAGTCACCAGCTAGTGCGTCCTCGCCGGATACCCAGGCTCATCACATGATGCGTACATCCTTAGACGATCTGGATTGTACCGTCGGTTTGAGTCTGGGGAATTTTCCGGGGCATGGCTCCTTGGTAAGTTAACTGAAACAACATTGTTTTTTGTTGGGTTGTTTGGGTTGAATTTGCATTTTGATGTTATGTCTGTCAAAATGAGGACTTCCACAACCTTCTTGCCATGTGAAAACACACTTGAATTTTAGTTAGGAAACAAACAAGCGTTGGGCCAAGTTTGTCCTGCATTAGCAAAATTTTAACTTGTCAGTTTGTAATCTTTATGAATCTCTCGTCCCCCACCCTCGTCTGGAATAGTGCACTTAACTTTATCATAGTGTCTGTCCCATCTTTGCTTACATGGATTTCACTTCCAGAGGAGAGGAGAGCGGGATAAAGTGCATGTGGCGGGTTTCTGCTGTTTTGGCCGCAGACAAAGCATATAAGGGGTCAGCCAAACCTCAATCCTAAAAGCATCTTGGCCAGCACCACACTTGTAAACCAAGAGCTGGGATCCTTATAACTGATTGTCCATCATCCTCAATATTTGTTTGGGGAACTATTTCAAACATCTATGACATATGTTTATTTTGCTACGGGGACAGTGGCAAATGTCTGCTCATATTGATCACACAATTGACAAATAGGCTTATATTGATGTTGCTGGTGCGTTTATTGCCTTAAACTGATTTTTTTTTTGGTGAAGGTGATTCCGGATACCCGCTGCTGCCGTGGCTCTTGACTCCTGTACTCCGGCCCCAGGATGCGTCCCAGGATGCGTACAACTGTGCGCACCGCAAGACCAGGGCTGTGGTGGAGAGGGCCTTTGGTCTTTTGAAGACAAGGTTTCGGTGTTTGGATCATACCGGGGGCACCCTGCAATATGGCCCAAAAAAGGTCATAGACATTATAATGGCCTGTGCGGCTCTGCACAATTTTGTAATTTCAGAACGGGTCCCCTGGTATGTCTATTTGGCTCCCTCTCCACCCAGCGAAGACCATGATGAAGCATTTGTGGGCACACACAGTGTGTCCGGACAAACTGTTCGTTCTAATTTGATTTACATACATTTTTCATAATGTACCCTTGATTTTCCTTTGGTTAACATTGTGTTGTTGTTTGTGTTTTGGTAACCTTTGTGTATGTTTCTTTTTGTTCACATTGTTACCTTAAGTAATGAAGTAATTACTCACCACAGCCATAATGCTTAACGCCTCTATTTTTAGTATGTGTGAACTGTGTGAATGTACAAGTTAATTATTCTTTGGGACACCAAAAAAGGAAGAAACAAAATTACTGAGCCATAGGTGTGTTTAACGTTTTAATTCCCAGCAGTAACATCCCAAACTTGGAGTTGCTGCTCACTCCAATTTTGGTTACAAACATATGTAGAAACAAACCAAAAATTGCTAGATCAACCATGCCACATTCCTATTGCACACAGGCATGAGTTTAGAAGGAACTTCCTCCTGCCCGGCATTAATGTCAATTACACATCGAAAGAGATCATAGACAAACAATGAAAAAAATGCTCAACAAAAAATATTGACAAGGTAATAAATCACAACACACCCTCTCCTGCTTTGCCACATTTGTCACAGGCACAGGTGTAAAGCAGACATACCTAGGCCACATCTACACCTGGAACTCAGGCCACACCCAAACCAGAACACCCAGTCCAAAGCCCAGTCCAGTGAAATCTTAGCCAGGAGTAAAGGGATTAGGTTTGCAGGCCAGAATGTCACACAATCATGTCTCGAAACAGGAGGAGCCACAACCAATCTAAGGACGCACAAGGCGTAAGGCCAACAGCTTGAGTGGCACGTTCAGTGAGCATTGAGCTATGGCATTGGCTAGTGGCCTACCTCAGCACTCTAATGAGCTATATGTGCGCTAATCCAAACCAGACAACCAAAGGCAGACACAAAGGGTATCTTAGTTAGCCTCACCAGACAAGTAAATACAGTGGGGATTTTGAGCAAAGATGTAGAACAGATTCAGGGAGTTTCGACCTTAATATGGGGTATGCCCATAGAACCCAGGTTGGGGTCCTTGCTGGTTGGACCTAACCTGGGCCTGTGTGGCATTCTGAATCTGCAACTGTGCCAAAATGTTTCTCTGTATATTTATCATTTCAGCCCTGTAGGCACGGTTATCATTGTTTGCATTCTCCAGGTGGCTGTTGAGGGCCTAAATTCTGTCAGCACGGCCTGTAAGGTACTATTGAGGTTGTCAATCCGGCCATGCAGTGCCTCTCTGTTCCCTTGATTGTGTTGTTGAAAGGTAACCCTCGTGGTGCCATGCGTCCAAAATCGGCATGCCCCTCCCCTGGGAAAAGGGGCGACGTCGCAGAGTACTCCTCCCAATTCCCCGGGTTCTGGTGCGTGCAGATGATGTTGGTCTAGGGCCCTCAACAGCCACAGGCATGCTTCCCAAATCCTCAGCAGCAGAGAGAACACTGGGGACTTGAGGGTCAGATGTGCAGGCAGCATGCAGCCAGCTTCACTCTGCTGCTGCGGAGTTTGGGGAGAAACATTTTGGGACAGTTGCAGGTTCGGTCCCAGGGGGAGATCTTCCGAAGGGCCCATCAAGGATCCATCCTCCTCCAGCTCCTGGATTTCCTCCATGAGTGTGTGGGTCTGTAGGGACATGTAAAAAATTTTGGTTAGCTTTTGCACTACATATGTCAATATGTTAGTAGTAACATGCAAAGTCACATGGATAACCTACATTTGGGGAATCAATTTACCGAAAATATCGGATCCTGCCTCCTAGGCTGCACGGAAGTTGACGGCATGTCCAATCTGGCAGAGGATTCCACAGTAGCTGAGGGATGAGGCTGGGCTGCATGAGAAGCAAAGAAACTAGGTAAACACACAACTAGGCATTGTTGCTGGTTAAAATACATTTGTTTAGTTATTTCACGGGGCAAAGCTGTAATGGGTACTACACCAATGGTGACACTTGACCTTCACTTACCATTCCATTATCTGTTAAATGTATAATTTCCTAACTACTTCAACATTGTTCCCCTGAACTATTGCAAGCATTCAAGTTCTGCTTGTTCTGTGGCTGCCAACATCCCTTATAGGCCATTAAGTGTACACACTCAGCGTGCAACTAGCAGTTACCAGCATTTGAGGCTGACTAGCATTGTATCTAGTCAAATTGTTTAAGAAGCATGTTTGGTGCTTTGGACCCAACCACAGCTCACACACAAGTAGACAACAGATCAAAATTGAAGTGTGGGATGTGATGGAGTGTAAAGACATAACTGGCAGTTTAAGGCTAATCTGAATACTTGGTTACTAGGGTAAACTGCTCATTAACGTCATGTATGGGCCCACCAAATATAAATCTAACTGGCCACACACATGCCACACCCTGATCCAAGACTGAAATCCACTACAAGGCACACCCTAGGGGCATGGCTTAACATATGTGTTACTGGCTAATTGTGCATGGTGGCAAATTTAGAATTTAACCTAAAGCTTGGTCACCTGCAGGACGGGTCGGGGAGTCTGTGTCCATTAGGGCCGCGTGTCCCTCGACCGCGACAGGATGGAGCAGGCCCAGCACCATCTCCTCAGCCGATGTAAAATTCAATTTTGACGGATATCCTCCTCCAGTTTGCAAGCTGAAAAACATAGTTAGGCTAATTAAGACCAATGTGGGCAATACCAGACTAAGTAAAATCCTAAATCAAACATATTTACCTGTAATTCCGCCTTTTATTTTCTTTCTTCCGTGCAGCATATTTGAGGTCCGATATCTTCCGCTGAATCTGTTCCACATCTTTTAACTCTTCCCCCGCTGCATTGACTTGTCTGGTTAGGTCGGCCAAGATGTTTGCTCTGCGCTGCTTAGTGGTGTTTTCTGATTTGCGCCCATATAGCTCATCATACACTAAGGTAAGGCCACTAGCCAAGGCCATAATTTGTGCGTCACCAAAACGACCACTGAACTGCCCTCTGCGCAATGTGCGCCCTCTTGTTTGTGGTTGTGGCTCCTCCGTGGTTCTAGACAAATGTGACATTCTGGCCTGGGTCTGTGTGGGAGAATGCAGGGACTGGTGGCTGCATGCTCATTGGACTGAACTGGGCAAGGGACTGGGTGTTCTGGCCTGGCTGCCCACAGAAGTTCCAGGTGTGGATGTGGCATAGGTACCTTTCCTTCCCACCTGTGCCGGTGGCGAATGTGGGCGTGCAGGAGAGGGTCTTTCAGAGGCTGAACTTGTGCTGCCCTTGGAGGTAGTAGGGCGGACCAAGTGTGAGGGCGACCTTGCCGGGCCGGGCCTCTTCTGCTGGTGTTTTTTGCCCCCTGCGGGTGGGGATGTTGATGGGCCAGATTTGCTTCTTGGGGGGCTGCGGCCCTTGCTTCGGCCTCTTTGTGGGCTGCGGGAGCTGCTGTGGGCTCTTTGTGGGCTGCGTGCCCTGCTTCGCCTTTTTGGGGGGCTGCGGTCCCTGGTGCGGCCTCTTTGTTGGCTGCGTGCCCTGCTGCAGTCTCTTGGGGGGCTGCGGGACCTGGTTCGGCCTCTTGGGGGGCTGCGGGCCTTGCTTCGCCGTTTTGGGGGGCTGCGGGACCTGCTGCGGCCTCTATGTTGGCTGCGTGCCCTGCTGCGGTCTCTTGGGGGGCTGCGGGACCTGGTTCGGCCTCTTGGGGGGCTGCATGCCCTGCTTCGCCGTTTTGGGGGGGTGCGGTCCCTGGTGCGGCCTCTTTGTTGGCTGTGTGCCCTGCTGCGGTCTCTTGGGGGGCTGCGGGACCTGGTTCGGCCTCTTGGGGGGCTGCGAGCCCTGCTTCGCCGTTTTGGGGGGCTGCGGGACCTGCTTCGCTGTTTTGGGGGGCTGCGGTCCCTGGTGCGGCCTCTTTGTTGGCTGTGTGCCCTGCTGCGGTCTCTTGGGGGGCTGTAGGACCTAGTTCGGCCTCTTGGGGGGCTGCGGGCCCTGCTTCGCTGTTTGGGGGGACTGCGGGACCTGCTGCGGCCTCTTGGGGGGGGATGTGGGGCATGGTGGTGTGGGGCTTACTAAACTCTTACCCCTTTTTTAGCAGCAGAGCTAGTAGGCTTTGGGGCCTGGGTTTTTGCTTTGGCTGCTGACGCCACCTTTTTTGGGCCATAGCTGGTCGTAGCCTTGTTCGGTGCCTTTGTAGTAGCCCGTAACCTAGCTTTTGTCTGCTGCGACCTGGTTTGGGGCCCTCCTGCATGCTCCTGCTGCTTGTCTGGCTTCTTGCCCGTTGTGTCCTTTCCAGTTTTTGTGGCTGTTTTTTTGGGGGCCATTTTCATGGGACTCTCAAAGAAAATGAGCTGTGTGTCCACTTAAAATAAGCTAGCCGGCGTGTGACGCATACGCACGCTCGCACGGCCGTGCGGAACCCGGAAACCGCTGGGGCATTACTTATCTGCTGCCGAGAAGAAGAATAAAGATGGCGCCCACTATCTTCACCCGCCAACAAGAAGAGATCATCATGCTCGTAAGTGTCTTTTAAGGGTTTTTTTTGGAATAGTAAATGCTGCTCTACATGTTAAAGAAGCGCAGGAAGAAATGGCTTAGGTTCAACATGTGTGAAAATACATGCACAACCAAAGGCACGACACACACGTGCCAAACAACATTTCGCCCAGATTGACAACTTGTCTTAGCCTAGAAATGTGTGTGTGTTAATGGCATTTCCTAAAATAATGTATTGTTGCCACATATTGATATGTATTTAGAAGTAAATGCTATGTTTGCTTTCTGTTTTGTAGACCATGCTGGAGCGCAGGTACGACTACCTGCCCAACTCATTTGAAAAGCGCAACGTCGCCCTGGAGATCATCTCTGAAATCCAACATCAGACCAACACCACCTTCACCCACACGCAGATCATGCAGCATTGGTCGGACCTGAAACGACTGCACATGCCCCGGGTGCGGAGGTTTTTCGGAATCCATTTCCCAAGTAAGTACATAGCGATTGCATGCTATATCTAACTAAGACAGAAGGTAGGCCTTTAGTTATAATGCCTTTTCTTTGGTAGTGTTGGAAATGGATTACCGCATTCGCCGCACCCGGAGGCGCACAGGCCGACCAGTGCTGCATGATTCTGCAGCTGGGAGTGAAGGTGGTGGATCTCCAGGGCGACGGTCCTACCCCTGCTCTGTGGGGTCCTCAGACCAGCCCCTGGACCTTACCACAGAGGAGGGGCGGCACGGTGTGGGCAGGCAGTCGTACCCTGCCATGCATGAGGGAGCCTCTGGTATGTCACTCTTCATGTCTACGCACACACATATACATGCTAGCTCCTGATATCACAAAACTGATTCCTTGAATCTGTATTTTTAGATGCTTCGGGTGCGGGTGAGGTAGTGGTTGAGGAGGCAGCAGATATGCTCCAAGAAGAACCTGGAGAAGGTGAGTGATGTGACCCAGACTTAGCAAAAAACATTTGTTGACTGCTGAATCAGACATTAAAAATGACCATATTTCCCATGTTTCTATAGGCACTTCTTCACAGCAGAGCCAGGAACCAGGACATTGTGTTGTCCCCAACGAGCCATCTCTCGGCCACCAACCAAGTAAGTAGTCATGCCATTATTGCCATTTATGTGTTACTTCACATGAACACACAAATACACCATGCCCTAATCAATAGCAATATAAGACTGACCTGTGACCACTTCCTTAGCTTAATGACTTGCCAGACTGACCTGTGGCCACTTCCTTATCTTAATGACTTGGCAGCATGACCTGTGACCACTTCCTTAGCTTAATGACTTGCCAGACTGACCTGTGGCAACTTCCTTAGCTTAATGACTTGGCAGCATGACCTGTGACCACTTCCTTAGCTTAATGACTTGCCAGACTGACCTGTGGCCACTTCCTTATCTTAATGACTTGGCAGCATGACCTGTGACCACTTCCTTAGCTTAATGACTTGCCAGACTGACCTGTGGCCACTTCCTTAGCTTAATGACTTGGCAGCATGACCTGTGACCACTTCCTTAGCTTAATGACTTGCCAGACTGACCTGTGGCCACTTCCTTAGCTTACTGACTTGCAAGAATGACATATGTGGCTTTTAGTTAATTTGTTAACGAAAATACATTAAATCCACAGGTGAAAAACATGTATTGTTCTCTAAATAATATTTTTGGCAAAATTTGTTCCAGGGACCACACGACAAAGACTGGCGGACATGAATCGGAGGGTCCTTGAGTTGGTGGCCGATCTGCAGGCGATGCTTGTCACGTTGGGGACAACAGAAGAGGATGAGTAGTGTCCTGGTTCCTGGCCCTGTATCTTTGTATATAGTTAACCAAGATTTTAATTTTGATATAGTTTTTACTTTTACTTTGTGAATCGTTTTTTACATTTTGTATTTGTATGTAGTTATTTTAAATTTAAACAAAACATTTAAATGTTTCTGAATTATTTTTAAAAATGCCAAAAATGCCACATGGCAGTTGAAGATTAAACAAATTTCAACTAAAAAAAAAATTGGTGTAACATTTATTTGCACAAATACATTTACACAAAACAAAGGGGCAATGACATATTTAGAAATCAAGATTCAGATGTCCGGGAAGTGGTTTGGGTAAGTTTTATGGTGCTGAAAATGAAAAAGAAACTAACCGGGAAGTGGTTTGGGTAAGTTTTAGGGTGCTGAAAATGAAGAAGAAACTAACCGGGAAGTGGTTTGGGTAAGTTTTAGGGTGCTGAAAATGAAGAAGAAGCTAACCGGGAAGTGGTTTGGGTAAGTTTTAGGGTGCTGAAAATGAAGAAGAAACTAACCGGGAAGTGGTTTGGGTAAGCTTTAGGGTGCTGAAATGTAAGTGTTAGAGTAGCGTGAAGTGGTTTGAGTAAGTTTTAGGGTGCTGAAAATGAAGAAGAAACTAACCGGGAAGTGGTTTGGGTAAGTTTTAGGGTGCTGAAAATGAAGAAGAAACTAACCGGGAAGTGGTTTGGGTAAGTTTTAGGGTGCTGAAAATGAAGAAGAAGCTAACCGGGAAGTGGTTTGGGTAAGTTTTAGGGTGCTGAAAATGAAGAAGAAACTAACCGGGAAGTGGTTTGGGTAAGCTTTAGGGTGCTGAAATGTAAGTGTAATAGTAGCGTGAAGTGGTTTGGGTAAGTTTTAGGGTGCTGAAAATGAAGAAGAAGCTAACCGGGAAGTGGTTTGGGTAAGCTTTAGGGTGCTGAAATGTAAGTGTAAGAGTAGTGTGAAGTGGTTGGGGGGAGCTTTAGGGTGCTGAAATGTAAGTGTAAGAGTAGCGTGAAGTGGTTTGGGTAAGTTTTAGGGTGCTGAAAATGAAGAAGCTAACCGGGAAGTGGTTTGGGTAAGTTTTAGGGTGCTGAAAATGAAGAAGAAACTAACCGGGAAGTGGTTTGGGTAAGTTTAAGGGTGCTGAAAATGAAGAAGAAACTAACCGAGAAGTGGTTTGGGTAAGTTTTGGGGTGCTGAAAATGAACAAGAAACTAACCGGGAAGGGGTTTGGGTAAGCTTTAGGGTGCTGAAATGTAAGTGTAAGAGTAGCGTGAAGTGGTTGGGGGGAGCTTTAGAGTGCTGAAATGTAAGTGTTAGAGTAGCGTGAAGTGGTTGGGGGGAGCTTTAGGGTGCTGAAATGTAAATGTTAGAGTAGCGTGAAGTGGTTGGGGTGAGCTTGTTAGTGTAATATATGGGGACACATTTGTGGCAGAACAGTTTAATGAGTTAAAAGTTTGTAGTGCGCAGGCGCAGGATTGTAAAGATTTTCGTTGGGACGATTATTTTAGGAAATATACAATTAGAATTGATCGGGAAACGTAATGGATTCGTTGTGGTAAAAACGAATGCTGCTCCGTGGCAACCAGAGAAAAGGAATCAGAAAAGTCACGCAGGGAAATTACATACTCGAATTCGTACTCGAGCATACGAATGGACGGGCACTTTGCAGAAGGAAACGAATGAATGCATAGAATCGCTCGCACATTCATACAAGAGCGGGAACGTTCGAAAATAATACCAAGAGCGGCACGAAAACGAATACTTTTTAAAGTCTCTCTGAATCAACCCTAATGTCCAAGGCAGAGCGGAGTTTGCATATGGGTTGGTAACGCTGGATGAGAGATGAGATGTAGGAAGGGGACTAGTTGGAGAGTGCTTTGTCGATTAGATGTTTGAACTGAACCAGTGTAGGGATTGACAGAGGCGGGCAGCACTGGAAAAGCATGAGGAGAGGTGGATGAGTCGAGCAGCAGAGTTCAGAATAGATTGGAGGAGTGCCAGTCTGTTTGTTGGTAAACCACATAGGAAGGTGTTGCAGGTGGAGTAGTCAAATCAGGTATCAGTATCAGGTGAGATGAAGGGGCAGATGTTGGAGGCGAGAGGAGGTGGCTGGGGAGTGAATGTGAGGTGTGAATGAGAGACAGAAGTCCAGAAGGATGCCCAGATATTGAGCTTGAGGAGTTGCAGTTATTGTTAGATTATTTGATGCCCAGTGGAACACCTGCCTTCTGTAAGCTGACAACCCCCAATCTCCGCCGCCGCTCCTGCCTATAGACAAGCCCAGACACGCCTGGACGCGCAATATGCCTCACCGGACACGGTTGCCCCCAGGACTTAAAGTGGACCAACACCCAGGATTTTGACTATCCTGGGTCTTGGTCCACTTCGGTGGGGCACCCTCGATCGGGGTGCCTCGCTGTGTGAAACCCCCCCGAACCCCCCGAACAACTCACCTCTCCCCGCTCCCAGCGCCGACGGACAAGCCGCGGACAAGCGGCTCCTCCGCCGCCGCCTCCCGTGCGTCCCTCTTGACGCGCGCGTGCCCGCGCCGGCCATTCACAGACGGCCGGCGCGGGCGCGTGCACATCTAGAGGGGCGGTGTTTTGGGGATAAGGTAAGGAGTTTGGGGTGTCTGGGAGGGTTTCACCCCGCGGGACATCCCAATCTCGGATGTCCCGCGGGGAGGGAGGTGATCTTATAGATTCCCGGGCCGATCACCCATGGGTGTTGGTCCACTTTAAAAGGCGCAAAGGATGTCAGCTTATGGTGAAGGCAGATGAACCACAAGGGGTATCCCAAAGCCAAGGTCATACACGGGTAGTCAGTCCGAAGGTGCGTCAACTCACAAGGGTAAGGCAGAAGAATGGTCAGAATCTAGCTGAGGGTAAAGCCGGGTGATCAGAAGTACGCGGTATCCAAGGGGTCAGACGGAGTTCGAGGTCGTGCAGGCAAAGGTTCGGTTCGGGCAGCAAACTGGGATGGTCAGACGAAGCCGGGTCAATCACGAGTTTAAGCACACACTTAGTCATACCCTGAGCAATACTGGCTGTAAAGGGCAAAGGGGTCAGGGCTGAACTTTATTTTAAAGGGTGACTGTCCAATAGGAATACAGGGAATTATGTGTAATGATTGGTGCGACTGTGATACAACCTGTGATTGGAACTGATCCCAGGGGCTGGACTGCCCTGACTAGTCAGACTGTCCAACCCCTGAGACCCACAAGTGTAGGTATACCTTTAATTAGACAGAGTGGCATCGGCTGCGAGCCGCTCTGTCAATCAGCAGGGTGCTTGCCTGTACTACTGGCAGGGAAGCAAAGGAGGCGGGCAGGGCGGCTTGCCGCGCTCTCCGGCTTCCGGAAGCAGTGAGCGTGCCCTGCTACAGACAGCCGGGGAACGCCACGCTGGCCGGCAGAAGCTTGACGCAGGTCCCATGGGACAGGTGTTAAAAGTGATATTGGAAGCCCAGTGAGGTTATTAGTTGGCCAAGACCATAAGTGTAGACTGAAAAAGTAGTGGTCCTAGGACTGAGTTGTGGTACACCAACAGACAGAGGACAGGGAGAGGAAATTGTGTTGAGTAAGCCGTGGCTGAGATGGGAAGTGCATGTCATGGTTCAGCTTAATGTGTCTTGAGCATGTTCATGTTCAGGATCCCCTGTGGGAAAACTGTGGCTTGTGGCCTTGCCTGTTGCTGACTCGGATTGGACTTTGGCACTGCTTGAATCTGTTTCCCTTGTTGATGACTTTGTTTTTGATTGGAGTTTGGCTCTGCTCTGGCTCTGGCTCTCCCATCACTGGGCCAGATCTGGACTCTAGCCTGTCCACCCTGTTAACCCGCTACTCTCCAACCAGTCTCCTGGAAGCCCGCTCAGCCCCCTTAACCCTTGCTCCTTCCACATGAAGAGATGCCGGATCTTCAGTCTTTCAATCAAGCCGACTATCCCCAATCGCCGGCTACGGCCCTCCTGTAACTCGCGACTGGACTAACCTGCTTGCACCTTCAGGGAAACCCCAACTTGGGGGATAAGAGGTGCCATCACTACATTCAGGACTCCACTAACTACATGACATTGACCTTTACTGTGGTCTACTGGAAATAGAGGAGAGGCACCTAGAACAAGCACTAGGTGAGCTGCTTGCTGCCTTGGTATTGCCGTTGAGTTTACAGTCCCTTTAATCATCCAAAAACAAGATGGACATAGCCAAGACTTGTTTCTGGGCTTCAAAGTTTAGGTGGTTTACTTATTGTCAGCCCTCCCAGTGCTGGAATCTGTAATCTGCATTAAAGCATTTTGTTCAGAGCTCTAAACCGCTCTGTCATTATAAATTATGCAAAAGCTTTTGTGTAGACTGGAGCTCTCCTTCAGTATATTCACAGCTTTCACAAGACAACACATTATCAAGTAGGTGATGTGTGATAGATTAATAGTATGATAATTAGCTGATGTGTAGCTTTGCATTTCATGAGTTACACAGTAAAGTATCTTAATTACAGAGCACCGCTTCTAAAATCTTTCAGTCACAGATTAAGAATGGCATTATTCTTATGGCCTTCTCTAGTAGGAAATTGGAACAATGTACACTAGGGTAGACTTCAAATAATCACTCAAGGATGTTGAAATGAAAGGGGGCAAGTTGTGATGACAACAGATAAAGGGTACTTGTGCACTAAAGGTATTTTAGCTGAGGAAAATTTAACCCCCGTCACCCTATTCAATTACTTTGTGACTGTCTAACTGAATGAATCTTAATCCCAAGGCTGAGGGGCAAATATCACCTTCTATCAGTATTGCTCAATGTTACATGGGGGCCCTTAGGCTTTTAAGCCCTGCAATTTATTTGATTTCTTGAAGAAAAAGCACCCAAACAACCATCAATGATAATTGTTGCTCCTTCACTTTAATTATATTTGTTCGCAATTGGTATTAGAGAAAGGAAGCACCATTTATATCTGCTGTTTCAGTCTTAAGTTGTCTATCTGCATGTAGCTGAGTTAAAAGACAGAAAATAAATTACTGTATGAGCCTTAATGTTCACACCAGGGCCCCATCACATTTAGCTGTGTCACTGGGTTTGGGGATAAGGCTAGGTCGCATGTGTCTAACTCTGGCCCGTGGGCCAAATCTGGCCTGCAGTGTCATCAGATTTGAACGGTGAGCAAGAGTCTGCCCTGTCCCCCTTTCCACGCTGTTGTCTGTGTGTGAGTGACAGGGCTGGGGCGGTCACTGGTATTACCTTTAACCCTTTAAACGCCAGCCACGTAAATTTTACGTGGCTGCCTCTCCAACAGTTAAACGCCAGCCACGTAAAATTTACGTGCCTGACTTTCCCCAGAAATAAAAAAAAAAGTAAAAATAAAAGACACTTACCTGACCCCTCGTTCGATCCGGTCGGGTCTCCTCTTCAGCCAGAGGGGCTCCGATCGCCCATCGGGGCTCCTCCGGCTGCAGGGGAGGGCCCGGAACAGGGTGCCCCCCCCCCGTTTCAGCAGCCGCCCGGTTTCCTATAAAAAAAAAACAAAAAAAAAAAAAACAGTCACCTACCTTTGTCCCCGCCGGCTCCCGCAGGCTCTCCTCTTCACGGGGGGGGGCTCCGATCCCCCCCCCGCTCTTCTGTCTTCTGGAGGGGGCATAACAGCCCTCCTCCCTTGCTTCCTTCCGATGGCGGCCGCCATCTTGGTGACGTCACGGGGCGGGGCCAGATGACGTCACCGCCGGGTGTCATCGGGGCACCCGGCAGTTCGTCTCTCAGATGCCGGTGACGGCTGGGAGGGGAAGGAGGGAGGTAGGCGATCCTCCGATCGCCTGCCTCCCCCCTTCTCTGCCCAGCCGTCACTGACAGCAGATCGCCGCGGGACACAGAAGATGAAGATCGGAGGTGAGTAAAGTAAAAGTTTTTTTTTTTTTTTTAATAAACTTTTTAAAAAAAACGTGTGTGTCTTTTTTTTACCTTTTAACCCTTTGTGAACTGGTAAGGGGTCCATGTGACCCCTATACCAGTTCACAGGGCTCGGGGGTCTGGCAAGTCACCTGCGCTAGCGGGTGGCTTGCCATTAACCCCTGACACCCCCATTACCTGCCTCCCCAAAGGCCAGGGGGGGGCAGAAGAGCCCGGGCCCACATGGGCTATGTGGGCTCGTAGGCTGCAGGGTGGGGGGGCCACAAAAGCTGGCCCCCCCACTCTGTGCCTACAAGCCCCCATAGCTGGTCCCGGGCTGGTTACTGTGGGTAAGGGGGACCCCACGTCAATTTTTTTTTTTGATTTTTAAGGGTTTTTAACCCTTAAAAATAAAAAAAAAAATGGGGTCCGCCCCCCCTGGGAGGGGGGACCCTATGTCATTTTTTTTTTTTGATTAACCCTTTGTGTTCTGTCATCCAGCAGCTATAAAAGGCTTCTAGCAAGTGAGCAGAAGCCAGTGATCGCCGAGGGACAGAGTGCTCCAGGATGGATGGGAGGTGAGTACAGTGTAAAAAAAAAAAAAAAAAAATTAATAAAATATTTTTTCTCTTTTGTGTGTCTGTGTCATTTTTTACTTTTAACCTCTTGTGAACTGGTAAGGGGTCCATGACCCCTATACCAGTTCACAAGGCTGGGGGGATGGCAAGCCACCTGCGCTAGCGGGTGGCTTGCCATTAACCCCCGGCACCCCCATTACCTGCCTCCCCAAAGGCCAGGGGGGGGCAGAAGAGCCCGGGCCCACATGGGCTATGTGGGCTCGTAGGCTGCAGGGTGGGGGGGCCACAAAAGCTGGCCCCCCCACTCTGTGCCTACAAGCCCCCATAGCTGGTCCCGGGCTGGTTACTTCGGGTAAGGGGGACCCCACGTCAATTTTTTTTTTGATTTTTAAGGGTTTTTAACCCTTAAAAATAAAAAAAAAAAATGGGGTCTCCCTCCCCTGGGAGGGGGGACCCTACGTCATTTTTTTTCTCGATTTAACCCTTTGTAGTGTGGATGGTTTTTGTGTTTTTTTTGTGAATGTTATAAAATACTTGTTTCAGTTAGGGGGGTCTCCTGGGCAGGAACGGGGGGCTACCGATAAATATGTGGTACCGTTCTAATCGGTAGAAATGGGGCTTTCACATGCAATATGATTTTCCTTAATAAAATACATTTTTTATTTAAAATAAAGGAGTCAATTTTCTAAAAAAAAATTTTTATTTATTTATTTTTTTTTACTTAATAATATTGTAAAAAAAAAAAAAAAATTACAAACAAGACATTTCATGTTAAAGTCTAAACTCTGCTGCAAAAAAAAATATATAATTTTTCTGAAAGTTCCAGCAAAAATGGTGCAAAACATGTCGCAAAACATGTCGCAAAATGGGGAAAAATGGCCTGTCAACAGAGGGTGACAAAATCTCAAGTAGGCTGGTAATTAAAAGGGTTAATAGTACCTATGCATGTTGGGTATTGTTCTGTTCGGGGGACCTTGCGCTTTCAGACTTAGCTTGTTTTTTCTGGTTTGCATATTTATATTTTAGGAAAAGGTGATTTTTATTCAGCTTTTTTATAAATTTTTTAGGGAAACCCTGCGCAACCAAAGAATTCTTTGAGGAATTAATTCCAGAAAGATGAGCCCACTGCAACAAGCTGGGTACCCTTAGAAAGCTTAACGTGTGTACTTTCAGGGAATATATGGTTTATGGGGGATATTCCAAATGTAAAGGGTTGTTTTGGTTGAAAAATCGCAAGGTGCGCACTTTGTCTGCAGAGCTGAAATTTTCAAGTAAAATTACCGTTATGCGCATGCTTTACTTTGGGGTGTTTGGCAACTCTTCCCTTGACAGAACCTATGCATGTTGGGTATCGTTCTGTTCGGGAGATGTTGCTTTTTCAGATTAAACTTGATTTTTCTTGTTTGTATATAGTTTTTTTAGGAAAATGTGGCTTTGATTCTGCTTTTTTATCCTTTTTTTAGGGAAACTCTTTGCAACCAAAGATTACGTTGAGGGATTACTTCCAGAAAACTATGGCCACATCCACAAGCCTGGTACGCCTAGAAAGCCTGAGGTGTGTACTTCCAGAGAATATATAGTTTGTTGGGGGTATTTTAAATGTAAAGGGTTGTTTTTCTGGAAAAACCGCAAGGTGCGCATATTGCATAGCATAGTTGTATTTTATCTGAAAATCTCCTAAAGCGCTGTTTCAGTTTGGGGGAGTCTCCTGGGCAGGAAAGGGTGTCTACCTATACATATGTGGTACCGCTGTAACCGGGAGAAATTGGGATTTCACACGCAATAAGATTTTATTGACAAACTTACATTTTTTATTCCAAAAAAAACTACAATATGTAAAAATTTTTTTTTTTTTTTGCACATATTTCACCCAAAAATATTAAGAATACACCTAACAAATGACAAACAAGACATTTCATGTTAAAGCCCAGACTCTGCTGAAAAAAACAATATATCATTTTCCTGGGAAATCCCTGGAAATCCCCTCAAAAATCACAGTTGAACAAGGGGAGCGCAAAATAGTGCAAAATGGTCTGGCAACAAAGGGTGACAAAATCTCAAGGTAGGCTGGCGGTTAAAGGGTTAATCCAGGTGCACCGCCACCCAACGCCGCTTAGTTCCTGAGAGGCTAGTTAACAAGCCTGTCCTGCAGTTGGATTGCACTGCCAGATTGCAGCCTGGTGGCCGGCGAGATTGCGGGACCAGGCTTCGATGTAAAACCCTTCCCTATGATGATGTAGTAGGGAAGTACTTCCCAAAGAGCCTGAGCTGGCTGCCATCTCCCTCTATGCAGGATGAAGGCCCTGCCAGTGACTGTGAAAAGCGACTGCGTAAGGTAAAGGAAGGCAGAGAACCCTATCCCATCCCATCATGGAAAGTGGCATGCTGCACCATGTGGACCAATCACATATTTGGCTGGCCCAGGAGTCTAAAAAACTTTAGGGCTGGGCAATTAAAGTGGACCACAAGTGAACTTGGTGTCTATAAGACTCCAGTGCCGCCTGATCCTCACTACCCGGGGGATGCCAAATTGTTGTTGGAAGAAAACCTACCTGACCGGTGATCCAACAGTGCATGTGCGGGCCACAGCTGCACTCCACAATATCTTTATCATTCCTGCACCAGGCACAGTGGTGCTGCCAGCGGTGCACTTGGCTCAATCCGGCCCTTAGCCCACAAGTGCTCTCAGTGGCTAAGACCAGGAAAAGGCGGCTAAAAAAGCTGAATTGAGCCAAGCACGCCAATGTGTGCCGGGTGTGCGCATTTGCTGTTAGACATTTTTTCAATAAATATTAAGGTGGAACGCAATTAATTTTGTCCCACTTTGTATTTGAGTTTGACACCCCTGGGCTAGGAAATTGGGGAGTAAGATGTGGACATTAAGGTGTTTGTCTTGAAGTCAGTATTAATTATTGGGAATAACAATTCTATTTCTTAAAGATAACCCAAGTCTCTGGCAGTATTGTGTTGCACAGTGTTCGTGAACAGCAGAAAGAGAAGAAATAAGGTGACACATTTGTAGGCTAACTTAAGTATATATAATGGTGAACTTTCAAGAAAGATTAGTCCTCTTTTATTATGTTACATACCACATACTACAAAAATGACCCTTGAAAACTCACCCTTAAATGTTAGCCTACAAAAGGCATTACCTCGGTAAGTTAGAATGTTCTTTAAGGACGTACTACCTCTGAATTGGAAAGCTTTGTAGGGACATCTCAGCTGTGAGTTAGAAATCTCTGTTAGGACATATCACCTATGAGATGTATAGCTTTGTAATCCATGAGTTAGAAAGCTCTGTCAGGATATATGGTGAGTTAGAATGCTGTCAGATGTGAGTTAGAACGCTCTGCAAAGGCATATCACATGTGAGTTAGAAAGCTCTGTCAGGACATATCATATGTGAAATATAGCTCTGCAAGGACATACCCTATGTGAGAAATATAGCTCTGTAAGGACATATCATCTGTGAGTTAACAAGCTCTGTCAGGACATATAACCCGTGAGTTAGAAAGGTTAGAAAGCTCTGTAAGGGCACATCACCTGTGAGTTAGAAAGCTCATTATATATATATATATATATATATATATATATATATATATCATATGTGAGAAATATAGCTCTGAAAGGACATACCATCTGTTAACAAGCTCTGTCAGGACATATGGCAAGAGAGTTAGCAAGCTCTGTCAGGACGTATCACAAGTAAGTTAGAAAGCTCTGTAAGGAAATTTTACCTGCGAGCTAGGTGTGTTCACATGTGAGTTAAAAAAGCTCCGTCAGGACATTCCACATATGAGTTAGAAAGCTTTGTCAGGACATGTATTAACTGTAAGTTAGAAAGCTCTGTCAGGACTTTTCACATGTGAGTTAAAAAAAGCTCTGTCAGTACATTCCACATATGAGTTAGAAAGCTCCGTCATCACCTATGGGTAAGAAAGATCCCCTGTGAGTATGGAAATCTTGCCTGTGAGTTAGGAAACATCTCATAGGTACATTTGTAAAGTGGACGTAAAGTTCTAGTCTCCTTTAAAAACTTTACTACTACCCATTTATCTGTCACCTCAAATCTTTTGTGGTCATTAAAAATGAACATCATTTAACATGTACAAAGAGTATTTACTAAGCTACATTCACCAATTGGGCATGAGGTAACGTATTAACAATACTTAACACTGAGGTGTTTTACATATATAACATGTACTATGAACAAAACACAGCTTTGGTGATAGGCAAGATTTATAGAAAAGCTTGCAGATAAAAACATACAGACATTTATATTATGGTAAAAAATGACATCAGAGAGATAAACAGATAGAATTTTTCCTACCAGCATTGTCCCCGTGTCGTGGCCCCCCCTATATCACAGCAGTTAGATGTATGCCGGCAGATGCCAGCAGACAGGATAGCCTGGCAGGAATTAAACAGACGCAAGAGGAAGGAATATGCAGTGTGTAAGGCCTGGGAGGCAGATGAGGCCTGTGATCTCATGGTCACAGTGACTCTCCTCCCATAGCTACTCCTACAATTATCATACGGCAAGCCCACAAATAACAAATGGCTCAAATGACAATACAGGTAATTCCCAGGCCAAGAGCAGCTCCATGACATCAGCAAGCACTGTTCTCAGTTAATGACTGTTTGTGCACATTGCTGTCGGTGTCCTGACACGGCTCTGCACAATCACAGTCACGTTGTTAGAAAAGCTGCATTGTGTTCTTGTGTTATGCTCCAGACACATCTTTGCTGCTTTTTATCTACAGACTTTGATGTGTGTTTTTGTGTACTTTTATGCACTTATATTGTATGTTTTAGGTGTTTCAAAGCTCACTTAACCCAGAATGTGGACGCAGGTCATGCCCACCTGCTACACAGACCTGAGTGCCTGTGTCAGCACACGGTGGCCCGGGAGGCAGTGGCGGCACCGGAAGCCAGAGCGGGGACAGTAGGCAGGGTACATTTACCCTGCCCGCCCGCTGCTCCTTCATCGGTTGGCCTCCCGATGCCCGCAGTGCCGGCTCATGTGAGTATACATTTTTTTCTTCTCTCTGTGGGGGGAGGGGTCTGTGGGGATGATTCTGCCACATTGCATAAGGGAATGTGATGGGGGCATGCCACACTGCCTATATGGGAATGGGAGGGGGAATGCCACACTGCCTATATGGGAATGGGAGAGGGAATGCCACACTGCCTATATGGGAATGGGAGGGGGAATGCCACACTGCCTATATGGGAATGGGAGGGGGATGCCACACTGCCTATATGGGAATGGGAGGGGAAATGCCACACTGCCTATATGGGAATGGGAGGGGAAATGCCACACTGCTTATATGGAGAATGGGAGGGGAAATGCCACACTGCTTATATAGAGAATGGGAGGGGAATGCCACACAGCCTATATGGGGAATGCAAGGGGAATGCCACACTGCCTATATTGGGAACGGGGGGGATGCCACATTGCCTATATGGGGAATGTGAGGGGAATGCCACACTGCCTATATGGGGAATGGTGGGATGCCACACTGCCTATATGGGGAATGTGAGGGGAATGCCACACTGCCTATATGGGGAATGGGGGGATGCCACACTGCCTGCATGGGGAATGAGGGGGTTGCCATACTGCCTATATGGGGAATGTGAGGGGAATGCCACACTGCCTATATGGGGAATGGGGGGATGCCACAGTGCCAGCATGGGGAATGGGGGGGGGATGCCATACTGCCTATATGGGGAATGGGATGGGGGAATGCCACACTGCCTATATGGGGAATAGGAGTGGTGAAAGCCACACTGCCTATATGGGGAATGGGAAGGGGGGGGGAGCCACACTGCCTATATGGGGAATGGGTGTGGGGGGGGGGTGTCGCACTGCCTATATGGGGAATGGGAGGAAGAATGCCACACTGTCTATATCCTGAATGGGAGGGGGATGCCACACTGGCTATATGGGGAATGGGAGGGGAATGCCACACTGCCTATATGGGGAACGGGGGGATGCCACACTGCCTGCATGGGGAATGGGAGGTGCCACACTGTCTATATGGGGAATGGGAGGGGGTGCCACACTGCCTATATGGGAAATGGAAGGGGGGATGCCACACCGCCTATATGGGAAATGGAAGGGGGGATGCCACACCGCCTATATGGGAAATGGAAGGGGGGATGCCATACTGCCTATATGGGGAATAGGATGGGGGAATGCCACACTGCCTATATGGGGAATGGGAGGGGTGAAAGCCACACTGCCTATATGGGGAATGGGAGGGGGAATGCCACACTGCCTATATGGGGAATGGGAGGGTGGGAATGCCACACTGCCTATATGGGAATGGGAGGGGGATGCCACACTGGCAATATGGGGAATGGGAGGGGAATGCCACACTGCCTATATGGGGAATGGGGGGATGTCACACTGCCTGCATGGGGAATGGGAGGGGGTGCCACACTGCCCATATGGGAAATGGAAGGGGGGATGCCACACTGCCTATATGGGAAATGGGGGGGTGGGAATGCCACACTGCCTATATGGGAATGGGAAGGGATGCCATACTGCCTATATGGGGAATGTTATGGGGGAATGCCACACTGCCTATATGGGGAATGGGAGGGGGGTGTCACCCTGCCCATATGGGGAATGGGAGGGGTGAAAGCCACACTGCCTATATGGGGAATGGGAGGGGGAATGCCACACTGTCTATATGGGGAATGGGTGGGGGGGGGGGGTGCCGCACTGCTTATATGGGGAATGGGAGGGGGGGATGCCACACTGCCTATATGGGGAATGGGAGGGGTGAAAGCCACACTGCCTATATGGGGAATGGGAGGGGGAATGCCACATTGTCTATATGGGGAATGGGTGCGGGGGGGGGGTGCCGCACTGCTTATATGGGGAATAGGAGGGGGAATGCCACACTGTCTATATGGGGAATGGTAGGGGGATGCCACACTGCCTATATGGGGAATGGTAGGGGGATGCCACACTGCCTATACTATAGTAATGTATCACACCTGTTTTGTTATTCTTCAGTATGCTTTAGTGTTTAGTTTAATGCATTGCCTCTAATAATTCACCCAAGGTTGTCAAGCGTAGGTAACATGATCTAAAAACCATTGCCGTTATGTGAACCTATACACTGTGCTGACTACCTCAAATGGTGCAGCAGCCACATGCTTGTGGGGCTTTTTCTGGGTCCCCTCTGCCATGGACTGCCATTAAAAATCCTAATGTCTGTCAAAAGAATTATATGATGAGTAAAAGTATGTGTGCACAGGAAATTTCTAATGAAAATAAGTTGTTATAAGTTGTTATTCCAGCACATGCTGGTTCAGGGGACAGGGCAAAAGATTTGAACAATCCCCTCCCTCAAGGACATAGACACGGCTTACCTTCACCTGGCCCCATGAAGTTGATTGCACAGCCCTGGTATCTGGTCAGACCAAGGTTGCCCGTTATTCACTAGGGTGGAGCTTGTACACCTCCAACCAGCTTGAACCTGAAAATCTGGCTTCAGATATTGTGACTGTGGGAGAGTGATCAATGCACTGAGGCCTTGTGCCCCTTCGGAACCCCTGATCTGAGGTCTGTCAAGTCTTTCCCTTCAAAAGAAGAAGGGTATATTCACAATCTGTCACTAATATTTACCCCTAAAAAAGAAGCATGGCTGGATTATGTATGTAAGGTATATTGGAAATCCCTCTTTTTGCTTTTTACTATATTAGTCCACTGCAAACTCCCTCACCGCCCCCACCCCCCAGCGAAGTGCTACAGTGGCGGCGGAGGGAGAAGTTTAAAGCATCTTCTCTGTCATCCAAGCCGAGTGCACTATACATGGAAGGGAGTGAAATGTTTGTATATGTATGCTCATGCCCTTGGTGCTGAAGTCCATGTTCTTGCTTTGGTCATGAGTAAGAATCTGCAGGGTTCAAAACTTGTAGAAATACGTGTATTTTACTGGGGGATTTATGTCTGCACCATGCTTTTTTATTATTGAATTGGAATAAAGGTCTTTGGATTTTAATGAGGAAACTCTTTTGGCTGGCAATACTTTGAGGCCGATTCATTAATAGCGCCAGGTAGCGACAGATGAGCACCAGTAGCGTTATTTTCACAGCGCACGCTAGTATTCGCTGTGCTTGGCCGTTGTTCGGCTGTTGACAGCGACTCAGTCGGTGTGCGGTAATGTTGAATATTGGGTGAGGAGTCGCTATTTGACAGGTTCCGCGATGTATGGGAGCGCATGACAGCGAATGGCCATAGCGAACGGCTCCCAGCATATTCATTAACAAATCACGCTCAAAAAATTCTCGCGCTGTAAAATGCTTGTTTAAACCCCTGAGCGCTGGCGGCGATGGGTTAAAAGTAGTTTTTTAACCCCAAGCAACCATATTTTTGGAAAAAAAAAAAACATGTTTTTACAAACATTTTGTAATATGAATACATTAATATCAGACCTGTAATATCAATTCTGCACAAATTTATTTATTTATTTTTTTTTACCTTAAAAAAAAAAATAACATTGCAGAAGTGGCCACAGAATTTTTGACATTTAAAAAAAAAAAAAAAAAAAAAATTAATAGCAATTAATTATGAATATTTAAAGTTAACTCCATTGAGAGCGCCAGGTAGCGAGAGGTCATACCTGTCGCTGTTCAAGGTCGCTCGCTGGCGCTGTGGGGTGAGGCTGGAATAATGATGAATAATTCGCTATCTGGCACTCTGTCAGTCGCTAAGCAGGATCGGCTTGATAAATGTGTGATTGCGGAGGGGAGCCGGCGTACTCGTGGTGGTGAGCGTCATTACCGTTCGCTCACCATTCGCTACCTGGCGCTATCCCTTGCTAAATAAGGCTCTAAGTGTTGTGCCTGATGTTGGAGTGGAGCGATCCTGCCGAGCCGATTGGATTTTCTACTTGGATTGTGACTCCCTAATCAAGGTAGACTGACTTTTTTCCTGCTATGATCCATGTTCTTGCTTTGTTTAAAGCCCTGCAGCCATCAGGAGGTAATAAGAAATGCCTAGATGACAAAACTAAGGCCCCGTTTAATGAGTGGCCCTTTAACTAAATGCTGTAAATTAAATTTTTAGCTAGTGCAGCAAATTAATTGTGTGGCTTTTGTAAATGTTGAAAAAACCTGGCTGTAACAATTACTAGAATGGGACACTTGCCAATTTTACTAAGTACAGTGAATGTTATTGGTTTGCAATGCAAATTGAAAAAACATCAGTACTAAATGTAGAGAGGATCAAATTTTTGTCTAAAATGACTGAGTTGTAAGTACCAAAATTAGACACTGGCCCTTCAAGTAAGGACAGTGGTTTAACATTTTATGTCCCTTAAAGTACTACTACAGACAAAGGTAATTGTTACACCATTGCATCGGGCTACATTTGGCACTATCCTATACTGTTTTCCATTTTTAAATTGAAGAAGATATGACAGAGATATCAAGGTTTACAGGTTCAGCTTGTGATTTATCTTCTGAAAAAAGTGCCTGTGGCCCTTGAATTGTGATGATGTATAATTTTTGATTAATCTGGAGGAGGAGGAAAGAGGGAGTGGGAAGAGGGAGAGGCCAGCAGTCCTGTCCCACTCTGTTGAGTTGATTGGGGGACAGGATTAAAAAGAGAATGTAATTTGCTGAACCTGTAAACCCCAATATCTCGGCCATTTCTGCTTCAATTTAAAAAACAGTTCCAAATGTAGCCTGACACAATTGTGTAACAATTACCTTTGCTTGCAGTATCACTTTAAGGTGTACCTCTAATAAAAAAAATACTTTTACTCCCTTTTAAATAGTGTACTGAGGGATCCTTAGGGAGCCACACCTTTAAAGGGAAACACCTAAGAATTTAATAAATAATAATTATACAGACAAGGCCTCTGCAAACACATTGGCTGTAGTGAGAGGGGCACCCCTCTATTCCAGCCAGTGAGGGGCATCCCTCCAATACAACCAGTAAGGGTCATCACTCATTGCAGTCAGTTCGGGGCATCCCTCATTACAGTCAGTGAGGGGCACCCTCCATTGCAGCTAGTTAAGGGTGACACAGAAACATACACACACACATACACAGACACACACACAGACACACAAACACACACACACATAGACACACATACACAAACACACACAGACAGACAGACATACACACAGAGCCACACACAAACACACACACATAGACACACAGACACACACACATAGACACACACACAAACACACACAGAGACACAAACACACACACATAAACACAGACAGACACAAACACACACAAACACACACAAACACAAACACACACAAATACACACACAGGCACACACACACAAACACAAACACACACAAATACACACACAGGCACACACACACAAACACACACATAGACACACACACACACACACACGGACACACATACACAGACACACACACACAGACAGACACAAACACACACACAGACACACACACACAACTACACTCACCAGTGCAGGCCATTTCCCCTCCTGTGCGAGGCTCCTTTCTGTAGCCCCGCCCACCTTCAGCTCAGCAGCAGGGACAGGCTGTCTCTTGGAGTCCCGCCCCCACCCACTGAACCACCAATGAAATAAAAGAAGAGAAAAATAAAAACCTGCTTCTCAGACTCCTGGCTGCCGTGGCCTCTTGGACGTCCGCTGCCACCGGCCCAGAGTGTGCAACTGAGCTGCCTCTCAGATGCCCGCAGCAACTCTCCGGGTGACGACGTGGGACATAGCGGCGGCGGCGTGGGATATAGCAGCAGCGACAGTGCAGGACAAGTGCATGCACTGTGGGACCAAATCGGGACAGTCCCAGGAAAATCGGGACGGTTGGTATGGTAAATGTCATTAGAAAAGCTAAACCAGTCATTGAATTCTGTATGATTATGAACATGAATTAGTAAAAGATGAGTATCCCTCTAATACAACACTGACTTAGAGGGTAGGTTAGGTTAGTTTTGTGTCTTTGTGATCCAGGACCTCATATTCATTGTTTTATAAAAAATGCTGATAGCCCCAACTGAAACAAGTATTGAAAGGTGACAATTGCTCTTTAAGCAAAGTACAGTGAATTGTTTTTGCCCCTTGCTGCTGCTGCTGCGTTTCCTCACTTCAGGAACCCGGAAGTTAAAGCGGTCCTTCACTCTGAATAAGAGTCTATCTTATATGTTTTCCACACCCTGTAGATACAGATTGCTCACATTAAAAATCATCCTACCTGCATCTACTGCATGTTATGAGCCTTTAAACATCCAAGATGGCGGCTTATGGAAGCCGCCATCTTATCAGGCAGCCTGCAAACAGGAAGTGCCTCCTGACTGTGCTGCTCTGCATCCTGGGAATGGTGACCTTTTCCTGACCCCAGCTCTGCTCTGTCTGAGCAAAGCACAGCTATAACCTGCCCCCCTGTACCTTATCCCGCTCTCCTCTCCTCAGTAAGTGTGATGCTTCTGAGTCAAGATGGCAGCGCCCGTATCCTAAATTCCTGAACAGAGTTGCAGCCCAGTGGGGGAAAGAATAATAAGTTAGTGACTAAAAACGTAAAATATATTAATTTTTGATGCTGGGGAATCGTTTTTTAAGAGTTTGGGCTTTTCATTAAATCATGGTGAAGGTCCGGTTTAAGTATGTTCCATAGCTTGCAGCCTCTGTTTAGAGATTTATGCTAGGGATTATTATAGTGGACCAAAAGTGTATTCTTCACTTTAACTTTGTTACTTCAGCTACTTTAACTTGAGTACATTGTTGAGTACATTTCTCCCCTTGAGTGCAGTGATTTACATTGGTGGCTTGTAAAAGGATGTAAAGACAGAGAAAGGCCTCCACACTGGGAGATGGAACCGCTGGATCCCCATCCTTGGTAAGTATGCAGATGCCAGGGCTGGACAGAGGAGCACACTGGACCTGCACTGGAACTGGAGGCTGTAGTGAACTTTTGTAGTTTTTGTAGTGAACATATTATTGCCCTTAAAATGCCGTATTGCCAACTGGGCAACAGATATAAACATCACAGATTAGAATACACCTTTAAAGAAGCTTTCTTAAATGATCAATTTGATACAATACGCTCTGGTGATTTGAAGTATATTTTTAAATCAACTGTCATCAAAAGTTAAATACTTCTTTGACCAAAAACATGACTTTACTTACATCATCACTGGGTATATATGGCATCATTTGCCTGTTACTCATCAACCGGTAGGGCCATTGTGCTCATAGAATCATTGTAGCTGGGCAACCAAAGGGAAAACAGCATCCTGTTAGACTTGCACAAGAAGCCTCTACAGTTTGTATACCCTTGTCTTCATCACTGACCAGAAGTGATGACATTTCAGAGAAAGATTCTCGGGTTTTATTGTCCACCCTGGGTAAGTAATGCTTTATGCATGAGAAGGCTGGGAAACTAGAAGTATGGGCACAGAAGCTACTAAGGCCAGAACAGTTCCCTCCTACACAACACTGCAATAACCCCATGTCTAGCACTGACAATACCTATGGCGTCATGTACCTCCCAGCATCAATATTGCTCTGTCTTCTAAGCAGCCCGCGAGACAAACAGAACTGGTTCAAGAGCCTTATGTGGCTTCCGAGCTACAGTTTGGGGACCCATGTGTATATAATGTAAAAGTATAGTTTAAAAGCAGACCAGATAAGTTAATAATGTTAATAAGCAGACCCACACTCTGACTTGCCAGGGTGGGTGTAAGTTTTCTCATAGGTCTGTTGCAAAATGATAGTAGAATTATTTATACACCCCAACCAAAAAAAAATAATTCCGCCAAGCTTATGTGGTTTCTACTGGTAGTAATCAAATCTAGGGGTGATGGCTTACAACTATGTGTTGGCACTCTAAAGTCTCACCCCCCTTTATAGCCTTCTTTCTCCAGCCCTGTGTTGATGAGTGCCAAAAGTCTGAAACACGTGTCCATATGCGGAGCTGATGGCTGTGTAAATATTAGCTGTACCAAAGTGTTGCACACATTGGCGCTTTCCAGGAGCTTTTGGGAATAGCCCAGAGATGAAAACAGAATAAAAAAGATCTTGGGAGAAATCCCATTAGGTACCATACAAATATTTTTTTGTTTCAGTCTCTTTTCTTTATTCCACCTAAAATAGGTCCTTCCCTAACCTGGCTTATGACCATGCTTTATACCCCAAAAATGCTATGGTAAAAAGTAGCCTTAGGCACAAAATGAGCCAAAATGCTCATAAATAGTTTTCACCACCTATTGGAGCAGTTTTATATTTATTGGGATCAGTCATGAGTAACGTATAGATGGGTGCAGATCAGGTTGGGTTACAGATCAATCAGCAGCCTCACTGAGTAACTCCTGATAGAATTATGTTGATAAAAAATACATGAATTAAATATGTCTGGTTTCATATTTGCTAAGCACTTTCCTCTACTTTTTATGAGCTTCGCAAACCTGCTGACTGTGCCCAACCCAGTGCACTGTTGCCAGCTTACATCCGGTACCCAACTGGTAATTCTGCCCATAGCAGGTGTGCTTTTAGTAGATAAACTGAGTATCATGGTTAAAAAAAGGTAATATGAATCAATGTCATAAGCAGAAAGTCATTTTCTAGCAAATGTCTGATGTTATAAGGGGTCCTAAATACAGAACTGCATCTTCCCACAAAGCTTATAACTGAGGCATGCATGCATGCCAACGTGCCAAGTAGCATCAGGCGCTACCTTATACACTTCAAAATAAAGCAACACTAAAAATCTAAATCATGACTTATTAGTGGTCTACTGGAAAACTGGCCAGTCCCTACACAATACACAAAATTGATTCTTTTAGGTTTCTCAAAGGCTTCTCAGAGTTTGGTTCCAGACCACACACTTCAAACAGGCTGTGCTCTGTTATGCCAGCATAGCAAAGTTTACTACTTCAGAGAAGAGTTAATGGGAAAACCTGGCTGTTTGCTAAAACTGTTTCAGTTAAAGGGAGTTCTATTTAGGATCTACACTCAGCAAATTGAAATTGCAACATCATGAATCAGGAATTACGGAAATAATGGATAGAAATGTTAAAATGTATAAGACTTTATTTTTGTTGTGTTTTTTGGTTTAGCCATTTATCTTTGCTTTGTTTCATCCTGGTCAGATAGAGGAATCAGTCTGCCAATAAGTCTTAAAAATTACCTATTTATCAGAGATGAGCTAAGCAGAATTTGCTTTGAAATTCAGGGAAAAATTGATTCCCTGAAATCCCTAAATAAAAAGTAATAACTCACCTGTTCCCTCACTGTCCTCCAGTCTGTCCATGCTGTCACACACCACTCTCTTCAGAAATCCCAAGCTCCCGCAGTGGGCCCACGGCCCCTTCCTGCAGCATGGAGGGAAGTATCCCCTATACTAGTTCAAATGGCAGGTGGGGCTGGCAAGTCACCTGCCAGCAAGGGGGTGACTTGCGGAAACGCCTTGCCCCAGTACCTGAAGGCCAAGGGGGTGCGATAAGTTTATGGCCCATGTGGGCTTTGCGGACTGATAGCCTTCAGAGCTGGGGGCCAGCCGCTTGGCCTCTGCACCCTGGTCTACCACCCCACAAATCTGGTGCCCGGGCTGGTTTTGGTTAAACCATTAGGAATAAAAAAAATCCTTGTGGGGTCTCCCCTGGTCAGCAAATCCAGCCCAGGCACCAGCTATTTGCGCTGGTAGACCAGGGACCAAAAATGACTGCCCCCTGCCTCTGAAGGCTAACAGCCCACATAGCTCACACAGGCCTTGGGCTCTTCTGCACCCCCCTATCCTTTGGGTATGCAGGTAATGGGGCAGGGGGGGCTCAGCATGTCTGCTTGCCAGCAGGTGCCACCCCTTCCTGCCCTTTGAAGGGTTAAATGTAAAAAACACCCACACAATAGAAAAAATTTATTATTTTTTTTTACTTACCTCCTTCCTTGCTATTCATGTGGTGTCCTTATCTGTTCCTCCCCACTCTCCACTGTCTTTAGCAGGGCCGAGGACACAGATCCTCCTCCCCACTACCAGCTTCTACAGCTCACTTCCGCTGCAGGGAGGGACTTTTATACCACCCTGCGTGCCCCCCTCTCCTGTGGCATATGTAGTCACATGGGGAAGATACCAGAGATGCTCCACCTCTGCGTCTCTCTCCACCAATGAAGACGGTGGAGTGGGCATCACTGATCAGAGATCAGTGGCGACCAGCATGGGACAGAGGATGACCCGGAGGAGGACAAGAGAGCAGAGCGTGGCACGGGATAGAAGAAAGAAGATGGGGTAGTAAAATTTTGATTTAAATGAATACAATTTAATTGTGTGGTGTCTTTTTTTAGCTCATTTGGGGCGAACCGGTAAGGGGTTTTTATTAATGAAAACTTTTACAACTCGCTGACAGATATTAACTAAACTGTAAAATCTCAGATGAAAGTTAAAGGAGCACTATCGTGAAAAAATGGCCCAAGAATAAAAATCCATATAAATATGCTGGATAGAGGGAGAAGGGGTCACTTATACACCCGTTATCGAGAAATATCCAGCCAGGCTTGTTTTTTTTACTTTAATGAAAGGAAGAGGACATCTCTCGTGACAGACTCTGTCACCCCTCATAGACTACACCTTTAACCCCAGAATTTTATTCCTACCAGGGGAAGAAAACCACAAGCTTGGTGGGAGTTTTAATCAGTTCGGGTATATAAGTGACCCCTCCCCTCATTAGCTAAAGTGTTTATATGGATTTTTAATATTACACAATTTCGCGATAGTGCCCCTTTAATATTCTCTCTCTTTTTCATATGCTTCTTGCCCAGGCGGGATGATCTTGCTTGTGTACCTGAATCATCCGTGAAAACGAGAATTCCCGCTGGTAAGTTTGCACCCAGATCCAATTTCTTTTTTAATGACTCTGGATCGAGCCTATAGTTAATAGCTTACTGATGGAATGAGCTAAATTTGTTGTGTCTTTTGGGGTCTATATTTATAGTGAATGTATCCATTCGTACCTCCAAACTGTTGCGTAAATTAATGTGATGCGACCCTGGTGTAAACAAATGGGGACCTTTCAAGACCCATGCTTCGCCCTTATTCCATATCCAGCACACACACCTCCTTATTATGCTCTACCCAAACAAATAAAATTAAATTATAATTTTTAAACAGGCGTCAGAGGTCCAGGGGAAGGAGGAGGTGGATGTAGCGTTGTGGAAGAGCAGTTACACTTGCACTTGCAGTTTTTTTCACTGCACTAGAAGATGGTGACAGTAGAATATGGTATAAGTATACACTTGCACTTAATGACACTGCCCTGAAAAGGACAATTATCAAAGGTTTCTCTGTTACTCACTCCCTACTGACAGTGTCCCAAAAAGGACAGTTATATATTTCTCTGTCCCTCAGTATATGTGCCTTCTCTCCCTCCTGACAGTGACCTGAAAAGGACAGTTATTAATTGGTTAGCTAGCTGCCCCTCATTATATGAGCCTCCTCTCACTACCTAACTGATCTGAAAAGGACAATAATTACGTTTTTCTAGGTCCCGCACAGGTTTGCGATAGTGGATCAACATTTTCAGTTTCTGGCACTACCTTTTGGACTACTCACACACCACAGCACCAAGAGTATTCACACATTTCTTGACCACAATAATGGCATTACTGAGAAAACATGGAACTCAGATAATGCTATACCTAGATGATCTACTGATCAAAGGTCCATCTGTTGAAGAGACACCAGCTCCAGAGTTTCAGTAGTCATATCCACACTGAAAAGAATCATAGGGTCAACCACAAGAAATCCATGGGCATGGAGATGGACACAAGCCAATCTTGAGTGCTTTTAGAGAAATGTCAGGGATTACTCAAACAATTGAAGGTTCTCATAAAATCCATTCGAAGATGCATGAAAGTGTTAGACCTAATGGTAGCCTCTATAGAGGAAAAACCTTATGCTCAGTTCCACACAGGACTGCAAACGTTCATTCAGGTGGAACAAGTCCCCCTTGACTCTGGACAAAACTTTTGTCATCCCAGGGATGGCAAAACTGGAATTAGAAAGGAGGTTAAATCCGTACACTCTGACAATTGGACGATGCACAATGCCTATTCAATGGAAGATCCTCAGTCTGCAGGGTTGGGGAGGAGCCCTGGAGGACCAATCAGTTCAGATAAAAGGGTCAGTTGGCCATTTTACCTAAACTGATTGGTCCTCCAGGTTACAGAAAGAAGAATGTCTACCAATGTTATGTAAATAAAGGCCATCCTACCCTTGCTTCAATTTTAGTCTGAGACACTTCAGGGATTCTCAGTGAGAAGACAGTCAGACAATGCTACATCAGTGGCATACATAAATCATCAAGGAGGCATAAGGAGCAGAGCTGCAATGAAAATTGCAACACTCATTTGGGCAGAGACTTATGTGCCAATTCTATCAGCCATTCACATACCAGGTGTAGAAAACACCAAGGTGGATTATCTTAACCGTCAACAGATCTGCCAGAGGGAGTGGGAACTTAATCAAGAAGTGTTCAATTCTTTTTGCAAGAAATGGGGTGTCCCAGAAGTGGACTTATAGGAGTCAAGAAAAATAGAAAGGTTGAATCCTTTGTAGGAAGGACAGGAGACCCATTAGTGATAGGAGTGGTAATCCCTTGGTCGAAATTCAACCTTATAAATGCTTTTCCACCAACACCGTGTCACGGCCACCGCCTCACCTGTCCTACGCTCCCCCGCCGACTCCTCTCCGCGGGCTGGGCGTCTGTTGCAGCCGGCGGCGGGTCGGCGTCGCTCCTGCCCGCCCGCTGCTCGGCTGTCACGAGCAGCCGCTCGGGCGGCTTCCGGCTCAGCAGCGTCGGGAGCGGTCGCGCCGCTCTCTGTGCGGCGCGCTCCCGGCGCGTGTCCTCGTACGCGCGTGCGCGCGCGTCTGCCTTTCACTTATGCCCTCCGGCGGCGCTGCGCACAGCGCGCCCGCCGGAGGTGATTAGTATGGGCCAATGAGCCCTTGCTGTTAGAGGGCATGTGCCCCAATTGTACTGTCCGCCTCCCTTGTTCAAACTGGGCAATCAGCCCAGAGTTCCCAATTACACCAATCATTACACTTCCCCCTCAGCCAATCCAGTCAGCCCCCATCCTATATAGGTATACACCCTGCAGTTAGTCCTTGCCCGATATAGCGTGCTACTGGGTGCGATTTTGATAGCTCTTCTCCTTGTGATTATTGCCGTGTTTTGACCATCCCTGATTGCTGCCTGGACCGACCTTGCTTGCTCTTTGACCACGATTCTGCCTGCTCCTCTGTACCGCGAACTTCTGACCTCCCGTTGTGACCCTTGGCTTGCCCTGACTACTCTTCCGTCTAACCCTTCTGTACCGTGCCTCCTCGGATTGACCACCCGTGTATGACCCCTGTCCGTTTATTGCTACTCAGTCTAGTCCCTGGATTCATCTGCCTTCCCCTGCATAAGTCAGCATCCTTTGTGCTAACAAGACCTGGGGGCAACCGTGTCCGGTGAGGCGTGTCTAGCGTCCCGGCAAACGGGGGCTTACTATAGGCGAAGAAAGCAGCGGAGATTGGGGGTTGCTGATTTATTGGAAGGTGGGTGTCTCCGGGACCTGACATTATAACGGGCCATTAAAAAGAAAATACCTTCTAGATGGAAGAACTGATACAACAGGTTCAAGCTATGGCCACCGCCATCAACCAGCTGGCTCAGCGAGTGGCAACTCAGGAGAGTCGTCAGATGCCTGCGCCAGTGGATCCTAGTCCTGCCATCGAGCCCAAGATTCCTCTCCCAGAAAAATTTCTCGGGGATCGGGCGAAGTTTTCTAATTTCAAGAACTCTTGTGAGCTCTACTTCCGCCTTCGACCCCACGCGTCTGGATCAGAAGCGCAACGTGTCGGCCTGGTCATTTCACTTCTCCAGGGCGACCCACAGACCTGGGCGTTTGGTTTAGCTCCGACTGATGAAGCCTTGCAGTCGGTCTCCTCATTTTTCTCGGCTATGGAACTCCTGTATGCTGACCCAGATCGGGCTGCGACAGCGGATTCTAAATTACGGAACCTGAGACAGGCCAAACGTTCGGCTGAGAAGTACTGCGCAGAATTTCGGCGATGGGCTATAGATTCTAAATGGAACGATCCAGCTTTATGTAGCCAATTTAGGATTGGACTCTCTGAGAACATCAAAGACACCCTGGTGAATTACCCTTTGCCTAAAAGCCTGGACGAATACATGCAGCTGGCCATCAGGGTGGATCAACGTCTCCGAGAGAGACGCCAGGAAAGAGGCAAAGACCAACCTTGGGGATCTTCACGCCAAGAGCCAAGCTTTAAGGGGGCAGCCATTTCCTCTCCTTCCTTGTCGCCTGAGGAACCGATGCAGGCGGAGAAGGTTCGGCGCAGATCCCAAGGCCTCTGCCTCTATTGTGGTAATCCAGGTCATTTTGCCAAGACCTGCCCAAACAAGGCTCCGGTGGCGGGAAACTTCAACGCCTAGATCCTGCTGAGGGACTTCATCTAGGCGGTCAGGTATCGTTCCCTCCTGATAATCGTGTACTCCTACCCGTTACACTCTCTTGGGGTCCTTCCCGGACTATTGCCTCCGCCTTCGTTGATTGTGGAGCGGCTGGCAATTTCCTGGATAGATCCCTAGCCATCACTCTTGGAATTCCGTTAATTCCTTTAGAAAATCCCCTTCGGGTCCTGGCGGTCAATAATAAGCCCATTGAGGGGGGGTTGGTCTCCTACAAGACTCCTTGGGTAAATTTAGTCGTAGGATCTGCCCACTCGGAAGAAATAGAGTTTTTGGTTATTGAAAGTCCCGTATCCCCTATTGTTTTGGGATTTCCCTGGTTAAAGGTCCATAACCCAGTGATAGATTGGAGGTCTGGGGATCTGGTGAAATGGAGTCCTTCATTTCAAATTCATTGTTTCACCATATCTCTTAGATCCACACCTATCGTCCTTGATGGTTTACCTCCAGTCTACGCAGATTGGGCAGACGTATTTTCGGAGAAATCCGCTGATATTCTTCCACCCCATAGGGCCTACGACTGTCCTATTGAGTTACTCCCAGGTACTATGCCCCCTAGAGGGAAACTATATAATCTCACTAGATCTGAAGAGCAGGCTATGAAAGATTATATTACCGAGAACCTCCAGAAGGGTTTTATCCGTCCTTCCACCTCTCCTGCCGGTGCTGGGTTCTTCTTCGTCGAGAAGAAGGACGGCGGCTTACGTCCCTGTATAGACTATCGAGGGTTAAATAAGGTTACTGTAAAGAATAGATATCCACTACCATTAATCAATGACCTTTTTAATCAGGTCTCTGGGGCCCAGGTCTTCTCCAAGTTAGACCTTCGAGGGGCATATAACCTTATTCGCATACGTCAAGGGGATGAATGGAAGACAGCCTTCAATGTAAAAGATGGGCATTATGAATATTTAGTGATGCCATTCGGGTTATGTAATGCTCCTGCAGTGTTTCAAGATTTTGTCAGTGACATATTTCGTGATTTCCTGGGTCAGTTTCTCGTGGTCTATTTGGATGACATACTGATTTTTTCCCGCTCCCTGGTGGAGCACCGTCAACATGTCAAAGCGGTGTTGCAGAGATTGCGGGAAAATCGTCTGTATGCTAAAATCTCCAAATGTGTTTTTGAAGTGTCTGAAATTCCGTTCCTAGGATTCATAATCTCCAAGCGGGGGTTGGTGATGGATCCCTCCAAGGTTTCTGCTATTATGGAGTGGGAACAACCTAGAACCCTAAAGGCGCTTCAGAGATTTTTAGGATTTGCGAATTTTTACAGGCAATTTATAAAGGGGTTCTCGTCCATAGTGAGTCCTTTAACAGATCTCACTCGTAAGGGCGCTTTTGTTGAGGAGTGGCCTCCCTCAGCCAAAAACGCCTTTCAAGTGTTAAAAGAGACTTTCACCTCCGCTCCCATTTTGATACATCCTGATACCCGGCTTCCATTTCTATTGGAGGTTGACGCCTCGGAACTGGGAGTAGGAGCTGTTCTTTCTCAGTATGCGGGCAGTCCTGAGAAACTACATCCTTGTGCATTCTTCTCTCGTAAATTTTCACCCGCTGAACGCAATTATGATGTTGGGAATAGGGAACTATTGGGTATTAAACTGGCCTTTGAAGAATGGCGTCACTGGCTTGAAGGTTCCCTACACCCTATCACTGTATATACGGATCACAAGAATCTAGAGTATTTAGAGTCCGCCAAGAGACTCAACTCCCGTCAGGCGCGCTGGGCACTCTTCTTTTCTCTATTTAATTTTATTATCACCTATAAGCCGGGGAAGAAGAATGCCAAAGCAGATGCCCTATCCCGTAATTTCGGGGATTGTAAGGACCAGAGCAGTCCTCCAGAATCGATATTGCCTTTAGGTTGTGTTGTGGCTACTCTTCTCCCTGACTTGTCTAGCTCATTAATGCCATTTCAGGTTGATTCCCCTCCTGGTAAACCCTCTGATTGTTTATTTGTTCCACCTCACTTGCGTCTGGCCGTTTTACAGGAACTACATGATGCCAAGTCTGCCGGTCACTTAGGCGTTCGGAAGACTTTGGCTATCGCCAAACGTCATGTCTGGTGGCCCACCATCCGACGCGATACTTCCGCCTTTGTCGAAGCATGTCCGGTATGTGCTCGGAGTAAGGCCACTCATGGGTCTCCTGCAGGATTATTAGTTCCTTTAGAAATCCCCACTGAACCATGGTCGCACATATCCATGGATTTTATTGTTGATCTTCCTCCATCACAAGGGAATTCTGTAATTTGGGTGGTGGTGGACCGCTTCAGTAAAATGGCACACTTTATTCCATTGATAAAACTTCCGTCGGCACCGGATTTAGTACAGTTATTCATTAAACATGTTTTTCGCCTCCATGGTCTACCGCAGAATATTGTTTCAGATCGAGAAGTTCAGTTTGTATCCCGTTTTTGGAAAGCTTTCTGCAATCGTTTAGGTATTAAAGTGTCGCTCTCTACCGCCTATCACCCTCAGTCTAACGGACAGACTGAACGGGTAAATCAATGTTTAGAACAATATCTACGCTGTTTCGTCTCCGATCGCCAAGAACAATGGGCGGAATTCATCGAATTTGCAGAATTCGCCTTTAACAATGCGCCGAGTGAATCTACTAGGTTTTCGCCTTTGTTTTGTAATTACGGTAGAAATCCTAAGGCATCATCTTTTTCTGGTCCTTCCTCCAACTTGCCGGCCTTGGAGGAATGGCTACGAGAAAGGACTAAAGTGTGGTCTGAGATACAGACTAACTTAAAGAAAGCCTCTAGAACTTATAAAATCTTTGCGGACCGACATAGGTCACTAGAACCACCATTTCAGGTGGGTGATTGGGTCTGGGTCTCTACTAGAAATATTGCCCTTCGGCAACCCTCGTCTAAGCTAGGGCCTAAATTTATCGGTCCGTTTCCTATTATTGATAAACTAAGCGACGTTACCTTTAAGGTCAAGTTACCTTCATCCATGAGAATTCTGTCGTCCTTTCATGTTTCTTTGTTAAAATCTGCCAAAAATATTCAGGTGTCGTCTCCTCCTCCGGTCATAGTGGAAGATGAGCCTGAATATGAAATTAATAGAATACTCGACGCTCGGGTGCTTCAAAACTCTTTACAGTATTTAATAGATTGGAAGGGTTTTGGTCCTGAGGAAAGGTGTTGGGTACCGGCCAAGGATGTCCATGCCAAAACCCTTATTAATAGGTTTCATCGTGAGAATCCGGATAAGCCTGGTAAGGGTCCAGAGGCCCCTCGTGAAGGGGGGGGTAGTGTCACGGCCACCGCCTCACCTGTCCTACGCTCCCCCGCCGACTCCTCTCCGTGGGCTGGGCGTCTGTTGCAGCCGGCGGCGGGTCGGCGTCGCTCCTGCCCGCCCGCCGCTCGGCTGTCACGAGCAGCCGCTCGGGCGGCTTCCGGCTCAGCAGCGTCGGGAGCGGTCGCGCCGCTCTCTGTGCGGCGCGCTCCCGGCGCGTGTCCTCGTACGCGCGTGCGCGCGCGTCTGCTTTTCACTTATGCCCTCCGGCGGCGCTGCGCACAGCGCGCCCGCCGGAGGTGATTAGTATGGGCCAATGAGCCCTTGCTGTTAGAGGGCATGTGCCCCAATTGTACTGTCCGCCTCCCTTGTTCAAACTGGGCAATCAGCCCAGAGTTCCCAATTACACCAATCATTACACTTCCCCCTCAGCCAATCCAGTCAGCCCCCATCCTATATAGGTATACACCCTGCAGTTAGTCCTTGCCCGTTATAGCGTGCTACTGGGTGCGATTTTGATAGCTCTTCTCCTTGTGATTATTGCCGTGTTTTGACCATCCCTGATTGCCGCCTGGACCGACCTTGCTTGCTCTTTGACCACGATTCTGCCTGCTCCTCTGTACCGCGAACTTCTGACCTCCCGTTGTGACCCTTGGCTTGCCCTGACTACTCTTCCGTCTAACCCTTCTGTACCGTGCCTCCTCGGATTGACCACCCGTGTATGACCCCTGTCCGTTTATTGCTACTCAGTCTAGTCCCTGGATTCATCTGCCTTCCCCTGCATAAGTCAGCATCCTTTGTGCTAACAAGACCTGGGGGCAACCGTGTCCGGTGAGGCGTGTCTAGCGTCCCGGCAAACGGGGGCTTACTATAGGCGAAGAAAGCAGCGGAGATTGGGGGTTGCTGATTTATTGGAAGGTGGGTGTCTCCGGGACCTGACACACCGTTATTACATTGTCTTCTATGAAAACTAAAGTCAGAGGAGACTTACATGATCCAGATTGGCCAAGGTGAATCTGAAGACAGATGGATGTCTGATAATTTACCACAACCTACAGTTACTCAGTTAAATTGCTTGGCATCCGAGATGGAAAAGGCTTTTCACTAAAGGCTATAGAAATGCTTATAAAAGCAAGGAAATCTTCAAAATATATCACGGGTATTGGAAAGCATATTTGCTTTGTATGAAATTAATACTTTTCTATTTAAGGAATATTCGATAAGAAAAATTTTAAATTGCCTTTAGTCAGGATTAGACAAGGGGTTATCCTTAAGCGCTTTAAAATGGCAAGTATCTGCTTTGACTATACTTTTTCAAAGAGCTAGTGAACCCCTAGCTAGTGATTACTCCATCTTCTTACAAAGAGCAGCTCATATATGCCCACTGTTTGGGCCCTGAGGGATATGCCGGCTGGTAACCTTCAGGGTCAAGGACCAGCCAGCCCACAAATCTGGTGCCCAGGCTGGTTTTGCTGGATAGGGGAGGCTTCACGCCATTTTTTCTTTTGAATTTTTAATGGCTGAGCCCTTGATTGTGTGCATAGAAGTTACATTTCAATTGAAAATGACATAAAATTCTCTTTTTAGTTTGGGGGGGGGGTCTCCTGGGAAGGAAAAGGTGTCTGCCTATATATATGTGGTATTGTTGTAATCAGGAGGAATGGAGCTTTTACATGCAACATGGTTTTCAAGAAAAAATTACATATTTATTAAAAATTATTCTGTTGACACCTCCTGGGTATAGTTATTCTGTTTTATTAGTACTGCTTATCCACTAACTGTCAACGGGCGCCTGGGAAGGGACTGTTGTACCCAGGAGCGTAACAGCTTTACTGAGTTTGCAATCATGGAGACACAGCACAGGGCTGCCATCAGGGGACGAGGGGCGGACCTGGTGTCCTGGGCATGGGGCCTGAGGGGGCCGGCCTCAGCCCTACGGTGTACCGCTGTGGAGCAACCATGCAGTCATGTTCTAGGGGAAGGGAAGGAAAAATAAATTCAGCTTGCGACCCCCCCCCCCCCCCCCGTCACCAGGCAACAGGGGCTGCCAGCTGGACAGAGCTCATCGTCTCCTGACTCCTATGAGTGTGTTGTTGTCCCCGCCCACCTCTCACCCCTCCAGATGGCATGTCACATGTGGAGCAGCATTTACTTTGGGGGGGGGGGGGTTGGTTGGATGGGGCAAGGTAAGGTTTTTTTTTTTTTCTTTTTTCCTTTGTAACCCCCCATTCTGCCTTCTACTTTATTTCCAATAACTACCATTTAACCATTCACTCTCTCAACATCACCAAGGATTATTCCCCTATGGGGTTGATTCAAAGCCAGGTGAGAAAACCTTGGCTACCTTGGGGATGATTGAACAACCGGATGTAAATTTTCACCTGGTGTTAAATTAGCCTCATGGTAGACAATGAAAGTGAATGACAGTTTTCTCTCCTAAAAAGGAGTGAGTTTTCTCACCTGGCTTTGAATCGAACCCTATGTAGAAGACATAATTTTTATAGAAGAGAAGCAAAAGTTACTTCTCCAACATGCAGATACTTCTGGCAACTCTCCAGGAACATGGTTGGCTCATAAACTGGGAGAAGAATTACTGACATAGGGGCCAACCTAGACACAAGGTAAAGCCAATTAGCCCTTATGAAGGACAAATTGGAATCTTTACTCGCGATGATGTCTAAAGCATAGCTTGGGAGTTGATGCGGTGACCAGAGTTGGAAGTCCGAGATCAGATGCATCTTTCCGCAGACTGCATTAATATTCAGATATTGAGATTGTGCACTGTGAGTAAAAACAACCTCTTACCATACTAGCCAAGAATCCTCCAGTTTAACAGATCATACACGAAGGCCCCATATTTCTTCTTCAAGACAGAGACCTACTCCATCAAGGCCAAGAATTACACCCATGACTTTTGCAGATTAGACAGATGGTGGCTGTTGGGGACTCTTGACTTTTGAATTAGTGAAAAACACTTTTGAGTTCATGAAAAACATCTACAAACAAGTTGCTAAAGATTTCAGGAATTCCTGGAATAAGCAGGGACACCTGGAATCAATATATGATCGAACAAGTACTAGAAAATCTGCAGACAGGCCTCAATGGCTAGATTTGAGCAATATCAGCTTCAGACAAAAAAAAATGGAGCAAAAACCCTTTATCTGTCAATATTTTTATTTTTTAAGAAAAAGAAGGCAATACAGAAATGGGTGATCAGCCAAGCAGAAATCCATCCCACGCAGGGGAGGCAAGCAACAAAGTGGTTACAGCAAGTTACCGTTGTGACAGACGCTCTGTCTTTTGGATGTCATCACTATTCAGTTGCCCACCGGGTCATTCACTGGCCTTTTCTTAATTAGGTCATTGTAGTTTGGATTGTATTATAAACTGCCTTTGTGTTAATTGATTACGTCACAGGCAATGGCATTGTTCTGATTGAGTGTATTACAGACGCCTATTGTTTTGCTGATTGCGTCACCAGCAGAGTTGGTCTGTGTATTTGTCATGAGGTCCACGGGGGAGGTCCCATTGCATGGAGACTTGTGTATATAAGGCCTAGAGTGGCACTAATAAACACACTTCACCTTCACCCTCAATACTGAAGTTCTGTCTCTTATTGGGGGAAACGCTATATTACAGTTCACTAGCCCTTGTAAGGGCTGTTCCTGGTTCCTCACGGACGACTCTGGAATTCCAGCAGCACCTCTTACGATTGGGAAAAGGACGTCTCGGGCGGTGAAGCCCTCCGGCGATAAGGGTTATCGCTACAATTGGTGGCAAGCGGTCGGATGGTCCTTTGTACCCAGAGAGAGTGCTACCCTGATGGAGAGTCAGTAGGACAAGTTGAAAAGGCTGACCCTGAAGGATCTACTCGAGAGCCGGGGAAGGTCAGCTAGCAACCGCCCACGTCGGGAACTGATAGCCGAGCTGATCGAAATGGATCATGCAGCAGTGAGGACTGAAACCAATATAGAGATCGATGAAGACGCTGCTCTTGTTCAAGCGGTTCGGAACAGATTGTCGGTCTATGGCCCGAACCCATCACAGGAACTGATCGACCGAGTCTTCGCCGCAGCGGAGGCAGAGGCCAGTAAGCGAAGGGAAGATCGGCGACTTTCAACCCAGCAGCCTCTCAGCCTCAGTTACACTGGGGGGAGAAAGATTCCATTTGCAGCATTTAAGTCCTTCCAGGAAAGTGACGACGAGATTGACGGATTTTTGGCCGATTTTGAACGCCAGTGCGCTTTACACCGGGTACCCACGGAGGAATGGGTCACCATATTATCAGGGAAACTATCTGGGAAAGCTTCCAATGCTTTCCGGGCCATCCCTGATGCGGACTTACCACACTACCATCTGGTAAAGGAGGCTTTGTTAGCCCGGTACGCTGTCACCCCGGAAGCCTACAGGCGACGATTTCGGGAATCCCAAAAGAAGGGAGGGGATTCTTACACGGAGTGGGCATGTCGCCTCCATCGTACAGCATCACACTGGGTCACTGGATGCAAAGCCACGACCGCTGAGGATGTACTACAGTTGTTTTTACTAGAACATTTTCTCAATGCCCTGCAACCAGAGCTAAGAGAGTGGGTACGTGACCGGAGGCCTCTAACGCTACCTGAGGCTGCTCGTCTAGCCGACGAGTACACTGATGCTCGCCGGACAGAACAGTCCGCTCCAAAACCACAACCTCCCATCAAATTTCAAGCACCTGTGGCTTCAGCGCCAACTCGTGACTCTGGGCCACATAGGCCAGCGCAGCAACCGAACCTCTCCACAGTTCAGTGCCATCGTTGCAAACAATGGGGACATTATCGCAGTGATTGCGCCCTAGAGCCTCCCCGAAACACGTGGGGGCAAAAGCAACCTTCCACCTCCCGTACTCCTGTGGCACACTGTTTGGAAGCTGAGAGCAGTTCGGAAGAGTATCTGGGGGTACTGTATGAAGCTGATCCCGTACAAGCGGCCATCCAAGACAACCGACAGCACCATCGCCAGGAGGTACGAGTCAATGGGCGCAACGCGCAAGGATTACGCGACACCGGAGCCACACTTACCTTGCTTCAACCTCATTTGGTCAAGAACAAAGACCGCACTGGACACACCGTTGCAGTAAGGGTGGCGGGAGGAGCTGTGTTTCGACTCCCCACCGCCCGAGTACATCTTGACTGGGGCGCTGGATCCGGCAGGGTACAGGTGGGACTTATGGACAACTTACCAGCAGAAGTACTATTGGGAAATGATCTAGGACCAATGACTTCTGCCTACGCTACCTCTGGACCAGCCAGCGTCAACCCTGTTACAACCCGGTCTCCAGCCCGAGCTGCCGACTCCAGCCCACTGGTCGGGGAGACCCAGGGGTTTCGTCTGCATCACGTCATGTCTGTTACAAGAAGCCAAGAAGAGGATCAGCCATCAGGTTACGTCCTTCCAGAAGGGAAACGTATGCCAAACACTATTTTTGTTGGGGGCATTGGCCGTCGGATTAATCAGCCTGAAATTAAGGATGTTTTTTCAAAGTATGGCGCTGTAAAGAGTGTCAAAATTATTAGGGATGCCTCTGGCGTTTCTAAGGGTTATGGTTTTGTCTACTTTTACGATGATGTAGATGTGCAGAAGATTGTGGATTCTCCGATCAGCTTCCATGGAAAGAGATTGAAACTTGGGCCAGCTATAAGAAAGCAGAGCACCTGTGCACACATCCAACCAAGGACTTTGGTGCTGAACTCACCAACGCCACAATATCCCAGTGTTTGGACCCCACCCATGACCGATTCCTATGTACAGCCCACGTCAATGTTTAGTCCGGTTACTCACTATGTGCAGACTTGTCCTTACACAGAACTCTGCCCATAACAAGAGTCCGGACAGCCCCACGTTAACCCGAACAGGGTCAATCCGGGTCTGCCGGGTGTTCCACAAAAAGGGGGCATTGTGACAGAAGCTCTGTCTTTTGGATGTCATCACTATTCAGTTGCCCACCGGGTCATTCACTGGCCTTTTCTTAATTAGGTCATTGTAGTTTGGATTGTATTATTAACTGCCTTTGTGTTAATTGATTACGTCACAGGCAATGGCATTGTTCTGATTGAGTGTATTACAGACGCCTATTGTTTTGCTGATTGCGTCACCAGCAGAGTTGGTCTGTGTATTTGTCATGAGGTCCACGGGGGAGGTCCCATTGCATGGAGACTTGTGTATATAAGGCCTAGAGTGGCACTAATAAACACACTTCACCTTCACCCTCAATACTGAAGTTCTGTCTCTTATTGGGGGAAACGCTATATTACAGTTCACTAGCCCTTGTAAGGGCTGTTCCTGGTTCCTCACGGACGACTCTGGAATTCCAGCAGCACCTCTTACGATTGGGAAAAGGACGTCTCGGGCGGTGAAGCCCTCCGGCGATAAGGGTTATCGCTACAACCGTAATCTGGGCCAAGAGCAAGACGCAGCAATTCAGATCATCAAGAAAGTAAATGGCAATGCAATTACAGTGTGGCAAGAATATGAATAAACAATTAATACACCAGAATCTGTCAATCATCAATCACATTGTCTCGCGCGTCAGTTAACAGCAGTTTTAAGCAAACCGTTTTAGCATCTCACCACAGCCCACCCCTCGTCGCTCAGCCCGGCCTATGGCGCAGGAGACCGACGAGAGGCGGGCCGCAGAACAAGAAGTGGAGAGGAACACAGAAAAAAAAAAGGGGGAAAAGGGGGGAGAGCAAGATGGGAGAAGGGAGTGAGGGGCGAAGGAAGGGTGACGGGGGGGGAAGGGGGTCCTCGCAACCTGGTCCACACCGATCGCCTAACTGAGCAATCCCGATGGAGCATTAGGCCAGGCATATTGTATCCATGGTTCCCAGATGGAGAGGAACCTATCTTGAGTGTCGGCTAGGATGCTTGAGATCCTCTCATTGACCAAAAACCCATTCATTCTAGACGACACCTCCGACAGCAGAACAATCTGTTTCTTCCAGGCCCTGGCAATGGTTTGCTTCGCCGCCAGGAGCAAGTAAATGAATAGTTTGTTCTGTTTTTTGGTAAGCTCTGGAGGTCTGCGGTGAAGGAGGGCCACCCAGGGATCTCTTCTGATATTTGTCCGAAACATTTTGCCGGCCATCCTGTATACCTGAGACCAAAAACGGGTCAACATGGGGCAGGTCCACCATATATGCATAAAGTTTCCCTCAACACTACAACCCCTGGAGCATGTATTGGCCTGCCCTGGGAATATTTTACCGAGGCGACTGGGCACCAGGTACCAACGAAACAGAACTTTGTAAGCCGTTTCAGTTGTCAAAACATTCATGGAGCATGAAGAGGCCGCATTCCAAATTTCCACCCACCCCCTATCTGAACGACAGGGACCCAGATCTTGTTCCCATTTTTCCACATGGACGTGTGTACCCGCCCCTATGTTGTTCAACATAGAGTACAACATGGATATTAACTCCCTGCGGAACGGGTCTGCACTACAGACCTCCTCAAAGGGGGTGCATCTCCGAAAGGGTTGTTAAGGGTGATAACCAGTGTCTCAACTGCAGATACTGAAAAAAGGCCCTCTGGGGGACATCAAATTTTTCTCTCAGGGAACCATAGGACAAGAACCCATCCTCTGAAAGAAGGTGCAGCACCCTAGTTATCCCGTGCTCCATCCACCATTTATAAGTTGGTCTATTATCCATTCCCGGAGGGAAGAACGGGTTGCCCCAGAGATGCGCTAGAGGAGTGTGGGGAGACATCAGGGAGGTGGAGTATTTCACAGAGTCCCACACCGAAAGTGAGTGTTTCATTAGAGGGCTAAGCGTCCCAGGTCTGGACGCCGGGTCCATCCATAGCAAGCCATCTACCGGGGTCGGCGAGCAGTCCGGGAGTTCCAGAAACGTCCAGAGGGGAGGCTTTGAAGAGGAATGCATGGGGGCCAGCTGGGCTATTTGGGAGGCCTTGTAATACATACTAATGTTAGGGACACCAAGCCCACCTAAAGACCTGTGGCAGAACATGGTGTGCTTGGGTACACGCAGACGTGCACCAGACCAAATAAAAACCGATATTCTCCTCTGCATCGCGCGAAGTCTATACGATGGGATTGGTACTGGCAACGTTCTAAAAAAGTATAGGACTTTAGGGAGGATGGACATTTTAACTGCATTTATACGGCCCAGCCAGGAGAGCGAATATGGCATCCAAGTATCAAGCAACCGTGCCAGGGATCCAAACAAGGGTGGGTAATTAGCCCCATAGAGGTCTTCGTATGCCGCCGTAATACGTACCCCCAGGTATAAAAGCGGCTCTGTCGCCTATTTAAAGGGAAAATTAGCCTTAATTTGCGTCACCACCTCCGAGGTCAGGGATATATTGAGGGCCTGGGATTTGTCACTATTTATGGTCAAGCCGGGGGTGCGGGCGAAGTGATCCAGAATGGCGTATAAGTTTGGGAGGGAGGTAAGGGGCTGCGAGACTGCCAACATAACGTCGTACGCGAAGAAGAGGGCCTTGTGGTGGATTCCCGCCACTTCCAGTCCCTTAACATTCGGGTTTCGCCTTATCGCTATACCCAGAGGCTCCAAAGCCAGTATAAAGAGGATCGGGGAGAGGGGGCACCCCTGTCTTGTACCCCTAGAGATCCGGAAGGTCTCAGAAGTAAAGCCCAAGTACCGCACCCGTGCTGTTGGACCATCATAGAGGGCTTTGATCCAGTCCAAAAATCGTTGTCCGAAACCCCACTTCCCCAGTACCCAGAGTAGGTAAAAAACCCTTTAATAATACTTTTTTTCAAAGCAGTACTGCAATGGAGACTATTTAGGAAGAACACCCTCACTTGGAATATGTCAGAGGTTCTCAATTTCCTCAGTCAAGACCCCTCCTTAACACTGGAAAGTTGTCTCTATGGCAGGGGTCTGCAACCCTCTTTCACAAGGGCCAACAACAAGCCAGGTTTTGCAGATCCCCACACAGATGCACAGGGGAAAGTAATTTGTGCAACAGCAGAGCTATAGAGGGAGCTATGTTGAGATCCAAAAAAACTCTTTGTGGGCCTTGTAGGAAAGGGTTGGGGACCACTGCTCTATGGAACCGAACCATAAAATCTTCTTGAAAGCTTTGGTGTCCACAACAAGGTTATCAGTACTAGGAGCATTGGGATCTGAAGATCCCTATGGAAGCTTCTTCCCGGCAGCTGCTTCAAACGTTCACATGGACAGATAATTGCACCTATCTACCTTTTATGATGAGTCTAACCTAGATAAGGTATTATTCACCCCTCTGGATGTCACTTACTGTTTCAAAAGATATATTGATCTAATGACAAAAGCCTCTTCATAATACTATTTGGAGCATGAAGAGGTCATGCTCCATCAAATATTATCTTCTTGGAAAGACTATCAAAAGCACAAGGAACCAAGAAACCTAGATATGCCCAAACATGTTAGAGCTCATGCTACTAGAGTGTCACATACCTTTCTGGACAGCTGCCTGCGGCCTTCCCAGAGAGTGGAGATTGGTTAAACTCAGCAGAGGGGAGGGCCGAAGAGTCATGTGTGAAGATGATGCAGAATCAGGAACACCAGGCAGGAACGGATTGAGATCTGAAGACAATACTGAATTAAAGCTGACTGTAACTGAGGGGAGCCAGAAGGGAGTAACGGGTAGAGTGATACACCACGCACTGGTTTCAGCGTGGGGAATCTGCAGACAGATCTGGTTTTCACTAGTGCCAAGGAGGGTCGGACTGCACTGCAGAAAAGTCAGGGTCCCACTAGTGTCGCCAGTGAGCCCAAATATGGGAAAATTCTAGTCTGGATTTTTGGGGAAGCTGATGCAAAAAAGCTGTAATCCAGTTCCGGAGTTCATAGAGCCAAAACAGGTAATCATCCAAGCAGATGGTCGAGAGACAGAGAGAGGTTGGTATCCACTGTCAGGGGATAAGATCCAGAGTGGGGTCACAATCCGAGAGTCAGAGGGTCAAAGCTAGAGCGTGTAATAATCCAAAGCCAGAACTCAGACCTGAAAGTCAAACCAGGAAGTCAAACATGAGCAGAGGCAAGCATCACTCTAAAAAGATCTGCATGCAACTTTCTAGTTACTTCCCTCCAGCCCAGCATCTGCAGTGTGGGTTAGGTAAGGGTAAGGAGTATGGTATTCTCTTTACATTCGCTCAATAAGATTCCTGGGGGGTGTTTGTGTCTTATGGAGCGAATGTAATTGCCGGTATACATGATGCATTTCTATTGTTGCCTATTGTCTGTAAAAATAAGGTGGTCATATTAATTATTTAGTGATGCAAGGGGCACTTTTGGGTGGGCTTTGTGTGAGTTGCAAATTGAATTTGAGTGAGCTTTTTAATTGTGTTTAAAAGTGATTAAGCAGGCAAAAAACTAACAAAGGCGTACTTACCTTTTGTCCCCCGTTGCTGATTGGTGCTTGTCTGATGATCAGCAACTCACCTCACTGCTGGATCTGAGCCTGCACCGCAGCCTGCGACCAGGGCTCAAACATAGGGTCAGAATTGATGGGCCCGGCACAGAAGTACTGATGAATGGAGTTTAAGCCAGGCTGGCATGAGGAACGAGGGTTCCGGGAAGGGATCAGATCAGGTGAGTTGCTGATCGCCAGGACTAGAACTGATCAGTGGCGCAGGACAAAGGGGTTTTTTTGCCCGCTAAATGACTTTAAGACACAAGGAATCACCTGCAAATGTGATGGGGCTTGATGATTTTTATAGATAAGGTTCATATTTTTTTCTAATTAATTTAAAATATATTTTTTTAAGTTTGGAAATAGCAGTTCCCTATGGACTATGCAAAAATGATTTTCTGCATACCATAGCATGCTGTTTTTTTTAATTCTCTTACTGTATTGGTAAGATTATGGACTCCAAGATGTAAAATTGCCTCATTGCATGTGCAGGTGATCTTTCGGAAAAAAACAATGGTTTAGTGCACTTTCTTGAATGTGGGATGCAATTCACACAGCAAGGCACGGCCAAAATTAAACTTGCTTGAAATGTGTATTACATTAGGGCATTATAGGTTTCTGCTCAGGGGCGTAACTTGAGGAGCTGCAGGGGGTGCAAACACATCAGGGCCCAGAAGGGCAGGGGGTCCTATCATTGTTGCTCCTCCACATGATTTATCATATTTGTTCTCACTTGGCATAATTTAGCGAAAGGAAGCACCATTTATTTATGCTGTTTCAGTCATTCCTTTCTAGCTGACAGAAAATGTTTACTGTATGAGCCATGAAAGGGCCCGATTTAATATTCGCACCATGACCCCTTTACATTTAATTATGCCACTGATTCTGGTATATACTTTCCAAAGTATTTTAAAACCACGCTGTGTGATGATGGCTAAGCTGATAGTAATGTAACACCACCTTCTGGAGTTTTATAGATACTGCAGGCATCTATGCAACAGAAACTGCCAAAGGGCACCTGAGATAAAATAACCTCTGAAGTATTAGCATTCTAAAACTTGGCTGTTAATCAGTTCTGTCTTTTTACTTTATTGGCAGTATACTGTAGTTGCTTCTGGTTATGTGCTTGTCAGTAAGGGGATTTAAAGAGCATTCAGATCATTTTTGCGTTCTCTAGAACCTAAATGTTAGTACCCTACAGCATCAGTTTGCTCTTATCTTTTTATTTGTGTGGCCCAGCATTATTTAACCCGGTTCTCTTGAATGTACAACTGGGCATAAGGCCATTCATTTATCTATGACATGAAAGTAAGGCCTAAGACATAAAACAAGTGATAACGTAAGTGGTGGTTATTATTGTCACTTGCAACTTAGTCTGGACTGACATATATGTCTGCCACCAGCCTCCAGAGGAAGGCACTAACCCGCTTAAGTATACAAGTTCAGAAGACTAGTCAGAACTAGCAATGAACGGACCCGTAGAAGTTGGGGCTTGTAGAGTTCGGCCAAACTTGCCGCCAAAGTTCGGGTACTTGCACTTGACTCAATCACAAGTCCGAACCCCATTGAATCAACTTTCGGGCCAAAAAATTGTTGTATAACAAAAATAGCAAGGGCTGCAAATCAGGGGGGTGGTGGGTGCATGGGGGGAGGCATGGACACCAGGGCGAGCTCCCTGCACAAAATGGGGTAGGGAAAGTACTTAATACTTACAAAATAATAACATAAAACATTTAATAAATACATAAATAAATGAAGAAAACAATTTAAATATAATTTTTTTTACAGGTGTCAGAGGGAAAATCAGGGATGGGTAACACCAGAGAGATTGCCCTCTCTGGGGTTGGGAACGTACTGCAAATAATAACAGTAAACAAAAAATAATAAATACATAAATAAACTAAAAATACATTTTTTATGTGTGTCAGAGGGCACATTGGTAACACCAGGGAGGATTGCCCTGCACAAAATATGGTAGGGACAGTACTAATATTATGTATCTTATTCAAACCATAACCCTATAACAGACTGTGTGACAGAGCCCCCCCCCCCCATAATCCCCCATAGCAGACTGTGACAGAGCCCCCCAGCAACCCCCATCATTCCTATAGCAGACTGTGCTGCAGAACCATCGCCATCTTCCCATAGTAGACTTTGACAGAGCCCCCCCCATAGGCTTCCATAGCAGACTGTTACAGAGCCCACCTCATCCCTATAGCACACTGTGTTGCAGAATCCCCCATGATCTTCCATAGCAGACTGTGACAAAGCCCCCCATCATTTTATAGGCGACTGTTTGCAGATACCCCCTCATCATCCCATCGCAGACTGTGAGAGAGCTCCCCATTACCCCATAGTGGACTGTGACAGAGCCCCCCATCACCCCTTATAGCAGACTGGTTGGCAGAACAATCCACATCATCCCATAGTAGACTGTGACAGAACCCCCCCCATCATATTCCTTAGCAGATTTTGACAAATCCCCTCATCATGCTATAGCAGACTGCGTTGCAGAACAACCCCCATCATCCTGTAGCAGACTGTGACCCCCCATCATCCCATAACAGACTTTGACAGAGCCCCACAACATCTTCCACAGCAGACTTTGACAGGGCCCCCTTTATCTTTCATAGCACACTGTGACAAAGCTCCCCATCATCTTCTGTAGCAGCCTGTGTTGCAGAACAACCCCATCATCCCTATAGCAGACTGTTGCAGAACAATCCCCAGCATCCCATAGTAGACTGTGACAGAGCCCCCCCCCCCGCCCATCACCTTCCATGGCAGATTGGGACAGAGCCCCCCCCTATCATCCCTATAGCAAACTGTGTTGCAGAATAACCCCTATCACCCCATAGAAGACCATGTTGCAAAACAACCCCATCATCCCATAGAAGACCTTGACAAAGCCCCCCATCATCTTCCATAGCAGCCTGTGACAGAGCCCCCATAGTAAACTGTGATAGAGCCCAATCAGCACATAGTAGACTGTCACAGAGCCCCCCCCCCCCATCATCATCCATAGCAGACTGTCACAGAGCCCCCACCATCTTCCATAGCAGACTGTGACAGAGCCCCCAACCATCTTCCATAGCAGACTTTGACAGAGCCCCCTATCATCTTCCATAGCAGACCTTGACAAAGCCCCCCATCATCTTCCATAGCAGACTTTGACAGAGCCCCCTATCATCTTCCATAGCAGACCTTGACAAAGCCCCCCATCATCTTCCATAGCAGCCTGTGACAGAGCCCCCATCACCCCATAGTAAACTGTGATAGAGCCCCATCAGCACATAGTAGACTGTCACAGAGCCCCCCCCATCATCATCCATAGCAGACTGTCACAGAGCCCCCATCATCTTCCATAGCAGACTGTGACAGAGCCCCCAACCATCTTCCATAGCAGACTTTGACAGAGCCCCCTATCATCTTCCATAGCAGACCTTGAAAAAGCCCCCCATCATCTTCCATAGCAGACTTTGACAGAGCCCCCTATCATCTTCCATAGCAGACCTTGACAAAGCCCCCCATCATCTTCCATAGCAGCCTGTGACAGAGCCCCCATCACCCCATAGTAAACTGTGATAGAGCCCCATCAGCACATAGTAGACTGTCACAGAGCCCCCCCATCATCTTCCATAGCAGACTTTGACAGAGCCCTCCATCATCTTCCATAGCAGACTGTGACAGAGCTCCCATCATCTTCCATAGCAGACCTTGACAAAGCCCCCCATCATCTTCCATAGCAGACTTTGACAGAGCCCCCTATCATCTTCCATAGCAGACCTTGACAAAGCCCCCCATCATCTTCCATAGCAGCCTGTGACAGAGCCCCCATCACCCCATAGTAAACTGTGACAGAGCCCCATCAGCACATAGTAGACTGTCACAGAGCCCCCCCCCCATCATCATCCATAGCAGACTGTCACAGAGCCCCCATAATCTTCCATAGCAGACTGTGACAGAGCCCCCAACCATCTTCCATAGCAGACTTTGACAGAGCCCCCTATCATCTTCCATAGCAGACCTTGACAAAGCCCCCCATCATCTTCCATAGCAGACTTTGACAGAGCCCCCTATCATCTTCCATAGCAGACCTTGACAAAGCCCCCCATCATCTTCCATAGCAGCCCGTGACAGAGCCCCCATCACCCCATAGTAAACTGTGATAGAGCCCCATCAGCACATAGTAGACTGTCACAGAGCCCCCCCATCATCTTCCATAGCAGACTTTGACAGAGCCCTCCATCATCTTCCATAGCAGACTGTGACAGAGCCCCCATCATCTTCCATAGCAGACTGTGACAGAGCCCCCATCATCTTCCATAGCAGACTGTGACAGAGCCCCCATCATCTTCCATAGCAGACTGTGACAGAGCCCTCCATCATCTTCCATAGCAGACTGTGACAGAGCCCCCATCATCTTCCATAGCAGACTGTGACAGAGCCCCCATCATCTTCCATAGCAGACTTTGACAGAGCCCCCCCATCATCCTCCATAGCAGACTTTGACAGATCCCCCCCCATCATCTTCCATAGCAGACCTTGACAGAGCCCCCCCATCATCTTCCATAGAAGATTTTGACAGAGCCCCCAATCATCTTCCATAGCAGACTTTGACAGAGCCCCACCCCCATCATCTTTCATAGCAGACCTTGACAGAGCCCCCCCCCCATCATCTTCCATAGCAGATTTTGACAGAGCCCCCCATCATCTTCCATAGCAGATTTTGACAGAGCCCCCCATCATCTTCCATAGCAGACTTGGACAGAGCCCCCATCATCTTCCATAGTGGACTGTGACAGAGCCCCCCATCAACCCATAGCAGACCATCACTGTTCCCCCCCCATTATCTTCCATAGCAGAGTGTTACAACCACCGCCCATCATCTCATAACAGACTTGACAGAGCCCCACATCATCTTCCACAGCAGACTTTGACCGAGCCCCCTTCATCTGTTATAACAGAGCTCCCCATCATCTTCTGTAGTAGACAGAGTGCTGTGAGCGTTCACCTGCTTGCTGGCCAGGCTGGGAGCTGTCTTCCTACCTTGAGGTGGGGCGTGGGTGGGGGGCAGCAAGATGGTTGGCCTGCTGGCTGACCTGATTTGCTGGTGGGGGGTGCCAGAAGATGGATGATGGGCTACTGATCAGCCTATCAATCAGCTTCAGTGGGCACACTTCTTAAGTGTTCAGGTCCCCAAAGTTCGGCACGCACCCGAATTATGTGGTTCAGGTTCGTACTTCCCTATTCAGAACCAGTAACCTGAGAACTGGCCTACAACACTGGCATCTGTTTATTCTTAGTATACAGTACGTCCTGCTCCAGATAGAATACTTACACTCGGGTATTACTCCGCCAGATGGCGCTGGACTGCAGAGACATCGAAGATAGGCTCCTCCCGGCCCCTCAAATACCCAGGGACCTCCCTCAAATCCCCAGATTGTCTCTGCAGTCTGGACTGCGAAGGACTCGCAGGTGAGCGGGGCTATTAGCCTGCGGCCCTGTAGGACTATTCCCACCCGTTCCATTATTAATGTGCCTCCCAGCCTTGGCTGCGCTGGTCGGGTGATGGTAGGCAGCACCGCTGTTAGGTGCTTAGGAGCGCTGCTCCACCGCAATCCCCCACCAAAGGGTAGGCGGTTCAGGCTTATGGTGAGCCTCTATGGGATGCCCCTCCCGCACTATAGCCTCTTGCCCCTGTCTATCGGTGGGCCCTATGTTAAGTGGCCGCTGTCCTCCCTCACTCTCCTTGTAGCCTTCGGGGGGAAAGAGGGGTGTGTGTGTGTATGTATATATTTACGTGTATTGGCCTTGTGCTTTTTTCATTATGTTTTGTGTCAGCCACCGTGCTGACTTGGTTTTACTTTTGCTATACCTGAAATTGCCGCCGCGCGCCTTTTGTCACTATGTTCTGCGCTTGGTGGCGGCGTTACCTCAGGCGCCGTCGCGCCGTCATTGGCTGCTTGTCACGTGTTGGCTTCGCGCTCTTCGGGGGCACGTTCCCGCCCCTAGAGGTATACCGACGCCATTTTGTCTGCTTGGTCGGTTTTCTGTGTGACGGACCTCTACCTACCGCGGTCCGTAAGTGCCCTTGTGGGCGGCTTTATTACTACCTGCTTATGGCTCATTTGATTGTGTCTTTCCATTGGCTTCTCCCGGCCCTCTATTAGTTGATTAACTTGTGAGGCCTAGTGTAATTACTCCCACTTCCCTAGCGGGTTATTGGGGCATCCCGGGTTGCTGTATAGCGTTAATCCCTATCGGCCTATAGTGCCGCTATAATCACCATATGGAGGCATCTCAGGATAATGTGACCGGGGTTCCTTCGGGACAAGCCTGGCTGTGTGTAGTGTGTGGGGAGTCTCATGTTGACGAGGCGCGGGTCTGTGTACCCTGAGTTGAGCAGGTGCTCGCGCTGCAATCTGGCTTTCCAGTGGCTGGGCCTGCACCTCGTTTCACTTCACCTACCCCCCAAGCTTAAATCTCACTCCTACTGAGTTGCATACAAGTGGGGATTCTCAGCCTGATGTGTCTTCTAGACTGGCTACTGTTGAGAAGTTAATTGCTAATACCTTGGCGCGTAAGGCCCCTGCTAAAAAGCAGCACTTAACGCCTAATGTCACGCCTAATGTTCCCTATGGAAACTGATGAGCTTTGGCATCTCTGTGGCTATACCTCTTCGGACGAAGGGGAGCTATTCTCCGACTCGATGTCATCTGATGAGAGGCCCAGGGGTCATAACGATTCTGGCTCTGACCCCTGGGCCCCGGATGATACTGATAGATTGCTGACCGAGATTTTTGAGGTTCTGTCCATTTCTCCCCCTGTTGCGGCTCCCAGGCAAAGGGGGGAACTTTTCCATACCGCTAAGTCACGCTTGGAATTTCCTGAGCAAGCACATTTCAATAACCTTGTGCTCAAGGAATGGGAACGCCCCAGTAGACTTCCCGGTGTACCTAAGAGTTGGGATAGGAAGTATCCCTTTCCTGCTGATGTGGTAAAGTGTTGGTCATCCCCTCCCCAAGTGGATGCCCCGGTCCTAGGGTTATCTAACACCTCTTGAAAAAGTTGCATACAGCAACGAAACGTTGACGGCGGCTGTGCGGATTCAAAGATACAGCAATTCTCCTTATAGAGTGCCAGCGGACACCCTCCCCTCCCCGAGTAGCATCACTGGCCAAGGTGCAGAAGGAGCAGGGTGAAGGCTCCCGCCTACTACCTATTATAAGCTGTTATTAGCCATTTGAAATGTGAGTGCACATTTTTTATTATCTTTTAATGAGATATATTAAAACGGTATTACACTAGATGTTCCTATTGATTTTATTTCCTTTATGGCATCCGGTTTGATACATATCTTATAAAAATTATAATTGGGAGGATTATTGTCTGATAAGGATTACAAGATTTGAAAAGAAAGTGATTTATATAGCAACAGAAGAAAGGCTTCATTTGGAGTTTATTATTCATATATCATCTGGTAAGAGTAACCTATACAGGTGGTGGGCACGCGGTGGAAAGCTAAAGTGGATTGTTTATAGACTTCACTAAAATCTTGTCTCAACTTAAGAAATTAATTTTGGAAGAGTAATAACCTTTGGACTTTATTTGTTATTTTGAATTGCATGCTCTGTGTTTATTGTTTTATATCTAAGACCTCTGTCATGCATTCCCCTGACTCTGCTACCCTGCGGGATGCTGAGGACCGGCGCATTGACCAGCTGGCGTCCCATGCCTTTGCATGTGTGGGGGTGGCGCTGCACCCGGTCTGTGCCTCGGCCATTACCGCTGTGGCCATTAGGACCCTGATCAGAAGTATACTTGATAGTGCCCCTGATGATTTGCCTTGTGAGGTGTTCAATGCACTCTCCAGTTGTGACATTTTTGTAAATGTTGTCCTCTCTGCCTTGGATGACACCATTAGAATGTGTGCCAGAACTTCTGCCCTTGTGGTGGCTATACGCCACTCGGTTTGGCTACGCCAGTGGGCTACTGACAATGCTGCCAAGAAGGCCCTCACTGGTTTCCCTTCAAAGGACTACGCCTGTTTGGGGACCGCCTGGACCTTTTTGCTAAGGGAGGCAGGTTACCCCAGTGCAGGCGGCAGTCTCAGCCCTTTCGGGGTCAGGGCTCCTTCTCCTCCCCCTACCGTGGTGCTAGACAAGGGAGGGGGGTTTCCTTTACTGGGGCCCGGGGAGATTTCTGGGGTAGGGGCAGAGGATGTGGACGTCCTGGCTCCTCCTGGGGCCCCAAGACTAAATCCTCTCCCAAGCCCCCTCAGGCATGATGGGGTGCCCTCACCCATCCGGGTGGGGGGTCGGCTTCAGCACTTTGCTCACGTCTGGAGGCTTCATGTCTCAGACCGGTGGATTCAGGAGGTAGTGTCCTCCGGTTACAAGATAGAGTTTGCTGCCTGGCCGCCCCCAAGATTCATCAGATCCTGGATTCCTCAGCTCAGGAGCTAGTGCAGGCAGTGCAAGGCCTCCTGGAGCTGGGGGTCATCTGCAAGGTCCCTTTAAGAGAAAAAGGCAAGAGCTTCTATTCCAACCTATTCACAGTAACCAAAAAAGATGGGTATCTCAGGCCCATTCTGGACTTGAAGATCCTCAACAAATTTGTCAGGAGCAGACGCTTTCGCATGGAAACTCTGCGCTCTGCCATCAGTTCCCTGCGTCCAGGGGATTTCATGACTTCTGTAGACATCAAAGATGCTTACCTTCATATTCTTGTGTTTCCAGGTCATCAAAGGTTCCTCAGGTTCGTTCTGGAGGATCAACACTACCAGTTTGTGGCATTGCCTTTTGGTCTCACCTCTCAGGGTGTTCACCAAGGTGTTGGCTGGCGTGATGTCTCTGCTCAGGTTTCAGGGCGTCCGCATGCTGCCTTATCTGGACGACATTCTCATCACCTCCCAATCTCTACGTCAGGCAGAATTGGATACCCAGCTGGTTGTGTCCACACTGGAGTCATTTGGATGGGTGATCAACCACCCCAAGTCTTCGCTGTCCCCCTCCTTGGTGACTTCATTCCTAGGAATGAATCTGGATACAGTTCAGGCAAGGATTTTCCTTCCTCAACAGAAGGTGGACAGTCTGATTGCACAGGTACAGTTCCTGCTATCTTGTCATCATCCCTCCATCAGGCAGGGAATGCAGCTGGTGGGCCTGATGGTGGCGTGCTTCGAGGCGATCCCTTATGCTCAGTTCCACTTGAGGCCTCTGCAACTCCACCTCTTGTCAGTGTGGGACAAGGATCCAGCATCCCTTGACAGGGTCTGTGTGCTTTCCCCCCTGGTCAGGAGGTCCCTCTCGTGGTGGATGGACTCAAGGAACCTGTTGGAGGGCAGATCCTTTCTGACCCCTTCCTGGGAGACGGTCACCACGGATGCCAGTCTGTCAGGTTGGGGGGGTTTCTGGAAGTCCCTGTGGTTCCAGGGGAGGTGGGGCCCTCAGGAGGCCCACACACCTATCAACGTCTTGGAGCTGCGGGCGATCAGGTTAGTTCTGGCTCAGTTGACTACTCACCTTCGGGGCCTGCCTGTTCAGGTGCGCTCGGACAACCAGACGGCAGTTGCCTACATCAATCATCAGAGAGGGACCCGGAGCAAGAGGGCCCTCCAGGAGACCAATGTTCCCTGCATATCAGCTGTGTACATCCCAGGGGTGGAAAATCTCCTGGCAGACTCTCTGAGCAGGGGGACCTCTCGCCAGGGAGAATGGTCCCTATGCAGAAGGGGGTTCCAATCTCTGTGTCACCGTTGGGGCCAACCAGACGTGGATCTGTTTGCGTCCCGTCACAATCACAAGCTACCGGCCTTTGTCTCCCTGTCCCAGGATCCTCTGGCCTTGACCATGGATGCCCTAGCAATGTCATGGCAGGACTTTCAGTTTCTGTATGTCTTTCCTCCATTCCCCCTGCTGGGCAGGGTGCTGCGCAAGATTGCTCTGGAGGGGGTGCCAGCAATTCTGGTGGCCCCCAGGTGGCCAAGAAGAGTGTGGTTCGCAGACGTGGTGCAACTTTGACGGCCTGGCTGCTGAAACTTCCATCTTGATGGAGAAGGGGCTGTCTACCTCGGTTGTTGATACCATGATAAAGGCTAGGAAGAAGTCTTCTTCCATTTATTACAGTTTGGTTTGGCGTGCCTACATTGACTGGTGTGAGTCTAAGTCTTTTCCCTGTCGTGTGTTCTCTATTCCCAGGATTCTGGATTTCCTGCAGCATGGGTTGGAGTTGGGGCTCCAACTTAGTAATCTGAAAGGTCAGGTTTCTGCCCTGGCTGTTTTCTTCCAGAAGTCCTTTGCTTAGCACCCTCTGATAAGGACTTTTTTTCCACGTCCCCCACGTAAGCCTATGGTGCCTGTTTGGGATTTAAACTTGGTTTTGTCAGCCTTGCAGGGTGCTCCCTTTGAATCTGTGCAGGATGCTACCCTGGCCATTCTTACTCTCAAAGTTGTCTTTCTGGTGGCTATCACTTCTGTTAGGCGTGTGTCTGAGTTGGCGGCGCTTTCCTTTCAGCCCCCCTACTATGAGAGACACCAGGACAAGGTGGTGTTTCGCTTCAAGCCAGATTTTCTGCCTAAGGTAGTGTCTGCCTTTCATTTGAATCAGGGCATTGTTCTTCCTTCATTGTGCCCTAATCCTAGTAATGCTGATGTTCTTTTTGTGGTCCCTTCTGGTCCTAGGAAGGGTTTGGCTCCTGCCAAGTCTACTATCAGCAAATGGATCCGTCAGGCTGTGATTCAGGCCTATTCTGCTAAGGGGGAGATTCCTCCCTTCCGCCTTACTGCTCATTCTACCTGTGCTATTGGGGCCTCTTGGGCTTTTCAGCACCAAGCTTCTGTTGAACAAGTTTGCAAGGCCGCTACTTGGTCTTCTGTTCATACCTTTTCAAAGTTTTACAAGATTGATGTTAGGGCCTCAGCTGATGCTGTTTTTGGCCGCAAGGTTTTGCAGGCAGCAGTGGTTTAAACTGTCTGCTGTTACCTTTTTGGGGATCCCACCCTACTTTATGGAAACTGCTATTGGATGTCCCGATAGTAAGTATTATACCTGGAGCAGGACGTACTGTATACTCATAATACCAATTCTACAGGTGAGTAATCACAGAATTGTATTTTTTTGTTCTTTTAGAGTTAACCTACTATATCAAACTCCAGTTGAATTTATAAAGGGACAGCCCAGTCAAAGGCTTTAATACAGCAGCAAGGAGCTCACCTGAAGCCTGTCTCATGTACCTGTCCCCTGTTTCCTGCAGCAAGCTGTGCATGCGGTAGCAGCTCTCCAAGTTCTCAGTTCTCCCGTGTGAGCAAGCAAGCCTCATTTGTGCATGGCTGTAAAGGAATGAAATCATAGTTGTGTAGCCATTTTGCCAGGCCTACACTTAACCAGTTGTGTTGTATGTTCCTTTGAGTAGACTCCTGTGGTGGTTAGTAGGACGCCGCGGATTTTGCGGCAGTGCATGGGCTTTGACATTTATACTCTCTCCAGCCTTTTTTAATTATTGTTTGTTGCTGTAAAGGAATGAGTTTGAAAGGAGGAGCAAACTTTGGAGACCTGCTAAAGCATCTGCAGCAAGAGGAGGAGCTGCAAAGTGACATAAACTATTTGATAAGGCTTAACGCCATGCAGTTATTATGGAATGGCAGGCAGATTCTATGCTGCATAACTGCATGGCAGCAGCCATCTTGCCACATGAATCCAGCTTCTGAAAAACCCAACCCCACAGTCAAATTTGCCAGTGCAATCCTCCTTTATTTGTAGTAGAAAGCCTTCAGCTGTGATAACTCATTGATCTGAGGCACAGCTGAAAATGTAATTTTTACAAGATACATAATGTTTACACTAACTGAATGGGGACTGTGGTAAACCTAGAGTCTGCAGTGAACAGTGATAAAGAAACATTGTTGCAACGTCTCCTTATGGGCTCAAACACACAATCTCTCTAGCAGCTGATTATTCAGTGTGTGTGTGTTTATATAATATAATACACAAGCTTCCCATGTTTCTGAGGCATTAATCTCTCTCAGTTTAGTGTGTGGGTTGCTGCTGGCACAGTTCTGCCCTCCTGCTTATGTGTTTTTCTCTGTGGCTGGTGCACACTTACAGATTCACGTTCGGCGGGTGCCAGGACCGTGGTGGCGCCGCTGTATATCCAATAGAAAAGAAGAGGACCGGCACTCCATTCAATAATATAATCGCTTGTATTAAGCAGACATTCCATAGAGCAACAAGCAAGTGGAGTAAAGTTCATATGATGGCACAGAAACAGTCTCAATACCAACGTTTCGGGGGTCAGAAGCCCCCTTTATTAAGGTGGACTGCCAAACCGTGCCTATAGTGCCCCAGACTTATATACACTAACATTGATTGCATTCAAAACTCTCGCCTGACGTCATAGTGACGTCAGCGGGGTGTGCATAATTATGTTCAAAGATACAGACTTGCAGAAAAAAGTAAACAAGTGAATGACAATTAAATAAACCGACCTGCGCATACACGCTTGTACCCTCGGGGCTCCAGGTCCATGGAGCCCCGTCCCCGTCAGCCGCCGCACGCTGCATCTGCGTGTGGCGGTGTCCCCGTCTACCAGGGAGATACAGGACGCCGTCAGCCAGGCTGCAAAATCTGCCTGGTAACTGCTGACACAACAGATGGCGCGGTCCTATTGGTCCGCGGCCGCTGTTTATGTCAGCAGCCCGTGTGGCAGACAACGCGCACACCAGGGCCGCAGTCCCAGGGTATGTGTGTGACAAGATGGCCGCTCCCATTAAGTTCTGCAGCAAAGAATCGGCCTGTTAATACAGAACATCTGCATGGAGTTAAAGTGGACCAAAACCCAGGATAGTCAAAAGTTTTGACTATCCTGGGTTTTGGTCCTTTCCCCGGGGGCACCCCAATCAGGGGTGCCCCGCTGTGTAAAACCCCCCAGGACGCCCAAACGGACTCACCTCTTCCTGGTCGCACGGCGCGTCTAAGAGCAGCGGCTCTGACAGCCGCATCCTCCGTCTCCGTCTAACAGGAAGCATGCCCGCGCCGGCCTTTCACAAAAGCCTGGCGTGGGCATGCGCACTGCTAGAGAGAAGCGAAGGATGCGGCCGCCAGAGCCGCTGATCTTAGACGCGCCGTGCGACCAGGAAGAGGTGAGTCCGTTCGGGCATCCTGGGGGGTTTTACACAGCGGGGCACCCCTGGTGCCCGCGGGGAAAGGACCAAAACCCAGGATAGTCAAAATCCTGGGTTTTGGTCCACTTTAAGCCCTCTCAAATAGTTTTTGCCAGATGGGGACTCTAGGGGAGCAATTTACTAAACTTTCTTCTTTTTTACCTTTGGTCTGCTTTAAAGGGCAGCCTGAGGGCTCCGTAGGATGGGATTTTTGTTTTCAGGTCTACCCACAATCCACCTTCTCTACTGTTAAATCTACTTTGCACATTACTTTCACATTACATATTACATTCAAAATTAATATAATCTACCTGAACAAAGCAACTGGAACCCATTGCTGGTCTTTGGGGTGTGCAAGCCTTGTGGATATCTCTAGCCTACATTGCTCTGTACTCCATTTTCTGCCCCCCCCCCCCCCCCCTATCTAAGGTTGCCACCTGTTTTTTTTTCTTTTTTTACATTACTGCCCACTGGTCTGGCATTGCTGGCATTTGTTTTTTTACTGGTAAACGAGGATGGGAAAAGTATACCCGCAATTTCAATTAACAGTAAAAAAACAAGTGCAGGCACTGCCAGGCCAGTGGCCAGTAAAGTTAAAAATATATATATCAGCCAGGTGGCAGCCCCAACCCCACCTTTTTTGATTTCCCATCTTCTTTCTTTCTATTCCACATTACATCCATCTCTCTTTTCCACATTTCCTCCTTCTGTCTTTTCCACATTCCCTCCCTTTTTTCTCTCTTTTTCCATATTTCTTGCTTTGTCCCTTTTTCACATTCCCTCCTTCTCTTTCTTTTTTACAAATTGTCTTCTCTAATTTCTCTTTTTCCACATACCCAATGTTTTCCTCTGTTCACATGCCTTCTGCCTTGCTTTCCTCACCACATTCCCCCCATCTTTCTCTTGGTTTTACCTTGCCTCCTTCTTGCTTTTTTGTTTGCAGTCCTCCATTTTCCTCTCTTATCTACATTCCCTCTGTCCAGTGGTGGACGGGGGTAAAAATCAGGCCTGGATTCCCCCCTGAGCCCCCCAGTGTGCTTCTCGGACTGTCAGCAATTATGCTTTAGGCTATAGAATTGCAGGCACAGATCATAGGCTGGGGAGGATATGGCCACTCTTTAATGTATGGTACTGAAGCTTTAGTACTGTAGAGGCAGTTAATGGGGCAATGTGGGTTGATGTTGAGGCCACAATAGGAGGACAGGACATAGACTGGGGTTTCTTGGCTAAGGTATACAGTGTGGCCGGTACAAGATAGGAGGAAGGGTAGACAGTGATAGGATGAAGATGTTAGAAGCAGCAGCTCAGCCAACCCCAAATTTTCCTGGGTCTCCCTAATGCCAGTCCGCCCTATCGTGGCCACATCCCCTTCATCTTTCTGTTTTTTATTACTACTGTTGGTGGAAGTGGACCCCCATACCGTGTCACCTGTTGGGAAATGTGGGTGGCTTGCTGGTACTGCTGCTTTATTACCCACAACCTCCCTTGGGCACTGGGGGTGTGGAAAAGCTTGTATCAAGGAAAGAAGGATCTGTATCAAGGAAAGAAGCTGATGAAGGTTTATTAAAAGAATCTTCCCTTAGTGCCCTGGTAATGGATTGAATAAAAATACTTTTGGCTTCAAAGTTAAAATTGGGGGAAAATACAGTTTCTTGAAATTTTCTTTTGACTCGTATCTAGTAGCACTATTTTCAATATGCTGTACTTGCTCCCAGCATGAGATTGCAAGGAGGGAAGAGGGGGCTTAAACAGCTAGTTTAGATCAATGGTATCCCATCAGAAACCAATGACATACCTAGTGAAAATGAAAATCACTATAACTGGAATATCAAGCAACATGGAAGGCAAAAAACATCAAATGGTAATGTACAGTACCTCGGGTGGGGGAGCAAAATAGATGAAGTTGTATTTGAAGGTTTTGGTCCTTTTTGAAATGGTTGTGTGCTGTAGTGAGATTTGCTTACCTGCCCCTATGCCTGATTCCTGGGTTGGTTGGCTCAGGGAGGGGGCACAATTTTGATTTAGCATTTTCAGCTCGCTTGCTGTCATTCATTTTAATATGGCACATGCAGGATTGGAATCAAAAACTCTCATGCAAGTTTCAAAATCTTGCCCAGTCATCTCACATATGCGGAAAATTTTCATGTGTTTCTCTTACAATTTTCCTCATGCAAGTGGAGCCGAGTGCTCTGCATGGACTCACAAGCCTGACCTGCTGCTCCATGTGACTAGGGAAGGGAAGTATGTAAAGCAATCGAACCAAAAGGACCTAATATAAGGGCACCTTAGTTCACCGTCCACATACATATACAAATGTGTGCCAACCTAAACCTCTGTTTTTAGACAACTCTAGAGACAGATTATAGAACTTGCTGGGTAACAGGGTTTGAGTGTTGTTGTTCCTTTTAAGAATTGTCTAAGCTGAGCATAACCACTATATGTATCTCTATCTGTAATTCTTTTCGCTTTCTGTTGGTTAGATCTTGCTTCATTTCAAATGTTGTGAAGTGAATTTAATACAAAAAAAAGGTGACAGCATGGTAAAATGTGGGACCATGGCATAGAGTTTCAATCACCACCTGCGACTGGCCGGTCATGAGGTCCTGCTGGTCAATCTCAGATTCAGGTTTTCTCTTTGAAGCTGGAAACGGCCATTGGCTGGTGATGCCATGTGACCTCACTGGCCAATCACAGGCACCAATTTTGCCAGGGGAGCATGGAAAAGGTGCATTTTCTCGGACTAGAAGGGGTTATGTAAAATGGGTGTTGGTACAAAAGTAATGGTACCATATTTCCTGCTAAGCAACCCTAGGCCTGTGCCTAGGACATCTATCTAAATGTGGTGGCGCTGCTCTTCAAATCTGGGCTCTGCCAGGGATACTCTGACTCCAGGAGGCAGGAAGTGTGCGAACGAGATAGGGGGTTGCAACGGTTTTAAAGTGGACCAAAAACCATCTTGAATGGCCCTGGAATCTATATGACTCCAGAGCCACTCATTCCCTCTCCCCGAGGCATCCCTATTTTGCATGTGCCTCTGTGCGAAACACCCTGAGTCCCAGTAAAACCTAACTGATCCACGTTGCATTTTCGGGCTGTGGCCGCTATATCTTGAGCCAGGTGCGCCATGCATTTGTCAATGGTCAGCACAGGCACACCCCCCGCTACAGCTTAGCGGGGATGTGGCCAGCAGTGCACTCGGCTGAATTCAGCCCTTAGCCAATCCTTGGCCGCAAATTACTTATGAAGCTTAGCTTGCTGATTGGCTGCAAGCCCACACACCCACCGTAGGGCTGGGGGAGGTGAGTTTTTATGGACGACCTCTGTAGTTTCAAATCAGGATGCCCTGGGAGCAAGTTCCACAACCCAGGATAGTCAAAATCCTACGTTTTGGGAATCTTTAATTGGCAAGCCACCAACTTGATCCCTTCTTTTCTCTTCCTCACTCAGTCGTTCCTCTTCTCCTTTTATCTCCACTTCCCAGCTGGAAGCAGTTTTCACTATTTGCAATCTTGCTATTGGCAACGTACACCAAGTGCAGATTTTGTATATGTTGACAATAGCAATAGATTGCAAGACAGATGCACAGAACACTACTGCTGGACATGGTAAGGTTAAATGAGCTCCCTAACCTCATCAGTGGCTATAGCAGCAGTGTTCTGTGTGTACAGAGCTCCATACTTTCATCTTGGTGTATGGACTTGGTGTACATTGCCAATAGCAACAGATTGCATGTGGTGAAAACTGCTTTAATAAAACACACATTTGCTAACATAGGAAAACATTTACAAAATACTTGATCAGCCCAGCAGCTTGAGCACATCCCTTTGGCACAAAAAATATACACTTTCGAAAATTCCATCGAAGGTGGACTTACCCCTTAAAGTCCCTGTCCAGGCAAGGAAAAAGAAAAACCCTATAATCATTCTTTGTCCCCCACAGCTCTTTTGTACACACTGGGTTTTTTAAAATTCATCGATAGCCGAGTACCAGCACCCGACTGTGCAGCCTCCTCCAAGACAGACCCTTTTAATCACTCTTCTTCTGTCTGCATCAATATTTTTTCATCTTTTTTTACATATGCTATAATATACCAACATGGTTTATTTGGTGGATTTTTCCAAAACACTCTAGTCAGGGGCGGACTGGCCATAGGGCATACCGGGCAAATGCCCATTAGGCCGTCACCTCCTCTGCAATGGCTGCCTGCCGATCCGGTAGTTTATTGGCTCCAGCAATGCTTCTTTCAGGGGGCTTGGTGAATAGGACCGCAGCGGCTCCCATTCACCCGGCCTGCCACAAGAAGCTTTGCTGGAAAGCCGGCATTATAGTTCAAGGCCAGCAGGTGGCCAGTGCAGGGGGGGGGCAGAAGAGAGCAGGCGGCCAGAGTGGAAGTGCAGGGCTGATGGCAGCAACTCGGAAAGTGCGCTGTACTGAAGCCCGGGCCTGAGTCCTTGCCAGCCCGTTACAGAGCGCTGGGGAAGCGGTCTGTATGTTTATTTGTTTGCTGCGTCGGCTCCTATGCGCCTGCTGTGAGGTAAGCCGTGCCCCCCCTTCTATTTCTCTCTGACAAGAGCCGAGGAATGGGGTCACGACCTGGCCAGTTAAAGCGATGCGGTGCCTGCAGTCCGTGACCTCCCTCCTCTATATGCCTCATTCTCCAGGCTCTGCTCCATATCATCCTCAGCCGTGACAACCCAGGCCCATTGCCGAAGAGTGAGCCTGGCCTATCCCCTCTATACAGGTTAGAGATCAGACTTGCTGAGCTTCTGTGTACCTGCCTGCTGTCCCATTTGGTGACCAGACTCTGTCTTTACTTCATCTCTCACCTTCTTTTCTTCTCACTTTTCCATTTTTTTTAATTTCTCTCTAACTAGCCCTCTTTCCCTTAACTCCTTTATGTCTTCCTTCCATCTTTCTTCCACTCTCTATTACACTTTCTTTACCTTCCTTTTCTCCTCTTTCTTACTTTTTTCTTTATACCTCTTTTGTTTATATCTTTCTTTCTTTCTTTTTTTCTCTCTTTCTTAATTACTCTGCTCTTTGTTTCATGCACTTCTTTCTTTTGTTCTTACCTCTCTTTCTCACTTTCTATTTTCATCTCATTTTTTGCTTTTCACTTCCCCCTTGTTGCATTCCTCCTCCCTTTCAGCATTCTTTCATTGTCTTCTCTCTCACTCTCTTTTTCTCTGTCCCTCATCCTCTGCCTCTCTCTCTCTCCCCTCTCTCTATTTACTTCGCCCTTTTTCTCTCTCCTCACACTCTCCCTCTGTTTTCTCTCCTTCTACCAGTATTCTTTTTTTTTTTCTAAGGGGTTCAGACATTGTGGCTGTACAGGGCACCCAAATTCCTAGTGGCGCTTCCCTACATAACCATGCCCAAATTGGTCGTTATTTTATGCTGGGAAAGGTGGCAACCTTAGCCGCTGCCGCTGTACACAGGGTTGTACACGCACTCGCTCCCAGTCCCAGGTGCCGCTATCCACTCGCCTATACTATAAAGGCAGCTTTTGCACCTTTTCTTGTCATAGGCCACATGAGCAGGACTGGAGAGGAGGACAGCAGCAGATGAGAGAGAGGTTTTCTTGTGCCAGCAAAACATCCCCGTCAGCCCCACCCCCACCTTCCCAATGCTTTCTATGACCTGGGGGGGAGGCTAGTGGTTAGCTATGGAATCAGTTAGATTCCAGGGTTGGCCATGATGGGTTTCACACAGCACCCTGGGTTGGGATGCCCCAGGGAGGTGGACCACTATCCCAATAGTGAAAATCCCAGGATTTGGTCCACTTTTGGGCAAATGTTTTTTTTCATTGAAGACAAAAATATTTGTAAACTTGTATAGGATCAAAATGGGGGGAGCATAATAATATGGTTATTTGGGGGGATGCTCTACTGCACTGTTTATGTGGTGATTTGGGGGGATTTTCTGCGGGTTGCTCTTTAAGGGGTGATTGGGGGGATTCTGCACACCGCTTATTAACCGGGGGGGGGGGGGGGGTGTATTATATGGGGCCAGACACACTGCAGAAGGGCCGGTGTGACCAAAAAAGTCCCGGGCTGTTTATTAACCCCAGTCCGCCCCTGACTCTAGGGCTTGGCAGTGCCAGAGTTAACTAGAAGATCTTCTTACCGCCAGATCTTGATTGTCCTCCTGCATCAAGTTAAAGCTGGGATTGGTGCTTTCAGCTTTCGGCTAGTGGTTGGATGTGTACAGCTGGCTCCTGTTAAAAACAATAGGGGCCTCCGTACACCGAAGTATTGTGACTAACCTGAGGTTTGGTCCTTGCCCTGGGGCACCCCGATTGGGGGTGCCTCGCAGTGTGAAACCCCCTAGGTTGCCCGAACAAAGTCACTGCTTCCCGGTCCTACAACGCATGTGCAGCCGCTTGTCCAATAAGCACGCTCAGGTCCACTCAGGCGACCTGGGGGGTTTCACACAGTGGGGCATCCCGATTCTGGATGCCCCGGAGGGGAGGGAATCAATCGGCCTGGGAATCTGCAAGATCTCTTCACTTTAAAATGAGCCAGCTGTACCTGCCCACCTGCCAGATGGATCCACAGCTATAGGTGTTGGAGTGTTATGATTTTCAATTTCATCCCTCTTTGATATTCCACAATTAACTTTTAATTAAAAACAATGCCATTAATGAAATGTAGAATTGTACAGGAATTACCACAACTCAGCTGGCAAATCAGCCAATCCAACAAAGTGACGCCACTTTGTGTGGAGCTGCATAATGCAGAAAAGGTGTCTACGACTGCTGACTCAATAAGGGAAATGTTCCGAACCTCTGGCATTACCATGTTTGAGGAGCTTCTTGACACTGGTTTTCATGGCTGTGCAGCCAACTCTAATGTTCTTTGGGGGAGGAATGATAGTTATTCTTCTAGGGGTTGGCCTAGGCCTCTTAGTTCCATTGATGGGAAATAATAATGCACACCAAGACATTTTGGAAACTGTATGTTTCCAACTTTGTGGAACAGTTGGGAAAAGCCATTTCCGGTTTCATCATGACTGTACCCCAGAGCACAAAGAAAAGGCTTGACTGCCCTCCAAAGAATTCTGACTATGATCCCATCAAACACGTTTTGGATGACATAGAAAGAAAAGGTACGGCTCTTTAGGCTCTATTGCTCTTTTCCATAGTTCTGTCCTTACATGTTCCTTCTTAGGTACCCAGCAAGCAATGAAATGGAAGCATGGCCAACTGTGTTTTTTTTAGTACTGTACTGTAGGATATCAATATATTGTGTGCCACTTGTGGCCAAGGCAGTTTAGGTATTATTCATTGTGTAGCAAATTTCTGGCCACAAAGGAAATAGAACAACATATAGTTGAAATGATGCTATGTAATTCTTATTACGTTCCTGAGCTATTTAGACAGTAAGCTGGCAAGGGCAGGGCTCTCTTTCCTATTGTCTCCTGTGCTCACAATACTTGATTTAAACCTCGTGGCATCTAGTTTGTATTGTTCCCTGTACCATATGTTTTACTTTGTCTGTAATCACACCCTGTAAAGCGCTACGGAAGATGATGGCACTATATAAACAATAATAATATATGACATCACTTTTGACAGAGAGGAAAGAAAATCCACACGCCATTGTATCAGAAAAAGTGAAATATATTTAATAATATTTTCTTACAGTGAATACCATTCAAACATTCTGCACATTTTGCCTCTCCACGATTACCTTTGTGCATAATGCGCATATTTTAGGGTTAGGCAACTTATGGCTGACACCTCTTTCCAGTTATGACCAGTGGCCCAGGTTGTCTACCCCTAAAAATAATAAAGCAACAACTTCTAAAAAAAAAAATAAATGGCGAATACATTCTTTATTGGCATGGTTATGCTCCAACCTGAACCGTTTTGATTTACTGCAGTGCCTATGCATGCACTGTAAATTATTTCTGTTATATATAGGACAAAAAAAAGGGGAAAGATTTTTAGTATGACTACATGTTTTGTGTGTAGTATTATATATAAACACTTACACAGGTTTATATATAACCATTATTATTATTATATTTATTATTATACAATATAGGTTGGCTTCTTGGAAATAATTTGAGGGCTTATAAAAATGTATAAAACTGGCCCTTTGTTAGGTTGTTTAGTATTTAGATTGCATCTAAACACACACAAAAATACAGATATAACTGACGACTCCAAATCAATGCTGAAACTCTATTAGCTGATGCTTCATTTGTTTTAATAAGAAATAGACAAGGAGCAAAACCTAACTGGAAACAAAACTTTTTTAAAGTTAAATTTTGACATATTTGTCGGCATATTTGTGGCCCTTCGGGGCACCCCTGGCTGTGATGGTCTTTTAAGAGAAGGTCTGAAACCAACCTCTTCCAAGACATAGTCCCTCCCAACACAGCAGAACCTGTTCTCACATTGATCTTTGTTAGATTAGCCATTCCTTTTTGCTTTCATCAATGGTCTCAGTAAAGTTGGGGTCATTGTTGATAATGGCAGCATCAGCATTGTCTGCAGATTCGGCTCCTTTAGCTTCGTTGGTGTGGTAGGTTCCCTTATGGCGAAACATATAGCGTATCAGGAACACCAGGGTGCAGAGTATAGTGAAGATCACCACTGCGATGATACCTGCAGAGCAATGAATACACTCTTATTAATACAGAATATATGAATATATATTAACTAATAATCATGCTATGTCATATCCATTAAAGTGGACTGTCACCCAGGGGTGATCTTATAGATTCCCGGGCCGATCACCTCCCTCACCGCGGGACATCCGAGATCGGGATGTCCCGTGGTGAGGGACCCCCCCCAAAACCCCCGAAAAACGTACCTCATCGCCGCCGCCGCCTCCCGCGCGCCCCTCTAGACGTGCGCGCGCCCGCGCCGGCCGTTTATGAATGGGAGGCGGCGGCGGCGGACACGCTGTCTTGTCCGCCGCTGTCACCCGCTTGTCCGTGGCTACGTGGGAGCGTGGTGAGGTGAGTTTTGCTTTCTGGGGGGTTTTACCCTAACCGGGGTGCCCCTCTGAAGTGGACCAAAACCCAGGATAGTCAAAATCCTGGGTGTTGGTCCACTTTAAAGTGGACCAACACCGAGAGGTGATCGGCCCGGAAATCTATAAGATTCCCGATCTCGGATGTCCCGCGGGGTGAAACCCCCCCAAACACCCCAAATCACCTACCTTATCTTCCGCCGCCGCCGCCTCCCTCGCGCCCCTCTAGGCGTGCGCGCCCCCGCGCCGGCCGTCTGTGAAAGGCCGGCACGGGCGCGTGCGCGCGGAAAGTGACGCGAGGGAGGCGGCGGCGGCGGAAGCCGCTTGGACGTTCCTGTTCCCCGCCTGGACGTTGGCGGGGATTGGACCGGGCAGTCACGTGGGAGCGGGGAGAGGTGAGTTTATTGGGGTTTCTGTGGGGTTTCACACAGCGGGGCACCCCCCGATCGGGGTGCCCCGCCGAAGTGGACCAAAACCCAGGATAGTCAAAATCCTGGGTGTTGGTCCACTTTAATGGAGGTGTACACACCATCTCTGTATGACACACACAGAAAGTACAAGTATCTGAGAGGTTCTGGAGCGTTGATAGGTCTCATCACTTGTCACGCTTCTTGTTTTTATGCCACTGTATATGCACTGTTCATTTTTAGCCATGGCCTAGTCTCCATCAAATTGGGATTTGCAGATAGGGGGTGTTGGTGATTAATAGATCTCTTAGGGTTTCGTTCTGTGTCCCAGGGCATTCCAATTCTGTATGTGTGAAACCCTCCTATTCACCCATAAAAACTCCAGGCTCCAACGGCACGTGTGCGGGCCCTTGCCCAATGAGAGCCGCCTGCTGCGACTACATCTGGCAGGTGACTCTCATTGACTTGAATGGGGAGTGTGCACTTCTGCATCCCTGGCCGTGCACATGCTCCCGACCTAGCTTATCTGAATTGCTGTTGTGGGAGAGTGCGCATGACGTGGGGGATGTGGCAGCGCGTGCTTCCCAAATTAAACAATGAGAGCCACCTGCTGAAAAATGTAGTCACAGCAGACGGCTCTCATTGGACGAGAGCCCAAGCACTACACATGTGCCACTGGAGGGTGGAAAGATGAGATTTTATTGGCGAACTAGGGGGTTTCACACAGTGGGGCATCTCGATTCAGGATGCCCCGGGGAAAAGCCACCGACCGGCCCTGGAATATTTTAGGGTAAGTCCATTTTTGATGGAATTTTTGAACTTATATATATATATTTTGTGCCAAAAGGATGTGCTCAAGGTTTCAATCTAGTATTTTTTTAATTTTTTCCTATGTTAGAAAATGTGTGTTTTATTATAGAAGCAGCTTTCACTACCTGAAATCTGTTGCTATTGGCAACTGTACAAAAAGGGGGTGATTCATGGCTGTGCTCCAAACACACACAAAACATGCACCATTGAATCCTCATGCAGATACTTGCGCCTCAGCACCCGATTCAGGACAGCTTGCGCCAGAATGGCAAGCGCAAATTGTAGCCGCTTCAGGCGCAGACATTTTCGTTAGTGCCTCAAACACAGCTCTTTGAATGTGGATAGGGCCATCCACCTTGCATGTTGTGCAGGGTTAGGCAGTCAAAGTTCCCCATGGGCCCCAATGTTTTTACCAGCCTTTATCCTTGCATTGCCACTTTATTCTTCTCCAGCTACTGTGTTTTGGGTGAATTTCTCTTCTCTAATCTGTAGTGTTTGCCCTGTGCATGTGTCTTCTCCTGCTTTTTATTTATAGAGTTTGAGTTGGTGATATCCAGATTCCAGTTGCCCTCCAGTGTTGTTTCCCAATGTTTGGTCCCCGATTTTCTCTGTACCCCTCCCTCCCATGTGTTTTTGCGTTAATAAAGGATTTTTTTTTCTTTTTAATTTTTTGACCCAAATGTCCACCATTTTAGGGTTGGTTGATTTAAACCATAATAATATTTTTTTCTACAAAAAAATCTGGCAGATGACACTTTCATTCATAAAAACATGCCTGCTATGGCCAGCATGTGTATTATGAATGAAATATGCATATCAGATAGTGAAGCAGTCATTTTCCTCCTGCTTTTTGTCACCTGAAAAAAAGACATTTGCACACACTTTTGACCCCCTCAAAATTATTCATGCTACTCTTTGAGTAAATTTGTGTCTGATATCTTAATTCAGGCGCAAGTTTCCATCCAAAAATAGGTGCACAGAAAACAAGACAGATGAATGGCGAGTAAGGGAAGACGTGAGTAAACCTATTTGGTGCTTGAAAAGTGTAAATACTTTGGCGAACAACCATGAATCGACCTTAAACTCTGTACACCAAGAAGAGAAAAAGTCCTGTACACACAGAACAATACTGCTATGGCCACTGCTGAGGTGAGGGAACTCAATCAAACCTTACATTTGCCTAGCAGCAGTGCTCTGTGCAACTATCTGAAATCTGTTGCTATTGGAACAGTCTGCACTTGGTGTACGTTGCCAATAGCAACAAATTGCAGATAGCAAATGTGTGTTTTATAGAAGCAGTTTTCACTAACATTGGAAAAGAAATAAAAAATACTAAATCAGCTTAGCACCTGTAAGACATAATTTTGCCACACAAAAAATATACACTTTCAAAAATTCAATCAAAAGCGGACTTGCCTGTCAAGGTAAGCTTTTGAGAAACTCAGTTCTCTTTGTCAGGCATGATGTTTTTTTATAAAAGTAACTCACATATCCACCTCCACCACTTGCCCTGCAAAGGGGGCCTCCACCAACCTTTGGGTTATGGCCTGGTCCAGAAGGATTTTCAGTCTTTGGTCAGAGGGGCCGGCAACAAAGCTATTGGCGGCATTGGGAGTTCCCCTCTGCATCTGGGCAGCCAAAGCCACCACAGGGCAGGATGGAGAGTCTAGAGCAGCAAAGCCGCTGTCAGCAACACTACAGTGATGGGTGTGTGCAGAGCTGTCAGTCGATGGCCACTCACTGCACATAAGCCACCAAGCACAGCCTCTGGCAGCTCAATGCACGGAACTGTTTCCTGCTGGACCAGCTGATCGACTAACATTACGCCACGCCCAGAATGGCAAAGCAGGAGTTCCCGAGCAGCACACACTCGCACAAGAGATTCTATCTGACGTTCCAGTAAGTAGGAGGGTGCCAGACAACCACCAGTTAATTTACTGAACTATTCTTTTAAACGAAAAAAAAAAATACTGTATCAGGGGCCTCCACCAGATTTTGTGCCCAGCCACCTCCACCACACTTAATTTGGCCCTATTGCCTGGTGTGTCTGAGGATATAATGTCCATATTGAAAATGATTTATGCCAAACAATTACTTAAAAATGTGTAAAAACATGCTAGATGGCAGGAAGGAAGACTTATATACCCAACATGAAAAAAAATGTGTTTGAGTTTCTTTTACTGGAAACAAAAATACAAGAGTGGTCTATTCTTCTACAAGGGAATGGTTGAATTGTAATCTACCATTATGCTGGATATAATATAGGTGCTTTTACCCATCATGCAATGTTTTGTGTAAACCGTTTCCTGCCCTGGTTTGTTTGTTTAAACAAATCTAAATAAAATAATAATAATATATGGTCATACATTTTGTGTTTCACTCCCAATATCCCCAAATAACCCACCACAGCAGCCATTGCTTAGTAGGACATTTATTACCAATTTGTAGATATATAAGCATAATTCAAATGCAGCATGTCAATATCAAAATGAGGACATTACATTCCCACTTCATTTACTTACCTCCAATAATTGCAGAGTTCCGGTTTACTCCATCTTTCATGGCTTGGCCTTCATTGTTCGGGAAGTTGGCAGTCTCTGTTTTAAATATAAATGAACCCACAGTTAGAATGACTCACCATACAACTTAATACTGAACATCTGCATTCGTTAGGGTTTTGTATTCATTTAAGTGACACCTAATACCATCCTATATACAGTACCAACATAAGCACTAGCGAAGACCCAGTTTATCTTTGGCTTTTTAATTACCGGTAGTTAAGATGTGGTATTGATTTACAATTTTCTGTAATTAATTCTTATTGTGCATAAAACAAATCCGGTTAGGTCTTTGACCTGCTAGTTTTGAAACTCTGTCTGGAGCCCTACCCCACCCTAGTTAGTGGAAAGTCTCCCAATCTGGAAGCAGGAGGGAGAGAATATAAATTAGTCCTAAAATCACTGTACTGCCTCGTGGGAGAGACAGGTAAATGGGGGTATACTTTAGTTTAATCTAACTTTATTGAATGTTTTCATTCAAGACATACAAGCAAGATCAAAGAAAATAACAGAAGAGAAGAAAAAAAGGTTACACAGCAATGTACAGGTTTAAAGTGGACCAACACCCAGGATTTTGACTATCCTGGGTTTTGGTCCACTTCGGTGGTGCACCCCCCCCCCCAGAAAGCCCCAAAAACTCACCTGTCCCCGCTCCCACGTGACTGCTGCAGCCAATCCCCGCCGCCGGACAAGCGAGGTCCGATGCCGGACAAGCGAGCGCGCCCGCCGCCGCCTCACAAACAGCCGGCGCGGGTGCGCGCCCTGCTAGAGGGATGCGCGAGCGGTGACTCGCGCATGCGCCGCTGGATCGAGGAGCAGGTAGGGATTTCGGGGCTTTCTGGGGGGTTTCACACAGATAGATTCCCGGGCCGATCAGCATTGGGTGTTGGTCCACTTTAAGCATGTATAGGAAGTACAAACCATCCACAGACAGCACCAATAATACAGGGCTTAATGATATTATCCCTACCCTATTGCCATCTCTTCTCATATCTGTCCGAGATTGGTCAAAAGGGCGGTGCGCTAAATTGCAACTCATATGTCCAACTCTTGTTTGCCGGGCAGGGCAGCAGTAAAAGTGCCCGAGCTGCATGCCAGATTGCTAGAGGGTACACACCCGCGCCAGTGGAGTGTTACTCACCTCTTAAATGCCCATCAAGCTAAGGTCGTAAGCGTGAGAGTTTGATTTCTAAGATGAAGGGGACAGGTCCACTCATGGATAGATCAGTCGACAGGCCCCTATCACGCCGCTTGCAAGAGGTAGGCGATAAGGGGACAGCTCGTCACTGAAGTGTGTGCTTGTCTGTGGACTAGGAAGGAGAGGAATTTGGGATCGGAAGGGGCACAAGCGGGAAAGCCTGGGAAGGAAAGGAAACAGGGGTGCAGGCAGGGGAGGTGGAGCACGAGAAAAGGGATATGCTGGGTAATGGAGGAGATGCGAAGAAGGCAAGGGAAAGAGAAGGAAAGGTAAGGATGGAGGTGGGGGGGTATTCTTTATTTTATGCTGCTCAAATGCATTAGTGGTACGGTGTATTTTAACTGTATAAAAGAAAACTTATACAATCAGATATCCTCAAAAACGTGATGTCTAGATGCTCTAGCATCGGACACTCCTGCACAGTATGCGCCAGCCTGCTGCTCTCATGAACATGCACAGAACTTAAATGATATTGCATGCTGGCCAATAAGGCAGTGATGCCCATATGCCCATAAATGCTATGAAGAGAGCACTGGATTCTGTGGCCGTGCATTATACAGATCCCGTGGCCCTCTTCTTCGGCCATTGCCGTATTATGAGTGAACATTCTGTCCTGCAGGGAGGGTTCTTCTTACTTCTTACATAATGAGCAGAAAGAGGCTAAATCAAGCAACACTGGTAATGACATAAATGACTAATTAAACCTCTATGTATACAATGAGAGACATTTACCTGTTAAGATCATGGTCTCCATAAGGATGCGTAGTTTGATGTTTTTTGTCTAATACATTATTCCAAGTATGTCACTCACCCCACTTCCAATATTCATGACATATGGGTTATAACCAGTAGAGGGCGAACTTCTGCAGAGATGCCAAGAAAAAAAGGAGCCCCTCCCGGTCCATAAATACCTGGGACCTCCCACACATTACCCAGTAATCGTCTCTGCAGGACGGCGAGCAAGTCAGAAGATGGCTATTTTTCTTCCTTGCAGGTAAGCCGGGTTCACACCTGGCCAATTTTGTCCCTATTTCTGCCCGGACCTGATAAATTTAAACCCCTATGCCTCCCAGCCTTGGCTGTAGGTCCGGGCGAGGGTAGGCTACACCTATGCAGGTGTAATTATGGGAGCCATGCTCCTCCGTGAGACCCCATATTAGGGGGTAGGCAGTTTTCCAGGTTTGGTGCTCCTGGTTTGGGATGCCCGGTCCCTGTTATCCCTTCTCTACCCTGTAGCATGGGATCCCCCCCTTTTCGTGTCTCCCTGTTCCCCTCATCCCCTCACCTTTCACTTTAATTTTTTTCTTGTTACCTATATATGTGTGTATGTGTGTTTGTTTGATAGTATGCCATGGCTGTTTTTCCGTTGGCCGCATGTCGGGTGCCATTGCGGCGGGGAGAGCTTCTCCCCCTCATGTCTGCTAGGGCAGGGGGCGGGGCGGGGCGCTCGGCGCGCTCGCGGCGGCCCGCCCCCGGTCTTTGGCGCCATTGCGGAGCCCAGCCATTTTCTGGGATCCGCATTTCCTTGTCTGCTAGGGGAGGGGGTGGGGCCAGGCGCGGAGCCCTTCTTCTCCATCTTGTCCTCTGCGGCTGTGGTCGGACGCCATTCCTCGGGCTGTGAGTGCCCTGCGGGGCTTTATATATATTTGCCTTGCATGTTTTGTGCCCCATTTTTGTGCGGTGGGGCAAGTTTATGGGTACACATATGTATTTATATATTTGGACATGTTTTTTTATTATAGTAGTTTTGTATGTATGGCCTTTGTGTGACATTTTCCTTTCTTATGGGGTCCCTTATTATTGTGTCTTTCAGGAGGACTCCCTATCCGCATAAAAAAGGGGGTTCTCCCGATCCTAAGGTCCGTTGGATAAATTGGGGTCTTACAAATCCTCCCACTCGGGACTTAAAGGGGCATCCCGGGTAGCTAGATTAGCGTAATTCCCTCTGGTCCTTGCGACTACCATTAAAATCACCATATGGAGACTTCCCAGGATACCGGGCTCGGGCTCCCTTTGGGGCAATCCCGGCTGTGTGTGGGTTGTGGGGTATCCCTTGCGGGGGATGATGTACTGGCTTACATACCATGTGCTCAGCAGGCCATAACGCGGCAGTCTGGGTCCGTGCCGCCGGTCTCATCACCTACTCCACCCCGCCTGATCCGTACCCCAAGTGACACTGTCATTAGCGGGGAGTCACAATCTGATGTATGTGCTAGATTGGCCAACATCGAGAAATTGATTTCTAGCTCTGTGGCCATAAAGGCCCTGGCTAAGAGAAAACATTTGTCACCGGCCGTGCCGGTTCGGGGTTTTGAGGATTATGTTTCCCTTGACTGGTCTGATTATTCCCCACTTGAGGAGGGCGAATTGTTTTCTGAATCTGATGGCTCTAAGGATCAGCAGTTTTTGGATGCTGATGCTGGGCAGGAGCATGGGGATACCGTGGATACCCCCAGGATTCTTGCCCATTTATTTGAGGTGCTGGCTATTTCTCCCCCGGCGGAGTCCCCTCCGCAGAAGGGGGAATTTTTTGGGACCTCTAAGCCTAGATTGGAGTTCCCAAATCAGAAGCATTTCGATAATCTGATTCTTAAAGAATAGGAAAGGCCTAGCCGGCTTCCCGGTGTTCCTCAGGGATGGGATAGGAAGTATCCCTTTCCGGTGGAAGCGGTGAAGCGATGCACCCGTTCTGGGATTGTCCAACACATCTGTTGTGCACTCTCCGGATGCCACCACACTAAAGGATGGTGAGGTCCGACGTATTGATCAAATGGCATGTCATGCCTTTGCCAGGCCTGTGTGTGCTTCAGCGCTCACGGCTGTGGCTACCAGGTCTGTGATTAGGGGCCTTTTGAGTGGTTCCCAGCTTAGCCCGGCCAGTGATGAATTTGCAGCGCTTACTGGGTGTGAATTGTTCATGACCTTTGTCTTATCTGCCTTGGATGACACAACATGTATGTGTAGCAGAACCTCTGCGTTGCTGGTGGCTATTCGCCGATCGGTCTGGTTGCGCCAGTGGGCGGCTGACATTGCGGCTAAGAAGTCACTTACAGGGCTACCCTTCCTGGGTATGCGGCTGTTTGGAGATAAATTGGATTCGGTAGTGAAAGGAGGAAGGCTACCACAACGCAAGAAGCAGCGTCGCTCCTTTCGGGGGCAGGCTCTTTTAATCCTTCCTTTCGTGGTGCCAGAGCAGGCAGAGGTGCTGTCTACTCTACCTACAGAGGTGACTCCTGGGGCAGAGGCAGAGGACGTGCCCGTCCTGGTCCTGCCTGGGGTTCCAAGCCCAAGGCCGCTGCCAAGCCAGCTCAGCACTGAGGGGGCGTCCTCACCCTTGCGGGTGGGGGGCGGCTGCGGCACTTCATCCAGGTCTGGGCCCGGGAGGTCACAGACAAATGGATCTTGGAAGTGGTCTCTTCCGGGTACAAACTGGAGTTTGAGTACCGGCCTCCTCCCAGGTTCCTCAGGTCTCGGGTTCCCTCGGACCCCCGGGCTGCGCAGGGGCTCCTGTGGGCAGTGCAGAATCTTCTGGATATGGAAGTCATATGTCCGGTGCCATTCTCAGAGAGAGGCCTGGGCTATTACTCCAACCTTTTCACAGTTCCCAAAAAGGATGGCTCCATAAGACCCATTCGGGATTTGAAGCTTCTCAACAGGTTCATCAGAACCAAGAAGTTCCGCATGGAGACCTTGCGCTCAGCCATCAACTCCCTTCATCAGGGGGATTTCATGACGTCCATAGACATCAAGGATGCTTACCTTCATGTACCGATTTTCCCAGGACACCAGAGATTTCTCAGGTTTACGTGGCAGATCAGCATTTTCAGTTTGTGGCTCTTCCGTTCGGGCTGACCTCGGCACCAAGGGTGTTCACCAAGGTGCTGGCGGGTTTAATGGCCCTTCTCAGAGCCCAGGGCTTTTGCATTGTGCTGTATCTGGATGACCTTCTCATTACGGCATCCTCTCTCAGACAGGCGGAGCTAGACACCAGGACGGTGGTGACAACGCTGGAGAGGTTTGGCTGGGTGATCAACCACCTCAAGTCTTCTCTTTCCCCGTCAAGGGAGATTTCCTTTCTGGGCATGAATCTGGATACCATTCAGACCAGGGTGTTCTTGCCTCTGTCGAAGGTGCAGATGATTCAGGACCTGATCCGTCTTCTTCTTTCCAACCCGCGCCCTTCTATCCGGCTAGGGATGAGGCTGGTGGGGTTGATGGTGGCTTCCTTCGAGGCAGTTACCTTTGCTCAGTTTCCCATGAAGTCGCTCCAGCTCCATCTACTGTTGGTTTGGGACAGATGTCCGCTGTCATTGGATCATTCCGGATGTCTCCCCTGGTTCGGCAGTCTCTTCAGTGGTGGCTGGAACCAATCTTCTGAGGGGCAGTTCTTTTCTGACCCCTTGTTGGTAGACGGTCACCACGGATGCCAGCCTGTCGGGCTGGAGGGGTTTCTGGAAGGAACATCAGTTCCAGGGGCTGTGGGGTCCTTGGGAGGCTCACACCCCCATCAATGTCTTGGAGCTGAGAGCTATTCGGTTGGTGCTGTCGCGCTTGACGCATCACCTCCAGGGTTTACCGGTTCAAGTTCGATCAGACAATCGGACTGCGGTCGCTTACATCAATCACCAAGGAGGAACTCGCAGCAGGAGTGCCTTCAGGGAAGTTTCTCTGATTCTTGCATGGGTGGAGAGCAATGTCCCATGCATCTCAGCAGTGTACATTCCGGGAGTGGAAAACATGGAGGCGGACTCCCTGAGCAGGGGATCCTCTCGCCGAGGGGAATGGTCTCTCGACCACAAGGTATTCCGGTCCCTTTGTCACAAGTGGGGGATTCCGGAGGTGGATCTCTTTGCCTCACGTCACAATCACAAGCTTCCTGCATTTGTGTCTCTGTCTCAGGATCCTCTGGCCCTAGCAGCGGATGCCATGTCTCTTGCCTGGAGGGATCTGGGGTTCCTGTACCTGTTTCCCCCCCTTCTCCATGGTAGGCAAGGTGGTGCGTAAGCTGTCCCAAGAGGGTATGCCAGCAATTCTGGTGGCCCCAAGGTGGCCAAGACAGTTTTGGTTCGCAGATGTCGTACGGCTGGCGGTAGATCAGTACAGATTGCCTCTGTTTCCGGATCTGATCACTCAAGGTCAACTTTGTTACCCCAATTTACAAACGCTGGCTTTGACGGCGTGGTTGCTGAAACCTCCATTCTAAAGGAAGAAGGTTTGTCTGATGCTGTGATTCAGACACTTGTCAGGGCTAGGAAGAGATCCTCCTCTAACATCTACTACAGGAGTTGGAGTTGGACTATATTGATTGGTGTGAGGCTAGGGCCTTGCCTTGCAGGGTGTTTTTGATTCCTAGGATTTTGGATTTTCTTCAACACGGTCTGGACTTGGGGTTCCAGCTTAGTACCTTGAAAGGGAAGGTCTCTGCCCTGGTGGTCTTCTTTCAAAGGTCTTTTGCTCTTCATCCTTTGGTTAAGACCTTTTTCCAGGGGGTCACTCATGTGCGGCCCCCTCGAAAGCCTTTGTTGCCTGTCAGGGATTTGAATTTGGTTCTGTCGGCCCTCCAGGAGCCGGTGCAGGATGTTGCACTTTCTATGCTCACTCAAAAGGTTGCTTTTCTGGTGGCTATTACCTCTGTTAGACGTGTCTCTGAGTTGGCGGCTCTGTCGATTCAGGCTCCTTACTTTGAAAGACACCAGGACAAGGTGGTCTTTCGCTTTAAGTCAGATTTCCTTCCTAAGGTGGTTTCTGCCTTCCATCTCAATCAGGATGTGTCCTTGTGTCTTAAGCCTAGCGATGACAAGGAGAGGGTTCTGCACTCTTTGGATGTGGTTCGTTGTGTGAAGTACTATTTGGTGGCTACTTCTCCCTTTCGTAAGACGGACGCCTAGTTTGTGGTGCCCTCCGGGCCCAGGAAAGGTTTTGCGCCTGCCAAGTCTACCATTAGTAAATGGATACGTCAGACCATTGTTGGGTGCCTATACTGCCAAGGGGAAGGTTCCTCCTTTTCAGATCATTGCTCATTCTACTCGTGTTGTTGGGGCTTCCTGGGCTTTTCAGCACCAGGCATTTGTTGAACAAGTTTGTAAGGCTGCTACCTGGTCTTCTAGTCATACTTTTTCCAAGTTTTATAAGGTTGATGTGCAGGCCTCAGCGGATGAGGTTTTTGGCCGCAAGGTTCTGCAAGCTGCAGTGGTTTAAATTTGTGCGTTATTGCCTTTTTGGGATCCCCACCCTTGTTGGACACTGCTATTGGATGTCCCATATGTCATGAATATTGGAAGCGGGGTGTGTGACATACTTGGAATAATACCATTTTGTGATTACTCACCTGTAAAATGGGTATTATAAGTATGTCACACACCCCGCTTCATCCCGCCCTTATTGTATTCTGGATCCTTGGTGAACATTTTATTGTCAATATTTTTGTATTCCGCTCTTCCTGGTCCCCTTACTGCTTTACTATACTGGGTAATGTGTGGGAGGTCCCAGGTATTTATGGACCGGGAGGGGCACCTTTTTTTCCTTTCACCTCTGCAGAAGTTCGCCCTCTACTGGTTATAAGCCATATGTCATGAATATTGGAAGCGGGTGACATACTTATAATGCCCATTTTACAGGTGAGTAATCACAAAATGGTATTTTTTCTATTTAGAATGTGACCCATAGTTTGCTTCAAATGTATTTGTTTAGTTGTTTATTCCATGCAAAGATAATTTTTAGGGAGCCAGCTTTGGGGGGGGGGGGGGGGGTAGGACAAGGTCCTCTGGCGCAAAAAAAAAGCAGGGAAGCCAAAGTTTGAACCTACCTCTGCACCTTCCATGGGGTGCTCATATTACATACATATATATATATAGCAATAAGGTTATGACATTTGTCCCCACCCCCATGCTATTACTAATAAATGAAGCACACAGAGCACAACATTTAACAAACTGAAATCTTCCTGTGGCCCTCAAGCTATTCTCTGCTTTCCCAGAAACTTTTTGACAGTAGGTGACAGCCTTTTACCAGTACTTCTGGTGATATGGGATATGCGTGATAGTGAGTGGGACTAAGAATAACACTTAAATATATATTTATATGCATCAAGGGTGAGTTGGATAAAAGGTTGTGTCTAGGTGTTCATTAGAGTAAAGGAGCACATGTATATATTCAACATCATATATACATATACAAAATATACAAACTTATTTTGTTATTAAGTACTTAATGTTACAATAAGAATAATACTGGTATTCAAGCTAGTACGTCAGGAAAGGCGACATACTGTGCAATGGGCCATGAATAGACAAGACATTAAACCCGTCCTTGTTGCAGAACGGCAGACGCTCTAAGCAGCACTACACAGAGGACCACCAGTGCAGTGCCCACCAGATGGACCTTCCACAGAAAAATGGCAACCTCCCCCTTTTGGCATGGAGTAGTGCAATTCTGCCCCTCTGGGTAAGGAATAAATACAGATTTGAAACCTACATCTAATGTATGTGCTAGCTAACCTATGTGTCTCCTAACTAACAGCAACTAGGCAATTGCCCGCAGGTCCTAAACCTGTCACTACCCAGTACTTGTTACTGGACAACAGCACGGATTCAGCAGTTCAGCAATATAGCAGGACGATTCCCCATAAAACCTTCTGAGGAGGCTTTAGTAGGCGAAACCCGCCAGGGCACATAACGCACCATAACGAACATTGATCCCTGTCAGCATTAACAAGGACAGGTTTAATGCCTTGTCTATTAACGGCCCATTGCACAGTATGTCGCCTTTCTGGGGGCACTAGCCTGAATACCAGTATTATTCTTATTGTAACATTGAGTACAACATATTTTCTACATTTTGTATATGTGTGTATGAGGAATATATATATATATATATATATATATATATATATATATATATATATATATATATACCAAACCAGATGATGAGGCCTTTGCATCACCTGGTCCTGGCATAATAGTTCTATCATAAGTTGACCTAGTCCTAAATCAACCCATCTATACATATTTATATGTTTTAGACATTGGGTTCTTTGAACTTTCTCATTTGAATATGCATTTAAAAAGCTGATTTAGAATCAGAGAATTCTCCAGGTGAGGTATAGTTGAGCAACAAATTAGTAAATAAAAGTCTTTATTGCAGTTTACCCCCAGCCCTCTCCTTGGGGCCCACCAACAGGTCAGGTCTTGCAGGTCTTCAAACAAATGCAGAGATGACAAGAGAATTGGTGCAGAGCTATAGAGCTGGCTGTAGAGAAATTCACAAAACATGACCTGTTGGTGGCTCTAGATGAGGAACATTGCTCTATGGTATAATCAATTAAGCGCAAAGAGCTGTCCACAGAGAATCTCAAAGCTCCTCTATACAACGTGTTATGCATTTCCCACAGAAGAAACCCTTAAGGAGCTTAAATATATTAGATCATTATTGGAACCTCTGAGTCATCGTATCCACGTCCAAAAGGGACTCAAGCTGTTTTTATAGACTTTAAAAAAGTGTATAGCTAATATTTTAGTAATAGTACTAATGAGCCTGTTTGCAAGCCACAACTTAGAAAGAGGTTTTGTGACAGTGCAGACATAACATAACACTAAAACGTTTAGGAAGAATATGCATAGCTTACATTTTCCTACAAGCATCATACAGCAAACCAAAGTTACAGCCTACAGTTATGAGATGATCAAAATTCCCAAGAGACAATATCACATCTGTATCTAAGTAACTAAATACTTAAACAAGTTCATACTGTGGAAACAAACAAAGCCACTCAGGGTTATTCTTTGGAATTTGCCATTTGCAGCAAGCAAAAAAAGCTCATTTAAAGCAGTTACAATGTTTCTAACAGCCTCATGTAAGGTAAAATGGATGTCTTAGGCTGAAAACACTTTAAGGAGATCTGTGGCTACAAACTTTGTCTCAAGGGAGTTGTGGCACCACAAAATCTGTTATTCTTCAGAGGAGTAGCTAGGCAAATATTCGAAATGGTGTCCTCACCTGTTCTCAGGCTCCCTTTGGGGCCCCCCTGACCTTCTGACCCAGGGCAAATCCCCCCCCGCTCGCTACACCCCTGTTCCACAGGACTAAACCCAGTGGTTTTAAATGCATCACTAGTAAAACCACCAGTACAAATAAATTTGATATTTCTCATCTCATAGAAGCTATAGCATTGGTAGTCACCCGTGCTAAAACCACATCAGCAGAGAATAAAGGGCTTGGCCTACAATGAGGGACTGCTTCAGGTAAGCTAAAAAAAACATTGCCAGACAAGCTTCAAAGCGGCATAAGAACCAGTTTTCAACAAATGGGTGCTGGGCTGCATTTGCACAGGCTTGGGGGGGGGGGGGGGGGGTATCCACATTTCTGAAGCCCCTGCAAACCAAAGTTTTCACCTGAACCACAATTCTTCAGTCAAATTCAGTCTCACAGTCATGTGGTCTGGAACAGCGGGGACGTTTTTCGATAAGGGATTGTGGATCAGGTGAGTAAAACTCGAGGTGCGGGGGTTCCAGCAATCTGAATGCCCCCTCAACCCTGCCCAGCACCCATTTTCTGGAAAATCTGGAAAGCACACCTATACTCAGAAAGGAGTGTCATCACCTTCCATCCGCAGCCCAGTGCCCCAACAACCCGTGTTTCTTTTTTTTTTACTAAAGCCTTTTTTTCCTCACATTTTTCTATTAAAAAACATTTTTAAAATGAATATAATTTTTCCCTTGCCACCCAGTGCAATTCAGCACCATTCTAGCTGTGAACAGCTAAAAAAATATTTGAAAAGACGTTTCTCACCAAAAAGAATTTTTTTTCCACAATGCAATTCAGCAGCTTTTTTAGCTTTGCACAGGTAAACATAGTGCTGAACTGCACCGAGAAAAAAAAATCAAGATACATTTTTTTCTCACAAAAAACATGAGGAAAAAAATTAGTGCTTAATCAGCCCTAATGGTAGTTATGTTGAAGTGCTCCTCATTGTTGAGCTGTGTGTACTGTGACTGAACCCATCATTGCTGGGGGTGGGGCTGCTCAGCCAGGGAGCAATATGGCCGACTGGATCCAGTTTGATGAATATTGGGCAAAGGCTTTAGTAAAAAGAAGAAACTGATTTGGGGCACTGGGCTGGGGATGGAAGGTATAGGTGCACTTTAAAAGAAGAAATATTACCTAGTGAATGTGTCTGCTTTTGTGGGCAGCTGTGTGTGTAAAAAGACATGACAGAGCTTTAGCAGCATATACGCTTTTTATATGTTCACACAGGGGGTGGTGTCAATTGTTGTCCATCCCAGATGTGAGAGTGAGGCTGGCTTGTGCAGTTGGAGCGCTCACTGATGCAGTGGACATTTGATTTAGAAACATGGAGGCCTGTGTCCGGGTTCACCAGGCTGTTGTGCTTGTGTAGGATCTCACATTCCCAATAGTTCCTATTTTAGGAATTCATTGGACTATGAGCCCCTTGGACTAGAAATGTATATCTTTACCATATTACTCTGGTTATCTGGCATGTTTTAGAGCAGGGGTCCCAAACCACCAGTCCGCAGCCCGATATCAAGCTGCAGCACCCTGTCAGGTATACCGCTGCACCGGGACCTGGAAAGGACCAGAGCATCGGTACAGCATGGGAAGACTGAGCCTTAACTCTTGCCCCAGGTGTTGCACAGTGCAGTGCGGTACCAGGCTGGCACAGTTACTGGAGCAGACATGGGGGATCCAGACAACGCTGTCACACTGCCTTTGCTTAGATTGACGTGCCTTGCGCCCGTCCTTCTCCTCCCCTTAACTTCCCCCTGTCCCTCCGGCTCTCAATGCTCTGTGTAAGGAAAGTGGCAGGAGTGACATCACTACCTTTACTGTGCGCCAAACTGGCTGTGGAAGTGAGTGGAAGCAGCTGGAGCCACCGGGAAAGAAATCAGCAGTGTAAGTCTGTGTCTGCACTAGCACTGTTTTAAAGCAGAACAAAACCGGGGATGTTGACTATGCCGGGTTTTGTTCCTTGCCCCCCGGCCATAGGATTGGGAAGAGGTGAGTTTAACTTGGCGATTATGGAGGGTTTACGTAGTGGGGCATCCCAAATTGGGATGCCCCACTACGCAAACCCCCCTATAATTGCCTAGTTAAACTCACCTCTTCCCAATCCTATGGTGCATGTGTGGGCTCCGGTCCAATCAGAACCGATTGAAAGAAGGCAGCGCAAGGTGTTTGGACAATGACATATGCACTGCAAATGGCTCTGACTGGACAAGAGCCTGTGCATGGGCTGTAGGACCAGGATGAGGTGAGTTTTACTTGTGCCCTTATTCATCAAGCGATAGCGCCTGGTAGTGTCTGACGAGCGCCAGGTAGCGGCAGCTAACGGCGACTACCGACTCAAGTACGCCCGGCGGCGGTCACAATGACGCATTTATCAAGCAAAATGAGGCTTGTGCGGCATTCATCATGAAGCCGCCTGGACCGAACAGCGCCGCTGCAAATTCCCTCACAGCGCCAGGTATGAGCTGTCGCTCCCTGGCGATGTCCAATGCATTTCAATGGAGCAATCTATAATTAATCATAATTAATTGGTATTAATTTTTTTTTTATATTTTTTAATGTCAAAAATTCGGAGACCACTTCTGCAATGTTAGGATTTATTTTTTAGTAAAAAAAAAAATGTAAAAAAAAATTTGTTCAGAATTGATCTAACAGGTCTGAGATTAATGTATTCATATTACAAAATGAATCTAAAAACATGTATAATGTTACATTAAAAAAATATGGTTGTTTAGGGGTTAAAAACCAGTTAATACCCATCGCCGCCAGCGCTCTGGGGTTTAAACAAGGAATGGACAGCGACAGCACATTCGGAGCGTGATTTGTTAATGAATGTGAAGCTAGCCGTTCGCTCTGGCCATTCGTTGTCAGGCGCTCACATACAACGCTGGACCTGTGAAACAGCGACCCCCCAGCCCGTATTCAACATTACCGCACACCGACTGAGTCGCTGTCATCAAGCTAATGCCGGCCAAGCACAGCGAATACTGGCTGGCGCTGAAAAAATCACGCTACAGTCGCTCATCTGTCGCTACCTGGCGCTATTAATGAATCGGCCTCCTGGCGATCTGGGAGGGTTCGCACAGCGGGCCATCCCCATTTGGAATGCCCCAGGGGGAAGGCCAGCAGCCAGCCCTGGAATCTTTTGGGTTTTGTTACGATTTAAAGAGGAACTTTAACCACAGCCTTGAAGTGTCACATATACTAATTTGGGCCATGCTGTCTGCCTCTTAAAGAGGAAAAAAACCTAGGATTCCTCAGCAAAGTAGCATCCTGATTTTGGGTACTCCCATTGTAAAAAAAACTTGGATTCACTGGTAATTTTTACCAGGGGTTTCACACAACAGGGCATCCCAAATCTATTGCCGAGGAACAAAACCCAGCATAGTGAAAAGGTGTTCTGGGTTTTGTTCTTTTAAGATGGCCAACCTGCGTCAAGCAGCCCTAACTTATGGCCTAAGTAGTGTCTGTGTCACTTCCAGGCTTCTGCAGCCCAAATGGCCACATATAGGCCAGTAATGTATGCAAAGAGTAGCCAAGGTGAAATAAGTGCCCCCCCTCCTGGAATTGGCACAGACGGTACTTTAGGCCATCATTTAAGGCTGCCTTGCTCAAGAACCAAACCCAGGATTTTCATTGTCCTGGGATATGTTCCTCACCAGTGAAGCATCCTGATTTGGGATGCCCCATTGTGTGAAAACCCTGGGTTCTCGGGTAATTTTTATCTGGACGAACCCAGGGGTTTTACACACTAGGGCATGAGGGAGAAAAAAAAACAAGGACAGTAACAATCCTGGGTATCTTCCTCTTTATTGTATACGATATTATAATATATATGTATAAATGAACGTTTTAAAGTGATCGGGCCACTAATAATTGTATAGTTTTATTTCTTGCTTTAAAGTGGACCAACACCGAGAGGTGATCGGCCCGGAAATCTATAAGATTCCCGGGCCGATCACCTCCCACCCCGCGGGACATCCGAGATCGGGATGTCCCGCGGGGTGAAACCCCCCCAAACACCCCAAATCACCTACCTTATCTTCCGCCGCCGCCGCCTCCCTCGCGCCCCTCTAGGCGTGCGCGCCCCCGCGCCGGCCGTCTGTGAATGGCCGGCGGGGGCGCGCACGCGCCGAAAGTGACGCGAGGGAGGCGGAGGCGGCGGAAGCCGCTTGGACGTTCCTGTTCCCCGCCTGGACGTTGGCGGGGATTGGACCGGGCAGTCACGTGGGAGCGGGGAGAGGTGAGTTTATTGGGGTTTCTGGGGGGTTTCACACAGCGGGGCACCCCGATCGGGGTGCCCCGCCGAAGTGGACCAAAACCCAGGATAGTCAAAATCCTGGGTGTTGGTCCACTTTAAGGGGTGCTATTATTATTATTTAATAGTTTTAAATAGTAGACAATTGAATAAGAACTAAGCATATGTTACTTACTAATATGAATCTTTTTAATTGCTGCACTAAAATACAGTAATTAAAAACAAAATGCGGCAAGTTTTTGATAAGCTTTTTGGGCCCATCGCAGTAACAAAAGCCAGCAGAATAAGCTTTTATTGTAGTGAGGATTTTTTTTATAACGGTTTGAAGATCCTTGCTTGCTGTATGAAGTCCAGCCCAAAAGGTGAGGAACACAATTACTTGTATAATTATTTCATAGACTACAACAAGGAGAGCAATGCTTTCATTATTCATGTGATCATTCATCCATGTGATATCAATTACACCAGCTTACAACTCAGGAGATGGATGCAAGTCATTTTCACATGTTCAGAAACACATTGCAGCAAACCAGATAACACCTATAAATACAGGTACATGAGCTCTCACTTTCCACCCTAAACCGGACCTTCAGCATCATTTAATGAAAAGCCCAGCCCCTTAAAAAACTATTCCCCAGCATCTAAAATGTATATATTTTAAGTTTTTAGTCACTTATTATTCTTTCCCCCGCTGAGCTTTAACTCTGTTCAGGACTAGGATACAGGCGCCGCCATCTTGCCTCAGAAGCATCACATATTGAGGAGAGGAGTGAAAAGTACATGGGGGAGAGTTAAAGCTGTTCTTTGCACAGACAGAACAGAGCTGGGGGTCAGGAAAATGACAGGACTAGGATACAGGTGCCGCCATCTTGCCTCAGAAGCATCACATATTGAGGAGAGGAGTGAAAAGTACAAGGGGGAGAGTTAAAGCTGTTCTTTGCACAGACAGAACAGAGCTGGGGGTCAGGAAAATGACAGAAATCCCAGAATGCAGTGTGGCATAGTCAGAATACACACAAACTCCACAGGCTGCCATCTTGGATTTTAAAAGGCTTTAAAAAATGCAATAGGTGCAGGTAGGATGATTTTTATTGTGGGCAATATGTATGTACAGGGGTGGGGGAAACCTACAAGATAGACTCTGATTCAGGGTGTACACCTTCAATATGAGAGGAGATGCTTGATAAGGAGCAGCCAAACCATTGGCTAGGTACATACAATTTGTTAGCTCTCCTTCTCAGTTTTCCATGTGAGAAGCCCAAAATGTAACTGAAAGTATAATTAAATATAGAAGGTGGGCAAAAAAGGTATTCCTTTGTAATGGTTCACTATGTTGAGTATGCATTGCAATATGCACCACCTAAGAATCCATTCTGGGCTATGTATGTATATTTCCATATAATATAACAACCAATAACCTCACTGGAGCATATGTGGCCCTCACACACCTGGTTTTGGTGAGGACAGCAGGGAGCAGGCTCTTCTGGGCACAGGGTGCTCCAAGTGTGCCTGTGTGGGTGGGGTCCTGGGGCTCTATCACAGGGGAGATTAGTACTGTGCCGCTTGGAAAGATGATAAACAGTCCAATGGATAAAAGCAGGATTCCTCTTTAATTCCGATGGCAGACATCAAACATGGCACATCTTCATACATCCGTTCGGTTACATTTCTTTCTGTCCTATCCACAATCAAAAGGTTCAACCAACAGGTCTTACTCCCCAAGGAGGATTCCACAGCGCTTTCTTCCCCCTTTGCTGGATCTCTCCCCGTCTCTCCGACAGAGTCTGGAATCACATTTGCTCCTCTACAATTCGATTGAACAATGGCTTTAGAACTGGGGCTTCCCTATATCACCTCTAGATACCTTCCAGAACGTTCTATAACATGTTCGGCCACATGCCAGACACATCATAGGCTGTTCTCCAAACCCTCCAACCAATCACTATCCTCCTGGTTATTACTATGTTTCTACCCAGCATCCTGCTATGACCATTAACCCTTTATACCTTACCTTTTAGAACAATCTCCATTCAAGTCTATGGCCCAATGATTGTTTATGGCCAAATCCCACTGCTGCCATCTTGAGTCTAATTAAGGGTACTACAATGTCTATACACGTCCATGGTTAGAAACCACAAAAGGGTTTAATGTCTTATTAACTAACTGACATGTTCCTATTTACACCCAGGCCCCTACACATATACCTTTTCATACTCTGGGTGCTAGGAGCTTGTCCACACACTTCTGTGGGAAAAATGGAGTGAGAATAGGACACCAAAGGAAGGAGCCATATGATAACAAGAGGCGATTACCTCAATGGCCCCTAAACTTGTGAGGACAAACAATGGTGATAATAGGACCCAAAACAATGCGTGGACAAGTGCCTAAACACTCCTAGGTTATTTATACTTACAATACAATAACAGCATTTGTTTGTGTGAACCAGACAATGCATTAGCATTGCCTCTAAAGAAGAAGAAGCTTTAACCAATGAGAAGGATTAGACTATGCCAAGAACATTAAAGTGATCCTATACCTAGATAGGACATTTATGTAGTCACCTTCTATCCCCAGTGCCCTAAAACAGCCTTTTTTAACTAAAGCCTTTGCTCAATATTTATAAAAACACAAACTGGATGCAGTCTGATATTTGAATAGGGCGGTCATATGGCTCCCTGGCAGTTTAGCTTGTAGTTCTTTTAGATTTATTGCAGTTATTGTAACTGAAAAGCCTTTCCCCTTCCTTCCCCAGTCTGTCAGTTACAACTGTATGTAACTGAATGTGTAATCACTGGAGAACACCAGTGAGCGTTGCAGCATGGCCATATGGCTGCCATTCAGACATCATACTGCTTCCTGTTTTTCCAGTGTTCCAGTTTTTTTTATGAATATTGAGAGAAGGCTTTAATAAAAAAAAAAACGAAAAGAAACAAAAAACAAGAGCTGTTTGGGACACTGTTCTGTGGACAGAAGGAGACTACATAAACTTCCTTTCTGGTTATAGGATCACTAACACCTCAGTTAAAACATTATGGAAAAAGGACCAGATTACTAATACTGCATTGTAAATGTGATATTCTAAATTTATATTTTATATAAAATATATTTTTAAAATTTAGAGGATATATTAAGCTATGAATTAAATATTTTTTTTCATTTAAATGATGTGATGTGGTGTGCCAAATGCTTTTTTTGCTTTCTGTTGCCTCATTTCATCTGTTCTTAGACAGTGTAAAATCATTTGGTGTTGTGAAGCAAGAAGATGACATTTATTGTGTGGCCAGCCAAGATTTATCACTCAGAAGAGGAGTGACCAATATGTGCTATTTAAAGTGGACCAACACCCAGGGGGGATCGGCCCGGGAATCTATAAGATTCCCGGGCCGATCAGATCCCTCCCCGCGGGGCATCCGAAATCGGGATGTGAAACCCCCCAGGAAGCCCACAATCCTACCTTTTCCTCGTTCCAGCGGCGCATGCGCGTCTGCCGCCGCCTCCCGTGCGTCCCTGTAGCAGGGCGCGCTCCCTGTAAGAGGGACGCGTGGGAGGCGGCAGACGTGCTCTGCTTGTCCGTCGCTGCCTCCCGCTTGTCCGCCGGCGGGGATTGGCTGCAGAAGTCATGTGGGAGCGGGGAGGTGAGTTTTCGGGGCTTTCTGGTGGGTTTAACACAGCGGGGCACCCCCGATCGGGACCAAAAACCCACGAAGTGGACCAAAAACCAGGATAGTCAAAATCCTGGGTGTTGGTCCATTTTAATGGTCAATAACTGAATAGTCGTCATAATGTACATCCTATGGGGTGTTGCTGTATCACTGATGCTCCGTGGGAGTCATTTCATTTGGATTAATAGATCCTTTATATGGCAGCATTGACTGCGGAGGCATGTTGCATTTTTCGTTTAACATAAGATGGAAGGATTGAAAGCAATGGTATTTTTCTCCTTTTTAAAAGGCTGCACAAGTGTTACAGTTGTTGATAGACCTTTCTTGCATCGCTGTCAATGAATGACTTTGTAGTTCTGGATATAGAGCTCACTGGCTAATGTAGATGGAAAACTATTTGTTTCACTCTTGGAAAGTTCACTTTTTAATGTATTTTTTGTTACGTCTGCCAATATTGTCCGTGAATAAAAAATATCTTTAGCAGTTTTTCAGGCCAATCGCAAAGTTGGAATATAGGCCCTTATTTAAGAAGGGATAGCGTCAGGTAGTGGCAGGTTAATGAGAGGTAGCGACTGGTCAAAGCCGGACACGGCACGCAATTACACATTTATCAAGCAGAATCTGTTTAGCGACTGGGATAGCGCCATGTAGCGTCTGATTCATCATTTTCACTGCCTCAGCGAACAGCGCCAGCGTTCAGCCTTGCACAGCGCCAGGTATGACCTCTCGCTACCTGGCGCTCTCCCATACATTTCAATGGACGATCCTTTTCTTCTCTTTAAACGGGTTTTTTTTTTTTTTTTTTAAATCACAAATAATTCTGTGACCTCTTCTGGCATTGAAATGCAGTTTTTTCATAATTTTTTCATTTTTTAAATATTTCCTCAGAAATGACATTACAGGTCTGGCATTAAAGTGTTCATGTTACAATGTTGCTACAATGTAATTCCATATGTTTTCGCTTTGGTACTAGTTGATAGATGCTTGAAAACAGACTTTAAACACACCGCCTCCTGCGCTCTGGGCTTCAAACAAGCATTTTTCAGCGCCAGGGATTTGTGAGGCTGTTTTTTTGCTGAATATGGTGTGAGTCGGTCGCTATGAGCAGTCGCTAACATGCGCTCCCATACAGCGCTGTACTGGTCAAATAGCGACTCCTCACAATGTATTCAACATTACTGAACAGCGACTGAGTCGCTATAAAGTAGCGACCCACGGCCGAGCACAGTGACTACTAGTGGGCGCTCTGAAAATGCCCGCTACAGACGCCCATCTGTCGCTACTTGCCGCTAATGATGAATCAGCCTCATAGTTGTACTTCATTCAACAAGGGGAGCTGTGAGGGTCCTGTTGGCCAATCAGCACAATCAAGTCCAGGCCAGGTGACCTACACATAGGGGCTGGTCAGCCTCAGATGGGGGTCAGTGATTGCAAGTGATACTCTAATATAGGAGGCACCTGGAACCAGGCTGCAGCAATATGTGTGTGATCACAGATCCATGTGGGTGCCCTGGGGATTATACTCTAAACTGGGTGTTATATACACTCACACTTACCATACATATACACACACACACACACACACACATTAGGTTGGTTTTAAATAGTTTGGACTATTGCTTGTTTACAGAATAGTAAAGATGGCAGCCGCTTAAAGGGTTATTCCACTTTCAGTGGCATTTTTAAAAGTTTCCATTCTTGTGTGGCAAAATGATGTCAATGTGCTGAACTTATCTGTTATATTTTTTAATTTTTGTTTTGTTTTTAGCTCTGTGCTATAAAAATATAACATTTTTCCATGACAACAATGGGTTTACCTTAGCTATGTACACCAAAATGGTGATTTCAAGTACACATCATAGACTCCCTTACTCTAGCTTGCTAATCATCTGATTGGCTAAGGCATGGATAACTGGCTTAGCCCACTCTGCGGAAATTCAACTTCTTCAGTTAGGAACAATCACAGTCTTGTGTTCCAGTAGCAAGGGTTAATGGCCAGGTTCTCAGCTGGATAGGTCATTAGGCTGCATAGACTTAGGCCCTTATTTATGAAGGGATAGCGGCAGGTAGCGACTGGTGAACGGCCGGTAATGACGGGCCCCGCCACGAGAACGCCGGCTCCCCACCACAATCACACATTTATCAAGGCAATCCTGCTTAGCGACTGAGATAGCGCCAGATAGCCACTCATTCATCATTATTCCAGCTTCAGCCCACAGCGCCAGCGTCCGACCTTGAACAGCGACAGGTATGAGTATGACCTCTCGCTACCTGGCGCTCTCCAATGCATTTCAATGGAACAATCTTTAAATATTCATAATTAATTGTTATGATTTTTTTTTTAAATGTGAAAAATTCTGTGACCACTTCTGCCATTTTAAATATTTTTTTTAAGGTAAAAAAAAAAAAAAAAAAAAAAAATGTACAGAATTGATATTACAGGTCTGATATTAATGTATTCCTATTACAAATTTATTTTAAAAACTTTTTTTTTTAGGTTTCCAAAAATATGGTTGTGTGGGGGTTAAAAAAACTACTTTTAACCCATCGCCGCCAGCACTCTGGGGTTTAAACGTGCATTTTACAGCGCAAGAATTTTTTGAGCGTGATTTTTTAATGAATATGGTGGGAGCCGGTCGCTAAGGCCAGTTGCTATCATGCGCTCCCATACAGCGCTGAACCTGTCAAATAGTGACCCCTCACCCAATATTCAACATTACGGCAAACCGACTGAGTCGCTATCAACTACAGAACAACGGCCAAGCACAGCGACTACTAGCGGGCGCTCTGAAAATGCCGCTACAGTCGCTCAACTGTCGCTACCTGCCGCTGTTAATGAATCGGCCTCCCCGCCAAAGCTGCTAAAGAGTTCACCTATTACATTGGAAGAATTGTGGGACTAGTAGTTCATGTTTTTTTCTCAAGACCATGAAAACTACTCTCACTGTAGCAAAACAGAGTCCCAGGAATATTAGAGTCATGAAAACATCATGCAGATAAGTAAATCACAGGTCTGGGGGCACAATCCTAACACACATGCTTATTTTACATTTTAAAAGAGGAAAACAATATGGCAGAACACCAAAAACCTGCCAAAAGGGGAGTTTTCCTTTAATCGAAGAAAATGGATGGTTAGTAACATGCCTAACTGTAATTGCCTTACTGTACGATAAAGAGATGCTGATGATGTGCTCTTTGACTCTGTCAGCATGTGCTAGCTGGCAGCGAATACTTTGCTGACTTTCTACATATTATAGCACCTGCCGGTGAGGAGGTTTTCCAGTAAGCTAATAACAAGCCCTTACATTGTTATGAAGGTTGAGGCTAATCTTGGATATCCCTACATGATATGATCCGTATACTTTGGAAAGTAATTTGGGTATCTGATACCATGCTGGCAGAGATCAATCCATCTATGAGTAATGTTTTTATTTAAAGAGTCCCAATAAAACAAATATGGGAGAAATATAGGGAAAAACTTGTAATAAAATAGCAGACCGGGGATTGTGTTGCTGTCAAACATTTAGACTTCTATTTCCAAAGCTTACAAGTAAATTGGTAAGCCGACTGCTAGCACTGATGCGGTGGATGCTCCATGGATGGCTGGTGATGTCTATTCTAGCCCTCAACCTCAACATAAATTTCTCTTACGTCCAAGGGCACCCAAAGGGCTGGATTCTGGAAAAATATATTAAACTAAATGGCACTGCTGTTGCACGTCTAATGTCAAGAAATTGAGGTTTATATGCTTAGGATGGTAACCCAGTTTGATTACCAACATTCCCTGTCTGCACTAACCTGGGAAGCTTAGAAATCTACTAATAATTTGTAAAAATACATGAAATGCAGTGTTTCTAAGCAAACACCCGTTTCTATCTATCATTCTCAACCAGTTCAAATTTCTGTTAAAAACCAATAACTTCTGACAGGCTTGAACCCCCTTGCAACTGTTCACATTGTGCAGACTTAATCATGTACGACTAGCTCACAATCCGACTCTGGGTCCTTTGTAAATCCATTCTTTCCTCCTAGGTGTCCTTAATACTCCCCTGCTCCTCAAATCCATCTTAGGTTGAAGTATTAGAAGTGGATGTCAGTTCTCATCAGGTTGGTGCACTCTGACCCCACTCTCTCTTATGTCAATGAGCACTATGTGGAGGTGACCACTACTGGAGGGTGAAATGCCTTGACAGATACAGTGTTACCCTCTTCCAACATTTAGGGCTGCATATGCGTATGGTCCTGATCTTTCTCAATTTAATACAGGCTTGAGGTTGTACGTGCCTTTCAGCACGTGGGAGATTCATTATGGCAGCTCCGATACCCCATTATCTAGCTACTTCTCTAGGCTACAGGCAGGGGCATAACTTGAGGGGGTGCAGGTGGTGCACTCGCATCAGTCCCCAGAAGGTTAGAGGTGGCCCCATCATTGTTGCTCCTCTACCTTTTTTTTATCATAATTGTGGTCACTTGGCATCATTTAGAGAAAGGACGCTGTAAGTGTCTCGGCTGTTTCAGTCTTTATTTATCTAGCTGCATCTAATAAAATTAAAAGACAGATAAAATGCACTGTATGAGTCGTTAAAAGGGTCCCATTTATTGTTTGCACCAGACCCCCGTCACATTTAGTTAGGTCACTGGCTGCAAGTCTTAGGGTAAGACTAATCAGGGACTTTGGTACTGTGCTTAAACCGGACCTTCACCATGATTTATTGAAAAGTCCAAACCCTTAAAAAATGATTCCCTAGCATCTAAAAAGTTAATATATTTTAAGTTTTTAGTCACTTACTTATTATTATTTCCCACACTGGGCTGCAACTCTGTTCAGGACTTTAGGATACGGGCGCCGCCATCTTGACTCAGAAGCATCACATGGGATAAAGTACAGGGGGGCAGGTTATAGCTGTGCTTTGCTCAGACAGAGCAGAGCTGGTGTCAGGAAAAGGTCAGCAATCCCAGAATGCAGAGCAGCACAGTCAGAAAGCACTTCCTGTTTGCAGGCTGCCTGACGTTCCATGAGCCGCCATCTTGGATGTTTAAAAGCTCATAACATGCAGTAGATGCAGGTAGGATGATTTTTAATGTGGGCAATCTGTATGTACAGGGTGTGGGAAACATATAAGATAGGCTCTTATTCAGAGTGAAGGACCGCTTTAATTATTTTAGGCTTACAGAATGAGGAACCTAAATACTCGATTACTATAAAGGCATATCTACGGTTTAGTAAAAAATTGTCAGGAGAGAGGCTGTAGGATTAAAAAAAAACACAAACAAAGAGAAACAAAACCTTAAACTGCCAAGTCTGCTACAATTCCAACAACTGTTATAATAGATAATGTAGATACCACCTTTTCTTGCTCGAATACTTACCATTATACTCTTGTAACCTGCAGTACCCCCCATTCACCAGACACCTCAAATATGGATGCCCAACCGCTACAGAAATTAAAAACCCTCTTACATGCAAATGTACCCCCGTTCACTCCTGTGGTGCAGATGCTGGCCATGTGAGTACTTTCTCATTCACTATAAACTGATGGGATTTTTAGGATGCCCGGATGAGTGGGAACATAGGCTAGGTCTAAACATCTGCCATGGACAATGATGACAGAATGTACTTTTTCCTTACATATTACTTGGAAAAGTCTGGGCTGAATGGCAATATGGTTATCCTGACTAAAAGGCAAAGTTGACATCCCAAATACAATCTAAAATGGGCGATAGAACCTTGAATATGCTTTTGGTAGAATAGTCTGAAGTCCTCAAGGTGATCCAACACCCATTTTTGAATAAACGGATGTTGCTCACTACATCTAGATTGCTGCCCCCCATTCATACACCTCTACTTACCTGCACAATGTTCTCTTGAGAAAAGCCAGTTTTGGCAGAGGGAACACCATGCAGGTAATGAAAAACATTTCAGTGGGTGTATGTATAGGAAATGTCGTTGACAGCAACAATCAACACCCATCTAGTTAAAAAAATGCATTGGTCATCTTTGAGCTTATTAGATATTCTAATGCAGTTGCTTTATTCAAGGAACCCAGTAGTCTAATTAGACAAGGAGGATTTTTTTGATCATTCAGGATCTTTTCTTAATTACATGTGACAGCATATTTTATCCCTTGTTAGTATGACATGGGCTCTGCTTATAACACTAACTGAGCTGACAACAAATCCTGCTGATGCTATTTCTATAGAGTCAGCAGGGGACTGATATTGAGGCTTCTAAAAGGACTTTTTCTGCTTTCTTCTTTATATGCACGCTCAGTCAGTAGGCAAAACGTTGCTAGCTGGAGATCACAGTGCAGCTTGTGAATGCATTGACTGCTAAATATCATTTGATCTATAAATGTTATCTGTCATAGCAGTGTTACTGAAGTCTAAATGCAAGAAAGGCAAAAAAATGATTCTAAAAATGTGCTATTTATTGCTCAGAAGAATCCTCATCATGGGAAAAGTCATTCACGGCTTGCTTAACCACCGCCCAATATTATAAATGAAAGCATGAAGACTGCGATTTAATTACAAAAGAAAAGTGGATGTGTTGGCAGAGCATCAAAATGGAAACATCACCAGTGCTCCTGCCAAAACTCTATAAAGGGAAATAATATTTTTGTTTTTCAAGATATTAATTGCTAAAGATGACAAGCCAAATATGGGATATTTCATTGGTAAATCAAGTAAAGCCAAGAGTATAAATTGAGGATGAAGGGGGCTGGTGGGTATCCTAATGCCACACTGACAACAGATTCATTTGTCACTATAGGGCTTTAATTTGGTATAAATAAATATATATATATATATATTTTTTTTATTTTCCACTGATACCTGATTAAGCGCTATAGTGACAAGTTAATCTGTTGTCAATGTGGCATTAGGATACCCAGCCACTACCAGCCTGGGCTAGTTGGCTCTGGTAGGGGACGTACACTTTTTTAAGTTTGTTACGGAAGTTGGACCAGAAACCTAAAAATAATTTTGGTCAAGTGTGCACTTCCTGGTCCCACAAGGGTTACGTGTGGCATGCAGCGGACGGTGCTGCTGAGCCATCATAGTTTGTAAAGAAAAAATAAGTTTTAAAACCAGATACTGCAAAAAGTTTTTTTATATTTACTTACTCGATTTTCATACATTTTTACCACTGATACAAAGTCCTTTCCTATTACATTTAAGAAATTGCTCAGCTTCTGGTATATAATCAAACTACCATCAACAGTCCCTTCTCAAAAGTGACAAGGGCTTCCCCCTGTGGTAAACCACATTTGTACATGAGTTTTGTTAAAAAGCTGAACTTTTGTCAAAGTATAACTCCTCAACCTGCCTCAGCTCCAGGGTGGGGTGGCAGGGTGGGGGGGTTACCAAAAAAAATGTAACCTTATCCACGGGCCCCAGCTGCTCCTTCCGGAGTCTTGCGGCCGCCAAAAGGAAAACAAATAGAAAGTGGCATCCCTCAGGTCCGCACGCACTCCCGCCCACCAATTTGAAGGGCAGGAGCTTGCACAGAGCCAGGGGATGCAGCTTTGTGTTTCACTCCAAGATGGCAGCACCCAGGATCCGGAGCAATGAAAGCTCTAGAAGCCTGCAAAGTTGACTAATAGATGGTCCGACCTGCTCCACTCTCTGGTTACCTCAATATATAAAATAAGAATGCTCCTAGCATCAAGCAATTCAAACTACCTTATCTTTTGTTTTTGAGAAGGGATGATCAAAGGCAGAGCTACTTCTTGTGATATGTGGAACTTCAATAGAATCTTTGGCAAATAGAGTGGGCCAGGTCTCCCGGATGCTCTGGCTCTGATTCAACCCGCTCTGGCTCTGACCCTCTGGTTTTGGATAGCAATCCCGGTATGGCTCTTAACCTCTGCCTTGGATGACTACCTGTTTTGGATCTTTGAACGCTGGTTTTGGAATATGGCTACCCCTGGCTTTGGACTCCCTGGCTCTGTTTCATCATTCTTCCCTTAAACCTGAACTAGACTTTTCCTATGTTCAACTTTGGGTGCACTGGCCATTGGCAACAGTCTGCAGCTCAGTCTGACCCTCCTTGCGTAAGGCTCCTGCAAAAACCAGACTTGATGATCGTCTCCCCATGCCGGAACCAGTGTGTGGTGTAGCACTTCATCAGTTCATTGCTGGCTCTCTCCAGGTACAGTCAGCTCTAACTTTCTGCTACCTTCCAGATCTCCCTCAGCTCCTGCCTGGTGTTCATGTTTCTGCATCATCATCTCACTTAAAACTTTGGCCTTCCTCTCTGCATAGTTTCCCCAGTATTCACCCTCTGGGCAAGCCACAGGTAGTACTGCTGGTAGCGGTCTGTATTTAGTCTCATTCATCACGGACTCCAATAAAGTGACAACCAGCCTCTTCCTGGATATAGCCACAAAAATCCATCCACTAATGCATTATTCCTCAGATGATCATATGTGGCCTCCAGCACCCCTAAGGAGTTAGCGAGCAGAGCTTACCTTTCAGTGCAAGTGGCTGACCACTAGAGAGCAGTGTGTCTTGAAGCAGCATGAGGATTACAGGTTTACCTCTCTGTAGAAGTGGGTGACACACATGTGCAACTGGAGTGTTGTTTGTGCTGGCTGTGTCTGGAGATGCCCAAGTAGACTCATCCTAGCTCACCTCCGCCCACCTCTTTCCTCCTTACCTGTGTTCATTTTACCTCTGCCTACCTCTTCTTACCTCTTTCAGTCTTGTCCCATCTTACCACTGCTCCCCTCACCTCTACCTGTTTCTCTATCCACCTCTTACCACCTCACCTCTACCCATCACTTCACTTACTATCTTGACTCTGCTCATCTGACCTCTGCTCGACTCTTCTTGACTCACCTCTGACCACCTCACCTCTTCCTACCTCACCTCTGCTCAGTTCTCCTCTCTCTGTCTTACCTCTGCCCATGACTTCCCACCCACCTCTTCCTATCTCCCCTCTACCAATCTCACCTCTGTCCACTGCTTCTCTTACTATCTCACCTCTACCCACCTCACCTCTTTACACTTAACCTCTGCTGAAATGACCTTTCCCTGCCTTATCTTTGCCCACTCCTTCTCACCTCACCTCTACCTACCTCTAGTAATCTTGCCTGTTCCACTTAATTTCACCCCACCTCTTTCTGCCACCTCTACTCACCTTTACATATATATAAAGGCATTCGCAGCTTACATTTTTTATGACTCGTTGAAGTGGCATGATACGGCAATGTGGCCCCTAGACTAAAAAAGGTTATGCACCCCTGATCTAGACAATGATCTCTCCAAATGAACAAACGTGCATTGGTTGTTATCACAAGTGGTTGCCTGTGCTGCTAGGTTTTGAGTCCGAGTCCACTATAGTAGGCTCTGACAGACTTGATTTGATATCACATTCAAATCTAGGGACAGTGGGTTCCTGTCTCAGTTGCCCAGAAAAAAAAAATGTTGTAATGGTCTGGGAGACTTCTTTCCAATTGTAAAAGTCTCCCACCCACTCAGGATTGGGGCTTGGAAGCCGAGGAAGGGGTAAACCTCAGGTAAGCCTGCTTCCAATTTATCTATTGCATTGTATGTCCCAAATGAGGCTCTCAGAGTTAGAACTGCACCCCACAGAGGCACCTTGGCACTTGGTGGTTCAGTTTAATCATACTTTTGCAGATGTGTGTGACCGAATCCTCTGTTTTTAACCAGATTTAGAGACAGATTTTAGGTTGGCCTGCTAACGTGCACCTCCCAGGTTAGTTATAAAATGGTCTGAGTGGCTGCCACCCCTCCTTTGTTTTTTTTGAATTTGTGCAAGCACATGGGGTGTGGGGTCTAGGCTGTACTGCGAGGTCTTCGACCCTTCCACCCCATGGGCTGCACTCAAAGTTTTAGGGCAACCTCAGGTTAGCCTGCTCCCAATTTATCTATTGCATTGCATGTCCCGAATGGGGCTTTCAGAGATTAGAGTTAGGACTGCACCCCACAGAGGCACCTCGGCGCTTGGTGGTGCAGCTTAAGCATACTTCTGCCGATGTGTGTGGCCGAGCCTTCTGTTTTTAATCAGATTTAGAGACAGATTTTAAGTTGGTCTGCAAGTTAACAGGATTGAGTGCTGTGGCTCTTTTAAGACTTTTGAACAACAAGGTCCCCTTGCCCTTGCCTTTGTTCCCTTTCTAAGGCTTTTTATTCTCTGGCCTTCTAAATTCTCTCTGTGGGAATTGTGTTTTTTTATTATCAAACCTTTGAGTGGATGTAGGCGCCTTTCTTTTAACAGGACAGATTCAAGTTCTGGATCAATCATTTGCTTCCCCTCAAAGGGGGTGCAGCAGAGATTAGATTTGGATGCTTGGTCCCCTTGCAAGGTTTTTAACCTAAGTGCCCATCAGGTACTGTTGGTTAAAACCAAGCTCTTGGCGTTGGCCCTAATAGCTTCAGCAGAAGCCTCGACAATTACGGTGACCGCCTTTGCCACATAAGGGAGTGCCTCTAGAATCTCTTCTAAGATCTTGTTAAACCCCCTGATATGCCACTAATCATTGGGGGGTCCGATTTAGGCAAATGCATTTATGATAACAAAAGAACATTTCTGTTCATGTATCAAACAATGTGGAAAAATAACATTTGATGTATGGTCATATACTTGGTGAAGGGGAGACGGAGGGGAGACATTTCACAGCACAGCAAACAGGCAACAGCAGGCACTGGAGTACAGAATCTAACTTGGAGGTAAAAGAAGGCCAAAGCCTAGTACAGACAACGGAGGGCCTGGGCCCCAGTACAGACAATGAAGGGCTAGGCCCAATGTCAGACTGGCTCGCCAGAGGATCCTCCAGTGGACCCCAGAGCCACTATCAGGGCAATTCAAGATATACTTGGAGTTTGCTATTCCATATTTGGTTAATCAGTAAACATAAATTTGGATATTATTACAATTTAATTGTTTTTAGCTGAAGAGTGGGGCCCAAAAATAATTTCCTCTGTTGCACCCAAGAATGATTTTCTCTGGTGGGCACCAAGAATTCTCTCCCCTGCTGCACTATAGGGGCTCCAGTCTGACCCTGGCTGGATTCAACAGTGGGTTAGAGCAACATAGTTACCAGAGGGCTGGAGAGCACATAGACACACACTAAGTAATATGTAATGGTCCAGCCTGGAGGCAGGGCTCCAGGATTTTAATTTATTGGTAAGACCGAGGAGTAAACAAACACCTGTGATAGGGCAGGGAACATGAAACATAGAACCCAGGGGAAAGCCACATAAGTAATATTTTAGCGATAGGGATGATAATCTCTCAAACTTGTTCACATATCTCAGCGTCCGTCTTTATACAAACTACATAGTCATTAGGGTGTAAACAAACATCATATTTTATCTGATGATATTTTGATCATTTCACTTCAGATAATTAATCGGTTTGAGATTTATAACTGTAACTGAGTACAAGAATATCTACATTTGAGCTGGATGGAGAGAAGAGTCAGAGTGTAGTTACCTGGGTTTAGATGCCAGGGGTTGTTTTCTGTTGCCATTTGAGGGATTAACAGCGGAGATGAACCACAGTTGGATTCCACCAGTTCTCCTACCACTTGCACCTGTGAATTATTTCTCGACCTCAAAGCCAACTTGAGTGGTGCGATAAGGTTGAACTGAACTCTGGAGAGGCAGCCGCTGAAGCCTGGGGTATTGTATGCCTGGATCTCTGGGTCTATCTCATCAATATCTGGAGACAAAAAATATTGTCAGGAAACCATCACATTTGCAGAATGCAGCAAAGTCAAGGGATCAATCTTGTCTGCTATAAATGCTCATTCCGCTACATTATCTGCATTGCAGCACCTGATCAGAATGAGCTCTTTAGGAATAGGGGTGAGATGAACGTATATTTGATAAACAGCCAGGCAGCATCAGCCATGCATCACTGCTGTCAGCACCCGATGTGCACAAAGACAGCATATTCAGCTTGCCATTGCATCCTGTTCTGTAAATAATGCACTCAGCATGCTGCTTGAATATATACATTAAGGATTAATAAGCATCAGAGTTATTGCTGTATATAATTTTCCTGGTGCAAGCAAGAGTAATACAAATACATACTAATATACATAGTCATTTAGGCTTGAAAAACAGATCCTTCACGCTGAACCTTTACATAATTTCCTGCATTTTGCTTTGTAGGAAAGCAAAACCAAAAACTCTAGACAAAATTATAAAAGAAAAAGAGCAAACCTTATACTTTACTGACCCAATACAACCCTGCCTATGTAGTATCATAGTTTGAGGTTTGTGTCCCTCATACCTCGAAGACAATAAACGCAATCCTAGCATATCAATCACAGCAGCCACTATTTAAGGAGGAGGCTCTATTTTTAGACAAAGCTTAGCGCAGGGTTGTCAAATTCAAAAACACAGTGGGTCAGAATTTGCTTTGCCCTGGAGAAGTGACGCGGGACGTCACGCAACGCGTCGGTTGGGAGAGGAGGGGGTGTGCTTGGCTGGTTACTGGAATTCTGTAAGTTACTGTGTAATGTTATATATGTGTCTGCTTTTATCTCCCTATGGCTGTCCTTATGATAGATGTGTATAGGTCATTTTGACACATGGCACATAGCACTTGGCACATATATATACGTTTTTTGCACGTTTTTGTACATTAATAATGAATTGGTTTTATGAATTAGTCACTTGTGGATAGGCAGTATTGGGAATTAGAGCAGTAGGAGATTGATAGATACCATTGATTTATTAGTATAGCCATTAAGCATTTTCCATCTGGACACTCTAGTTAGTGCTGTCCTGTCCCCCCCTCCGTCCATTTTGTTCCCCCCCCCCTTCGAGGAATTGTGTGTAAATATATGTATTTTAATTAACGTTTTAAAATGTATGTACATAGCAAAAAATGTTTTGAATAAAGAAGTAATAATTTGCAATCATAACTTGAGTGGTGCCATTCACTATAGGGGGTGGATTTAGGGAGTTTGGGACTCTCTGTTTTGGTTTTGGGTCAGAATTTAAATCGCAGGCCAAACTTAATATAATTCCACACCTGAATTGGTGTGGAAGCATGTCTCAGCTAATGGGAAGCCGGTGAATGTGGGCGATGGAAGCCGCAATATGACTGGTATCACACCAGCACGAATGCAGAGCGCTCGCGTTTTTTGGTGAGTGCCCCCCCAGCCGCCTATGGAAAGCTGCCCATAGTAATCTATGGGCGCTTTCACATGTGCTCTGCAAAAGCCTTGCCAGGAATCCTGCGGGTGCAGCGCTATAGAGATCCCGCTCCATGGGAGTGGAGAGCGTTAGCATTGATCGCCCCCCACACACTGACACCTGCGATTGCAGGGGGGCTCAGCCGAAAGAGCAATCTCTCCACAACCGGGCTGGTGTGAAACCATCCTAGGTTTTGCGGGTTAATTGGAGGGGCTAAATATAGCTGGTGAAAATATAGCCCTCAGCTGGAGGGAAGAAGCCTAATCTGATTGGCTGGCATCAGCTGGCAATCTATTCTGACTGAAGGAAAGCCCATGCCATAGTAAAGTGGGCCGAAACCCGGGTGGTTTAAAAAAAAACAGGAAAATTGGTCCACTTTAAGATTTGGGATGACTGCAAGGTGGACCTAAAGTCTGTATTTTATTTATTTAGGTAACAGAGTTTTTTTATTATTTTTGTTTTGCTTTTCCAACTATTAAACAATACAAGGGGCACTCTAATCAGCAATGGTGGACAAGGACACATAACTTTTTTTATCGCCCTATAGGGGTAGTCAACTAAATATTTCTCTAGCTCTCAAAATCCACTTGATTTGAATTACAGAGGATGTTCGATCTTGTAAGGAAAGATGGAGAAGAGAAGAAATAAGGAAGAAAAAAAAAAAGGAAAGAAATAATGGATAGAGGGGACAACAAAAGAAAAAGGAGCGGCCTTTTTATTTTGCAGAAAGTACGGTTCTTCTCTGTCCTGTCATATGGAAAGCTAGGACTCAAATTTATAGGAGAGAGGTAGTTAGGCCATGGGTAAAAGCATAAACAAAAGTTTCCTATAAGTGCAGATAATGATTTACATTCTTATTTTAATAATATTTCCTGAACTTGTAAAATAGTCAGTTATAACTGGAGAAATACATGTCATACAGGCTAATGCACAGTCAGCTAAACAGTAATGTACTGTGCAGAGGAGATGACATGTCCACTTTCCTCTTTAGTAACTGCTGTTGCATAATATTATGCAATGTGTATACAGTAAATGGATACTTTGTGCCATGATAAGAGGTTGATGTCATGGCAACTGATAGAATAAAGGGCGGCAATGTGATTTTGTGTGGTTCGATGCAAACCGCTTGCATGTCATTGCGGAACAGGCTCTCAATAGAATTAAATAGATGAAAGGCGTTTGAAAGTGAAGGCTGGTCGATGGCGTCTCCTCTGAAGCATGACGCCTTCAGACATCTGCTGAAATCAGTGGCGTACTGCAGACAGGAAAGGTTACAACTCCACTTCTCCAGTCTTATTTGAATAAGGAGACTGCATCAATACCTCTTTAATCAGTAAGTCACAGCAAAGCCAGATTGAGAGTAGCCAGAGAGCTAGACACCGTCAATAATCCAGTGAAGTCATTCAACATCTTTCAAGGTGATTTTTCTTATGTGCTCAGACCTAAATGGGGAAGGGGGGGTGGAGGATCTAATACAGACAGGCCTATGGGCATCCCATTGGAACTGGTGTTTGCCTAGATTAGGTAATGTCTCCTGATGTCCATGGATCTGTATAACATAAAACCCAATAAAACCCCTTTACTCTATCAAGCACCTTTTAGACATAGGCTGACCAATATTGCTGTCAGCTGGGTATGTGAACTAGCACCAGCACGACTCCCTAGAGTAAAAGGAAGGGAAATTTACTTAGTCACCTTCCATCCCCAACCCATCGCTGGAGAATACCAACAGCCGCATGGCCAGGAAGCCATAACGACATTATTCGAACATCATACTGCATACTGTTAGTGTTTTTATGAATATTGGGCAAAGACTATAGTAAAGGAAACACAGGCAATTTTGGGGCACTGGGCTGGGTATAGAAGGTGGCTACATAAACTTCCTATGTGCAGGATCACTTTAATGCCACACAATCTGCTTGTGAGAACAGGCTAGCTTTCCTGCACAAGTATGTTTTATAAATAAACGCATAACCCTACATTACCACTCAGTACATCAGGCTGTGGAGGAATTTGTTAGTTTTTTTGCTAGAGGTTACACAAAAACTATTAGTGGATAAGCACAGCCTAAAGAAAGAACAATCAAATAAGGGGGTGCCAGATACTGCGGTGTGTATGTGGCTCTGTCAATTCAAAAACATGGGAGGGACACTCTGGTATGTCCCATACATACACCAAAAAAAATCTGCACTCACCCTGAATAATATATACAAACCAATATATAAGAAATTTGTTACGCTACTTTATTGAAATGTGACAATTAGAGCAACAATGAACCCAAATGGGCTATACACAATTTAAAAAACATATATATGACAATATAAAAACACAAACAAAAACAAAAAGGTTGGGGGGGAGACTAGGCAAGACAGTAATGAATAATAAATAATTACAACTAATTGTTATATTATATTAAATTTCATGCCATGAAATAAGAAAAAAGCATGGCAATATATATGGTCATTCACCAGGCCAGTAAGCATAAATCAGACCACCTCATGAACCCAAGGAAGTGTTAAAGAGTGCATACCCAAAAAAAGTGATAGAGACCCTACAATAAGAAGTGAACTATATAGAAGAGAAAATAGTGCAGGATACAGAAAAAAGTGCCAAAGAAATATATAGCAAAGTGTCGAAAGCAAGTGCCCCGGGAATGGCTGTGCTGAAGGGCAGGTTTGACTGAAAACACTGGCCGGCCTGGGGAACAACACAGCAAATATGCATAAGTATAATACAATAATAAGGGATAATTAGTACGTCACCGTAAGTATCAGAGTCTGCCGATCCCCCCGCACCCAGGTACAAAAACCGCCGGCGCGCTGCGTGGATACACCACTTCACCTGGACGGGAACAATGACTGTCTGTCCATTACCTCTCTTTATCTGTATAGGTGTGCTCACGCGCGCCCGGCGCAACCCCCGCCCCCGCACGTGTCCCCCACCTGAATCATCAGTATAGAGAAAAAGCCGGACACGGTGGGAGACACCGAGCGCACGCCGCACAACCTAGTTCAGTGCACGCCGGCGGTTTTGCTAGAGGTTATCTTCCAGTTGGACCCCTACAGGTGTTTAGGACCCTGCTGGTGGCTGGTACCTACAAAATCCAATTATGAGTAACACCACGGGGGTGTCTCTTGACCTTTCAATTCCTTTTGGGATGAGGAGATATTTTTCAATCAAGTTAGGTAGATAATGTTATGAGTGAATGGGAAACAAAATAAGCTAACTTAAGAAGCTGAACCCTAAGGTTGGAAAGAAGGACACAAGAAGGAATATGGGAGGGGGTTGTATTCTAAAAAGATGGGCTGAAATCAATTGATCTATTCCAGGGTTTCCCTACTTTCTATTTTCAAATTATCATACAATCCAGACTTGCCTGGGAGGGCATTGATCTATTTAAAGTTGACTAAAACCCACCCTGGAGTCTATGAGACTCCAGGTCAGGCATACTTGCGCCCCACGGGGCATCCAGATTCGCTGTGTAAACTCACCTACTCCTAGATACAACGGCGCTGCTCCCTGCTATACCTTTATTCACAAATGCCTAGCGCGGGCATGCTTCCTGTTATAGGGTAGTGGGGATGCAGCTCGTTCCGCTCGTCAGGACTCCGCTACACTTGGCTGGAGCAGACGATCCTTAGATGAGGGGGGTTTCACACAGCGGGGCATCCCCGATCAGGGTGCCCCAGGGCCAAGGACCAAAACCCAGGGTAGTCAAAATGCTGGATTTCGGTCCACTATGATGAAGTACTCTACTGAATGTACAGTACTCTACCTGGCCCAATTGTGCACCAGTCAAATAGCTACAACAGGCCAAATACAGGTGTCTCCAGTCTTCCAATTAAGCAAATACGCAGTCTGGAACAGGTAAATATCACACACCGCAAGGAAATGTTGGTGCCCGAAAGGCATAAGCTTCCCTTAGCACCTAATATGGTGAATATCTACTATAATAGTCCCTGGACTTTAATATAGGTGTTGGTTTGGTAGGTAGGTTTTTAATTACTTATACATTCCTTTTTTTAATAGATGTTACAAAAAGCCTCCCACACGGATCAATATTTACCATGGCAACATAAAAAACTTGATGCTGATGCTACAGCTTTTACTTGAAGCGACTGCTTTCAGGGCAGGGGAATAGACTACACTGATCTCTGCTGTATTCAACCTGGAGACAAATAGATGCAAGCTGGAGGACTCTACACCGTGGACCTTCCATTGCACCTTCTCTTGGAGGCTTGTGCAGCAGCCACATACAGAACAATACTATCCAAAACCAAACATCATAGAGCGTATAATGAAATCATAGTGGGGATTTGTGTGTTAGTGCTGTGAAACAAAAGGTACAGCCCGAGACCTTTTAGTGCATTTGGATATTTTCCAATAAATTTCAAGCCTAGGGGTGAACCATAGGGGGCTGCATTTATTTATTTATTTTTAACCGACGTCTTTGTCATGTGTCGGATACACATACACAATAAAGCTACATTGATTTTATTAGTTTGATTATTACAACTTTATGTGCGTTGTTTCTTTTGTTCACAGTAACGACTTCCAAACGCACAGATGTCCAGTACTGCTTGCACAAGAGTTTACAGCTCAATAAGTTATTAACCTTTTATGAGACTTCCCTAAGGGCTGCTGCATCCCCCTCTTCTGGCCATTGTCTGTCTACTAGCATTCACTCTGCTAGGATGGCTAGGTGGTGATGGTAAGGCCTGCTTTAATGTCCTGCTGTCGGTTTCTGTTAAAGGGCCAGTGTAGGCAATTGTAAAAAGAAGGCAGTCCTGTCCCATGTGCTTCTCCACCATTTCCTGTAGCGTGCTGTAGATGCTGTTGCAAGTTTCCAATTGCGCCCCTCCTTTCCTTTCTACCTTTACATGACCATGCTCCAAATGTAGTTGTAAGGCTGCCCCTGTCCCTCAGCAATCCCACGGTGGTGGCGCTTGCCAGGCTGACTTACGCTGGGAATGACTTGGCCGAAAGCCCTTCGATTTCAGCATTGTCGGCTAAAAAAAGGACTTTAATAAAAAGATCTGCAGGAAGGCTTTAGCTTTAATCGGTTCTTGCCACAATAAGATTTGCCCTTAGTTTAGTTTGAATGACCCTAAGGGGACTATATTTCTGCCCCCCCAAACAAGACCCTGTTTTAAAATTGTTATCCTTCAACGTGTACAAAACCACTTTCAGGAGGCGAATTAACTCTTTAGGTGCTCTACAGAAATGTTGAATGTCAGGAAGGGGTTAAATAAAAACCCTACCTTCAACAGTGAGAGGTGGGTTGGCATTTAAGATATAGAGCCACCCTGTACCACAAAAAATACCCCCTCCTTATAGAGCATCTAAACTCTGGCCAATGATGACCAATGCAGGCCTGGCCAGGAAGGGTTATTTTTTTATATTTAGAGGTTACTATCGTGTGATTGGTCAAGGTGGAACTATTTCTGGAGAAAGATTCTGCCCATACAATGGAATTATCTTGTGGTTTGACCTTAAACCGGACCAAAAGCCTGGCACAGAAAAGAAAGGTAGCAGCCATTTTGGAGCTTCCTCTACAAGCATCTCAGCCATGCTTCTGCCTGGATTCAACTGACATAACTGACAATACACAGTAACAGGAAGCCCAGCAGCAGTTCCTGTTTGCAGGTGGCCTGCGAATGCATGAGCCACCATTTTGTTTTTAAAATTTACCACAGCAAGAGTTAGGAAAGGGTAAATGAATGTTTATGTGCAGAAATCTAAATTGCCCTGGGGAGTGATGTACAGTATATGAACACTGTTTGTTGTGTTGGTCTGGTTTAAGTCATGTTTGGCTGTTGGTCCGTTTTAAATACTCAGCATAAAATATAGTACCTGCTGTTTCAGTTACTGAGTATTTCAAATCTATTTTAACCCATCGTCATTTTGGCAACATTGTATTCTCGAGACGTTTTACAGTGTTACAACTGAATCATCTGTACACTTAAAGGGGTTAAATAAGCCTGCTCTCCCCATGCTGGATGCCAGGGCTGGCACCTTTCACCCAGCTTTTATTCAGCCTTTCTAGCAGCAGATGATGACTCATCCATGCCCGTTTCAATATGAAGGTGCCCTAGAGGTCAATTCATTTAGGGACCTCGAAAAATGACTCAACTGAAGCGAGAAAGTTCAATAGGGTTTATCAGGGATTGCAAAATGCTGGTATTTGAAAGCCTGGCAGCCAACACGGGGCAAGCAGAAACCCAGCTTATTTAACAATTCATTGATGTCACTTCTACTCCTTTAGCAGCCAGGATGTCAATAGGCTGCTGCGCCAACAGAATAATGGAGGAAAGCCAGGAATAGCTGTTACTGTGGAAGACGTCCTGAGTCACCACTTTCCACTGTGGTATTAAAACGTGATCCGAATGCATCCGCTAAAGCTATAAATATGTGCTGCTGGCAGGTCTCAAAAAATATCCATGAGGAATATAAGTAACTTTCAAACTTTTAGCATATTTAATAAGGCAAATGGGAAACGTCATTACAATTCTAGTCATCAACAGGCTTGGCCAACAGGGGAACAGGGGATTACCTGGTGGGCATCATATTCACTCCTGTCTTGAATGTCCTGTTTCATGTGGTTGTGTTTCCTGCTCAGTCTATTGAGTGTTGGGGAACAACCTGGTCAGTGCCATCCTAACTTTGACCCTTTGTATTGCCAAAATTCTATTGATACTGCACATAATGGTAGAAGTGATTTCACCAACTATTTTTCTATGACGGAAGCAGCTGGTAATACCGAAGGATGCTTTTGTATATTAGCACAGTTTATCTACTCTAGTAGGAACAAAAGTACTGCCAGTTTCTGTGATAGTGACATCATCCCTAAAACTAAACAGGTAATATTTGCATGTAACTGAGGGGTTGGGTCCTAGAGTGTGACTGGTAGACAGGGTTGGATTGCTCATAGGGAGAATTTCCCATGGACCACGCTGCTTTGGGGTTAGCTGTATACTGCTTCTAGGACTCTAGAAGTTTAAAGAGTTAGTTACCTGATCATGTGTGTTACCACACATGTTTATGTTTAAAGCAGACCAAAGCCCTTTATTCCTGTCCCTAGGGTCTAATAGACTTTGTTTTATCTTGGGTGGGAGGGAAGTTCTGGGAGAATTTTTGCCTAAGACAACGTCCCCAAATATCCTCCTCAAGGCCCACCAACAGGTCATGTTTTATGGATCTCCTGTACATCTGTGTGGAGATTCACAAAACATGGCCTGTTATAGGGCCTTGAGGAGGAGGGTTGGGGACCCTAAGACAGGGGTCGTCAAACCTCATCCTCGAGTGCCAAAACAGGCCAGGTTTTGCAGCTTTTCATACCAGAGGCCTACTGAGGCCAAAAATCAGCCTGGGATTTGGCCTGACCATGTCCAGCCTGCAACATCTCTCCTGAGCACCCCCAATATGGCAGGGATGAGTATTGACCCTTGTAGCCATGGCACTGGGGACAGAACATCTGGGATTATTTGGCTGATGGGGTACATGAGGAGAGACTAGGAAGTCAGAGACTGGATGGGGGTATCAGGAGCAGCAGCCCAGTTCAGCCCAAAAGCAGTGTAGCCCACCGGGGAGTCTCCTGGGTCTCCCTATGGCCACACCACCCATGTACACAGAAAGGAAGCACCATCTGTCTTTGCTGTTTTAGTCTTGAATAGTTTAGTTGTATCAATGCCAGTTCAATTAACAGGAAAAAAAAGGTTACTGTACTGTATGAGCCATGACTGGGCCTGTTGCATATGTACACCAATCACATTTATCTACACCTCTGCAAATTTTTTTTTTGCTTTTACTTCTCTGATCTGCGCCAATTTAAGATTGAGAATAAAAGTAATTGAATTAAATGGCTTGAGCAAGAGAAAAAAAAACAGAACTTTAATTAAACCTGTCATTGACGTCTTTTGTGGTTTATGAGTTATTGGTGCTGCTCTTGTGCCAGTCAGGCTGACACCAGGGTCAGCACCACTGCACCATTGATGACTTACAAGCCACATGGGAGAAATAGTGCAGTGTAAATACAGTTCTATGCCTAGCTATTTATTGCTTTTGGAAAATTACTCCATCAAGAATGGACAGTGCTGACTAAGCGGCCATACTATACTGGTGTTCAGTATCTTACTGAGAAGTCATCAAAAGCAGCCTGACAGGTCTGAAAATTAATGCTGAAGCTTGCTTCCAGGGTGTTGTGAACAAGCCACTGGCAAATAAGTGTAGAATATGATGGTGGGGGTGTATGAGCTCTTGCCTCATCTTTCTTTTAAGCTGCCCATCTATATTTCCACAAGTCACGGTATAGGAACTGGTGTGCAGTCCAATATCTGTGACCCTCCAAGGCACATGATGCCACTTGGCAATGGCAAGGCACATGATGTCACAAATTTGATAAATGAGGCGGAAGAGCCATGATTGGGCCAACTGACCATATGGGTCCTTATGGGGTCGCTACCTCTACCTGCTCCCCCTCCTCTATGCCTGTAGTTATGCCATTGGATATACATAACCAACAACTTTTTGTGAAAAGTTACAGAGGCCATATCAAGTAATGGGGATGAATAACCAAATTATGTGAGTTCTGAAACTTCTGCAAACATTAAAAGACTTTTCTAATGAAGTTCTTTTTTAGTTATTTATAAATAACACCTTGGGAAATAGCAGCAGCCCAGTGATCAAAGTAGTGAATAGTGGAATAGGCCTTACATCAAACCTGGTGGAGAAATTGATATCTGCAGTCAATGCCCTCCAAGATTCCAAGAGTCACCACATAGCCGCCAAAACTCTGGATTTTTGTTAGGTAAAAGGGCACTATCGTGAAATTGTGTGATATTAAAAATCCTCGGCTAATAAGAGGAGGGGTCACTTATACACTGGAACCAAATAAAACTCCCACCAAGCTTGTGGTTTTCTTCTCCTAGTAGGAAGAAAATCCAGGGGTGATAGGTTCTATTCTATGAGGGGTCACAGAGCCTGTCACCTGCGATTTCCTTTTACTTCCATTAAAATAAAAAAAACAAGCCTGGCTGTGTTGGAGAACCTGTACAACAGACTCACAGCTTAGTCTATGCTAGAATGACTTTTGCTGTTTTTATTTTAGTTTGCAGCTATTGCAGGTTATGACACTAGATGGCGCCGTTACCAATGTGCAACTGTATTTTTCTACTGTATTGTTATTTCCTGCAGATCGAGCTGTAATCTATCACTGCAAGTGCTTCTCTTCCTGTCTTGTTGTTTTTCCTAAGCCACCATGTAATGTGACATTCTCTTACTGCATTCATGCTAAGTAAAGCCAGTTCCTGTTATACCACTATTGTCTATCTGGACTACAACTCCGCTGCACCCAGCACTCACACTCTGCAACAGGCTGGATATTCCCTGATGTTGGGTGTATAAATGATGCTTCCGCTCGGCATCCAGCATATTTATATGGGTTACTATTGGGACATTTTTCGCAATAGTGCTCCTTTAAGTACACAAGCATTAGGCTAGGTTAAAAGGGACTCGAAACTCAATGGCAATGATTAGCCAGAAAACAGCTCACTTGATGTCTGTCCCACATGCCTCTCCTACATTTCCTGCATTGCAGGGTAGAAGCAGTAGCAGGACTCATAATGTTTGCCCTTTTTTCATTTTTTTTTCTCCAGGACCAGGAAAGCAAGCCACAGCTGTCCCTTGCCCACATCAGAGCATGCTTAAAGTGGACCAACACCGAGAGGTGATCGGCCCGGAAATCTATAAGATTCCCGGGCCGATCACCTCCCACCCCGCGGGACATCCGAGATCGGGATGTCCCGCGGGGTGAAACCCCCCCAAACACCCCAAATCACCTACCTTATCTTCCGCCGCCGCCGCCTCCCTCGCGCCCCTCTAGGCGTGCGCGCCCCCGCGCCGGCCGTCTGTGAATGGCCGGCACGGGCGCGCGCGCGCCGAAAGTGACGCGAGGGAGGCGGCGGCGGCGGAAGCCGCTTGGACATTCCTGTTCCCCGCCTGGACGTTGGCGGGGATTGGACCGGGCAGTCACGTGGGAGCGGGGAGAGGTGAGTTTATTGGGGTTTCTGGGGGGTTTCACACAGCGGGGCACCCCCGATCGGGGTGCCCCGCCGAAGTGGACCAAAACCCAGGATAGTCAAAATCCTGGGTGTTGGTCCACTTTAAGACTCATAAAGCTGCTCTATGACATGCAAACAGCACTAAAAAGATAAACTACGGGGGATGACGAAACTACGGGGGATGACGAACACTCAAATCGCCTTCACTCATGACCTTGAGGGATCTCCTTGGAGATTTGATATCAAAAAAGTAAAAACTGTTATAGGTGATATTAAACAGGAGTACAAGCTGAGGGGAAAGGATAAATAAAAAAAAAGCGTTAAATTGCCCCATTGCATACCTACCAACTTTTCAGGGTGGGAAAGAGGGACGTGTGTTAATTTAGGCCACGCCTCCACATTGAGGGATGGATAGGAGATAGGATGTAAGAGTTACAATAGAAACACATTGAATAGGCAAATGAACCATTCATTGATGCACATCTGCATGTTATACCTCAAAGAGGGACAAATGAGAACAACAAGGGACAGGGGGACATGGATTCCAAAGAGGCAGAGTCCCTCTAAATCAGGGACACTTGGCAGGTATGCCATCATAGTTGCAGGGGGGCTCTCTGGACAATAGAGGAAATATATGTTTTTCCACTTTTTTGTCTCTTGAGGCAAAAAGTCTTAACACTCAGACTCTCCAGAGATGGCAAAGGCTCTTAAAGTGGACCAACACCCTCCCATGATCAGTCCGGGAATCTTATGGAATCTATAAGATTCCCGGACCGATCAGCTCCCTGACTGCGGGGCACCCCGATCGGGGGTGCCCTGCTGTGTGAAACCCCCCAGAAACCCCTAAATCCCTACTGGCTCCTCGATCCAGCGGCGCCCGCCACCGCCTCCTGCGCGTCCCTCTAGCAGGACGCGCACCTGCGCCGGCCGTTTGTGAATGGCCGGCGGCGGGCGTGCTCTCTTGTCCATTGCTGCCTCCCGCTTTTCCGCCGGCGGGGATTGGCTGCAGCGGTCACGTGGGAGCGGGGAGAGGTGAGTTTTTGGGGCTTTCACACAGCGGGGCACCCCCGATCGGGGTGCCCCACCGAAGTGGACCAAAACCCAGGATAGTCAAAATCCTGGGTGTTGGTCCACTTTAAAATAATTTAGATATCCCCCCATAGTGTTCTGGTAACTTTCAGGAGATTCACTTATATGCTCTGCTGCACCACTAACTATGTGACCTTCACAACACTGAAACAGATTGCACAGGAGATAGTAGAAACACCCAGGGGCATATTACATTGCAGGTGCATACAGCTGCAGAGATGGACCCTGCCTGTATATGAACTTCAAGCAGGTTTCTCAACAGACATTGCCATATTGCTTCCCACCTGCTTTGGGGCTTTTTCAAGGAAAGGGCAGTTTCTAGGCAAAAAAAATTACTCAGTGCAGGAAGGAAGAAATCCTGCTTCCTCCTCACCCGCCCTATGCACAGTAGCAGGCAATGCCCCCACCCCATGACTGAGCCCAATATGGGGGGGATGAGAGGCTTGTCTTATGTACTACACCATTAAACTGGACCTTCATCCTGAATAAGAGTCTATCATATATGTTTTCCCCACCCTGTAGATACAGATTGCCCACATTAAAGGCTCAATGCAGTAGATGCAGGTAGGATAATTTTTATACATCCAAGATGGTGGCACATGGTGTCTCTAGCTGCCTGCAGACAGGAAGTGTCTTCTGACTGTGCCACTCTGCATTCTGGGATTGCTGTCATTTTCCTGACCCCAGCTGTCTGTGCAGTCCTGAACAGAGTTGTAACCCAGTGGGGGAAAGAATAATTAGTAAGAGACTAAAACATAAAATATATTAATTTTAGATGCTGGGGAATAGTTTTTAAGGGTTTGGGCTTTTCATGAAATGATGCTGAAGGTCCGGTTTAACAGTGGCCCTGACCCATTTACAAAAAACAGGATGGCTGGGATAAAGGCGCCCCAATGGCTTTGGCACCCAGGGCGATCACCCTGCTTGTCTAGAAATAGCCCTGGTTTTATTGTAGGGCGAGAAGAAAATCCAACCCAGGTATTTTGACCTGCATTGTGTGAGGTCATCATAATGTCCATTTCTCACTGCTCTTTTAACATGAAAATGTTATCACACAGGGGTTCATGCTAATTATGTGATTAAGTACATTTGCGTTTAAACAATGAGGGTCATGCTAAAGATTAAGTGAAGCAAGTTCACAAGTTTAGGTCTAATTTCTCCCCCATGTGATGGGGCATTTTTTTGTTACAGGTGAGATAGATCTTTTTCCAATAAGAAAATTATTTATTTTTTTACATTTGGAAATAACAGCATCCTATGCCAGCGAAGAACAATTTGTAAATTATTTTATGCATTGCCTATAGGGTGCTGTTTCCAAACGTTAAAAAAAAAAAATATCCTCACCTTATGGGGAAGATGATGGACCTCGTCTGCAGGTGATTCATTTTAAAAACTGGAACAAATACATTTTTTGCACTTTGTGACTCAGACAGTGGTATAACTATAGTCCTATGTGCCCCAGAGCAAACTCTGGACTGCCCCCCAACAAACAAACATGCGACCCCCCCATCACCGTTCTTCCCAGCACATTGTAAAAAAAAATTATACTTGCTAAGCTGGCGACCCCATGGCACATCCATGGGTCAAACTGCTTCCCCCGCTACATTTAGGCACAGGCACCCGAGTCTCCAGCGTGGGCACGCAATGCTAGAGGGGAGCTGCACTCCTCCAGTTGTGCGCCCCTGTAGCGCCCATTCAACCAGAGTGTAGGGGGGGGGATGCGGGGCAACCCGCTCATGCACCGTGTTACCTTCAAGGCAGTGGTGTAACTAAATGTCACAGGGGCCCCTTCTAGGCTTATACAGTAAACCTTTTGGTTTGGATGCAGCTAGACAACTGCAGTTGCACCCCTATAGTTCCGCCCCTGCACTCAGATGTAGGTTGCAATTCACATCACAATGCACCAAAGCCAAACTTGTTTCACCAAATAATTAGCATGTCTTCCAGTGGTAAATTGATCATCTTTAGGGGACTCATAGTGAGACATTTGGCTACACTGACCACTTTGCAGGGTAATGGCTGTGGTTTGGGGGTGGCTTATCCTCAGGCTTTAAAGCAGTTTTCCCCATCCCTATCCTCGAGAGCCACCAAGGGTTCATGGTTTGCAACTCTCCACCCAGATTCATAGGTGAAATAATATCTGTTCAGACGGAGCTGCCCATGTGGAAATCCACATAACAGGAATCGTTGGTGGCTCTCCAGGAGAGGGTTGGGGGAAACTATTTTAAATGAATATCCGCAGCAGTCTATGCTACACTTCTGTGTGCAATTAGTTGTAGCTCTGCCCCTGAACATGGGCTTAGAGAGGAACATCAGAGGCCCTGGAGCCTAAAAGAGTTCCACTCCTTGGGGCATCATGAATTGGGATGCCCCGCTGTGTAACCTCCCCCCACACGCCCCATTTCACTCACCTTGTCCTGGTGTCCTCACTGCATCTCTGCACTGCGGCTACATCCCAGCTCATCTCTAGCCGCACGCGCACCGGCACCCAGGCTTTCTGAATGGGCTGCATGGGCACGTGATGACTAGCCATCAACGGCGCCGAAGGGAGCCGCATGGAATTGAGCGTGCTGATTGGTTGAACGGGCCGCTCAGCCAATCAGCGCTCTTGTTCTCACCCAAGTCTGCATCATGGAAGCAACAGGAAGGAGAGTGGCCTAGAGGCATACACACAGCAGGGCATCCCAAATTGGGATGCTCCCACTGATAGGAACAACACCCCAGAAAGTGAAAATCAGGTGTGTTGTTCCTCTTTAAAGAAAAAATCCAAGCATTTTGTAACATTCCACCCAGCATTCCCTCTCCCTGTGCTAAGCCCAATTTGGGCAATCATGGAAGCTGAAGATGGGACCTTAAGTGACAGGTCAGTCACCCAATGTGTGTAATGGTATATCACTCATGTCCATGGCTGGCATGGGAAACCTGACCCCACCCACTGGAATGAGGGGAGGATTTTGGCGATCAGGTGAATTAGTTTATGATTTTAATGACCAAATCAAGCTTAGTGTATGGGAGGGGGGGGGTCCAAAAAGCTCAGATGCACAACTTGGTTAGTGAATGATGCTGTGATCTAACCCTCAGCCAATCTATACAGTCTATTTACGCCATTCAGCCAAAGAGCTGAAACAGGGCCCTAGGTGTAAAATAACCAGACGTTCTGGATTCGGTGGGTCAGTCTTCCCATTAATGGCAAACTGGGATCATTTAGGCATGGGACAGAATACTTTAAAATGGGACTGGCCCACCAAAAGTGGAACCTCTCGCCACTTTAGCCAATGGAGGGTCATACTAAATATAGTAGTAGAGTATGATGAAGCATGCTTATCTTTGGGTGTAAATTACAACCTGCATCCGAGTGCTGTATTCCCTCCCCCCATTAACAAAAAAAGTCACTTATACCTGTGATGGAGAGTTTTTCAATTGAGGCAATTGAACATTTGAATTTAACCTTACCCTATGCAGAAGAGAAAAAACAATAAATGTTTCTGTATAGCCCACGGGACGCAGTTACCAATTTATATAAAAAAACAATTACTTGAAGAAATTAGGAGCTTCACCTGTGAGAAATCCCTATCATGGGTTATTATTTGGGGGAATATAATAGAACTAAAAACTGTATTGCATTTTTGTGGGTTAAATTTAAAAAGCTCACTCAGATGCAGATGCAATAATTGACCCCCACAAATGAGGCCATGGTGGCTGTGCCATGTGCTTTTTGTGATTAGGGCATGGCATCATTCACAGCTCTCAGTCTAAAGGTTGATCCTAAGTAACACATTGTGGATCAGGAAATATACCCAAATATGCAAGCAATACAAATATTGATAATATATGACCCATATCTAAATGCAGTACAAATAATATTTACTGAATGTTTGAAATGGAATGTTCCAAATTGCAACACAAATTGTATATGACATATGTATGTTATACATGTGTCCGTTTGCCTTTCAGTAATGGAGTATACTGCACAGACAAAGACCACACATGAAGGACGCAGCATTGTAACTCAATGGCAGCATCTTCCACTTTGCGTCTCCCTTTCATTGACACTTATTGAACCTCAATGTCCCCGGGGGATGGTAGAATCTACATGCATGCACATTGTTTAGATCTATGCATTGCAGAAACCTGATTCTTGTTGAATTGCTTTGTAGAGAACCCATATGCCACAATATAATATATAGCTTAGTGACAATATAAATACCGAGCCGCATTGTGTTCTATCTGCTTATGAAATATTCATAGTCTGGACAATGACACCAGTGGCTATACGATAAAGAAGTAAGCTATCATTCATCAGGGATGATATAAAAAAAGGTATTACTCACCTTACAATGCCTGGGCAGATGGGGGTGTGTGGTCCTAGCGTGTGAGAATGAGGGACAGGGTGCCTTGGGTCTGCAGCATCTCTCAGGCACCATGAACTGCTGGCATCTAACTCCGAGCAGCCAGCCCAGTCATGCACTGAGAGATGCAGGTGATGAAGGGCTGTGTGCAAAACAATGCCTGGAGTCTGGGGACCAGATCAGCTGCATCTCAGGGCTGCCTGCAAAGCAAACATGGACTGGATTGTGCAACGGCACAACACAAAAAGGAATAGGAAGGGCATAGTAAAAGCAGCAGCAGTCATCTTAATACAAATATCAGTCACTTATGTGAATCTTCTCTGATTAATTTTTGGGGATTGATTTGTTTTATGATTTCCCTAATGATTATTTGAAAAAAGAAATATATATTATATTATATATATATATATATCCCTTGTTCACACCTGTCAGGTACCGTATACATTCATGTGTTTGCGCCAGATGCAGTGGTACCGTAAGATATATTAAACAATGGCACCTCTATGATCCCTTTCAGACGAATATGTGTCTGCAAAAGATCCTACCTGCTGCGTCCAGGCCACAAACACACACTATTAAATTCAATGATGCCACAAAGACGTTTTGTGTTTGCAGTACCATAGATTTTATTGGGGATTCAATAGACAGGAAGGCACACCATAGGACCAGGAAATAAGAATTTTTAAATAACTCAGGCGCAAATGTGAGCAAAATAAAAATGCAAACATGGAATCCCCCACCGCAAGCACTGCTGCAAAACGCATGCAGCAAACTCGTGCTGGATAGAACATGACAGGACAACCGAGACTTCAGCATGGGGCCCAGCCCGGCCAGCCTGATGGCAGACGTTCCTTGAGCCCTGCATTGCTCTTACTGCCACACACTATATTTGCAGTTAATTTGAATTTGAGGTCCAGGCTGAATATCTAATTTGAACTTCAATTTCTTATATATTTATATAGTTTTTTCTAAGTCTTGTTGTCTTGGGGCCCGGTTTAAACTGGGGGGAATCCTTTGTTACATTAAATATTCCTAATGGCGGCCCTTTATATATAAATTTATATAAATACTTAGGCCCTTATTTATGAAGGAATAGCGACAGGTAGCGACTGGTGAGCGGCCGGTAATGACGGGCACCGCCACGAGAACGCCGGCTCCCCACCACAATCACACATTTATCAAGCCAATCCTGCTTAGCGACTGAGATAGCGCCAGATAGCCACTCATTCATCATTATTCCAGCCTCAGCCCACAGCGCCAACGTCCGACCTTGAACAGCGACAGGTATGACCTCTCGCTACCTGGCGCTCTCCAATGCATTTCAATGGAGCAATCTTTAAATATTCATAATTAATTGTTATTAATGTTTTTTTATTTTTTTTTAAATGTGAAAAATTCTGTGACCACTTCTGCCATGTTAGATATTTTTTTTAAGGTAAAAAAAAAAAAAAAAAAAAAAATTGTGCAGAATTGATATTACAGGTCTTATATTAATGTATTCATATTTCAAAATTATTTTCAAAACTTTTTTTTTGGTTTGCAAAAATATGGTTGTTTGGGGGTTAAAAAACTACTTTTAACCCATCGCCGCCAGCGCTCTGGGGTTTTAGCATGTATTTTACAGCGCAAGAATTTTTGAGCGTGATTTGTTAATGAATATGGTGGGAGCCGGTCGCTATGGCCAGTCGCTATCATGCGCTGCCATACAGCGCGGAACCTGTCAAATAGCGACTCTTAACCCAATATTCAACATTACTGCACACCGACTGAGTCGCTGTCAACAACCGAACAACGGCCAAGCACAGCGACTACTAGCGACTGCTACAGTCGCTCATCTGTCGCTACCTGCCGCTATTAATGAATCGGCCTCTCAGTTAAGAAGTGTACCAGCATATTTAAACAGGAAGTCCAGTCAAAAATGACAATCAAGATCAAAATCAGGATGCTCTGACGTGCTCTGATGCTGTGATCCGCGGCCCCGTACCCTGGCTCATAAGTGCCTGTGTTAATATATCATTTTATAGGCTTAGAGCACACCTCAATTAACCAATATTATCTTAAGAAGTATTCAGGGTGCAAAATATATCCAAGGTACCTCCCCACTAGGAACCTTAAATCAGAACATAATATTTATAAACGGCGGATATATGCACACCACACTCATGGATCATTTGCAATTAAAATGGTATTTATATAAGTAATATGCAAAATTCAACAACACACATATTTAAAGTGGACCAACACCCTGACGTTTTATTTTTTTTCTTTCATTCAAATAATAACCCATGCCATGCCCCAGGACCCGTTAAAGATAATTAAAAAAAACGTACCTTCGATGGTCCTGCACGGCATCGCGTCATTTTTTGATTTTCATGTAAGAGATCGTTTGACCTCTTCCTTTTGCAATTCTCGCGCATGTGCAGTAGTTCACTTTACCTAAGCGGCGCTACTTCTTTAGGTGAGCGCGCAGAGCAGGGGAAAGGCGGAGGGAGTGAACGTCGGGGATATGCCTGTGATAGGTGAGTTATTTATTTATTTTTCTATTTTTTACTTATGCTTTTTTTTTTCAGGAACTAGACCAGGGACACGTGCACGCTCCCGAGAGAGGACAGAGGCCACGCCCCCCGATGACGTTGAGAAGAGCAGAAGAAAGTGAAATCGCGCGAGTGAGGAGGACAGCTTATCCACGGACAAGGAAGAGGGACAGCATGCAAATGGACGGACAAGCAGGACGGACAGCATGCTAATGAACGGACAAGAGCTGGAGGGCGGGACTTCCGGACTTGATTTTTGAAGAATACAGGCGCTGCGAGGGACAGAAGGCTGCAAAAGTCATCAAAAGGTAAGCGTCTTTTTGTGTTTAACTGTTCAGAGACTTGTTGTTTTGGAGGGTGTTGGTCCACTTTAAAGGCTATGCAAAAAGGATACAGTGAAGGTATTCTGGTATGTGGATATGGATACAGTCTCCAGGATCGTGGACCACCTCAAAATAAAGAATATATGTAGTGTAACACTAATATATAAAGATCAGTAAAGCTATGATATAGGTAAAACATTACCAAGGAAGTCTATTGAGGGGTTATTGCACGGGTCCTGAAGAGTAGAACAATGCATTTGCTGACCAGAATGTAAGCTGTTAAGGAGAACAATATCCAGAAAGACAATACAACAGTCTATTCCTGGTCAGATTACTGTTATAAGATCAATACATCATACCAAGAATAGCGAGATTAGTAGCATCATAAATATACATAAGTTAGTAACATTAATCATGACGTCCGTCATAAATATTAGAATGACATTACCAGAATGTACACGGTAACCGAGTGGGACTCTTGGACAACTGTATCCATATCCACATACCAGAATACCTTCACTGTATCCTTTTTGCATAGCCTGTAAATATGTGTGTTGTTGAATTTTGCATATTACTTATATAAATACCTTTTTAATTGCAAATGATCCATGAGTGTGGTGTGCATATATCCGCCATTTATAAATATCATAAGTGCCTGTGCGCAGCAGATCATCCTGATTCAGGGTGCCCCCCTGCTGTATAATCAAGAGAAAGTCTGGTCATTTTTGACGGAATTTCTTCTTTAACATCACAGCTCAGATCCAGTTCCATACGTAAAGGGTAAATCCACTTTTGTGGACTTACCCCACAGATCTGCAGACAAGAGACTAAACCCTTACTTTTCACCCACTCCCACACTTCAGTCCACCCAACTACAGCACCAGTATGAGAAGCTGCCATGGCTGGAGGCTTCAGTTAGGAGCGTTCCCATGGACACCAATGGGTGTCTTCGAACACAAAGAACTTCCACACCGGAGCTGGCCAGAAGAGCTGCAGTGGGACAAAGTGTGAGTATAGATGTTTTTGTGTCTTTAAGGGGAAGGGCAACAACATTCCTGAAAGCTAGGACCTTGAGTGACAGGTCAGTCACCCAATCTATGCAGCAATGTGACTACTGGCTCAGTGCCCACGGTGCCCTTGCTATTTGTGCCCTTGCACCAACATTAGGGGAGAATTTCAGCAAACAGGTTAGTTGTTTAATTATTTTAGAAGGAAGAATGGATGGATGGGGGGTTACAAAAAGCTTGGACTTCCTCTTTAAAATAGCATTTGGAGGTAAAAATTAATAAAGGATACCTCAGTTTTCCAACAGTGGATCTTTTCAGGTCTAAGGATTTTAAACTTGACACAGTGGGAATAATAATCAAGACATCCAAAAGTCTACTGCTGTGTTACCTGAAAAGCACCCCGAGTGCCTGTATGGAGTCATTGAAGTTTGCATACAGGGCAAACAGGTCTTTGGACTTTTCACCACGTCCTTAAACACCTAGACAACTCTTATGTGCAGATGCTATTTACAGACTTCAGTTCAGCCTTTAATACCATCAATTTGAACTTCTTAGTTAAGAAGATGATCCATATGAACATCCTTTCTAACATCTGCACCTGGACTCAAAGTTTCCCCACTGACAGATTCCAGCCGGTAAGCTAAACCCAGTCCTGTCTGACATCAGACATACCAATGCTGGCGCCCCCCAGGGGTGTGTACTATTGCCATTGCTGTTTTCCTTGTACACGAATGATTGCTCATTCGCTGTGGAATCTGTTAAAATACTTAAGTTTGTGGACGACACAACAATAGTAGAGCTTGTGAAGTATGGCAACGAGACTGACTACCGCAGTGTGATAGAAGACATATTAGTGTGGTGCACAAAGAATCACCTAGTTATCAAATCAGCTGAAACTGTTAATTTTGGACTTTAGGAAGACCCCGGGGCCAATCCAACCAATCTACACAAATGATGTGGAAATAGCAAGGGTTATGGAGACCAAAGCTGGATTGTACAAACAAATGCTGGTGCAATTTTACAATCTCTCTGATTGGGTCTGTGCTCAACTTTCCCTCTAAGCATGGTTTGAAGGAGCAAGCAAAAAGAGACAAGTACAAGGTTAAAGGAACAACTAAAGCATCAGACAAAATTATTGGAGCTTCCCTCCCATCCCTAGAGGAACACACAACATGGGAACTAATGCAAAGAATATCTGGTATGACCAATCCCACCCAGGCCACAAATTGTTTCAACTCCTTACGTCAGGAAGATGTTTTAAGCTCCCTGCTTGCAGGAGTACGAGGTCCAAAAATGCGTTATTTCCAGTGACCAATCGGGAGAGAACTTATTGACACTGGACACTTACATACCCACCCGACCTCCTATGCCCGGTGCGGTCGAATCCCTGCTGTATAGTTACGCCCCCGGGTCTGTACCTTCTATGTAGCCAGCTGCAAGAAACTCGTGTAACCTCTGCTTCTGATTCGAAGAAATATTGTTTTTTCTGCAGTATCTACTGATCCCCTCCCTAGTTGACCATATCATAAGATACATGGCTGCCAATGCAGGTAATTTCCTGTGTTTAGCCTGGTGCCCTTATATGGATCAAACTTAAGTAATGAATGTATTGATTATAAATGAATGATCTGCATAATTAATTCAGGCACAGCTGATGTGGAGGAGAGCCTTTTCATCCACCATCTATTACTCCACCACACTCAATGCCACTTCCTTTGTTCTATGGTTTACTGGTGATCTTGTATAGAGCAAGTCATAGTATCAGACCAGGTTTTTGCATGTTATTATTAAGTATAGACTGTTTATCACGTGGCATTGTCCTAATTGCCCTTTGTTAAGGTTATATCATCCATTGTAATATTTCAGTTTGGGAATAGTAAGCAATCAGTACAGCATATGAAATAGGTAAAAGGAAAATGTATGTAGCTTAAAGAGGTTTTCCCCTTAATAAGATCCAATCACAATGAATGTACGGGAAGGGCCTCTGCTGCCCCAATAGTCCAGAGTGCAAGTCTGTGAGAGTCCAGCACAGTATGACTGCAGATCAATATTGAGGTATTATTAAAGTGGACCAAGTCCCAGGATTTTAATCTTTGTCCCATGGGCACCCCGATCGAGGGTGCCCCGCTGTGTGAAACCCCACAGGTCACCCGATCTCACTTACCCTTCCCTGGTCCCATGGCACATGCGCAGCCTTCTCGTCCAATCAGCGCACACAGATCCACTCCAGCCCCTTTGTCCAGGAGCTAGTCTAATGTGAGCAGATCGGAGCGCGCTGGTGTCCGCATCCCCTGCTACTCTTTAACAGGGACAAGTCCCTGCTAAAGGGATAGCAGGGATGCAGGCGCTGCTCGCGCATGCGCCGTTGGACTTGGGATGAAGGTGAGTTTTCGGCCTACCTGTGGGGTTTGAAACAATGGGACATCCCAAGTCTGGATGCCCCAGGGGGAGCGAGTTTGCCTGCCCTGGAGTATGCCTGCCCTGGAGGTTGCTTGCATCCGTGCAGTCCTGTTCCTCTGTCCAACAGCAAAGCGTTTCCGGGAAACCCCCTTTCTTAAGAGGTGAGGGTGCATACTCACCCCTGCCCATAGCTGTTGTACCGTGTTGCCAGAAGGAGACAGACAGGACAGGATTGTGCCCGTACCCGGACCAACAAGGTAAAAAACAGCCCCTCTCCCGCTACCCTAGCCAGCAGGGGGGGCAGGGAGCAAAATCCAAGAGTAAGGAGGTAAGGTGGGGTGGGCTGGAGCAGGAAAAAAAACCCGCTCAGTCCTCTTATCAAAATCAGAGGAGTGCGGAACACTGTATTGCAGGGCTGCCCAACCTTTAGATAAATGCAGGACACTTAAATGATTTGGAATCAGGTCAAACTGAATAGGTTTAATATTTTTATTTTTTGTTGGGAAAAGCAGTAATGTAGATTTTCTAAAACAATCAGGATACCTACTGTCTCCCCAAACTTCACTCGTATGTTTTTCCACCACACCCCTACATTCAGATCTAACAATCCCCACATGCTAGCAATGCCATGGGCTTACCTCTCTAAATATGTGGTTCTGTTATTTATAGCCCCTCCCCCAATGGTCAAATATCGTATGCATGTTCACAATGGATTAAGATTAGAGATTAGGGAACTTTTTAAAAGCAAGCAGTTGACTCACCATAATCCCCATCTGTATCCCCAAAGCCCAGGAGGGCGCTCCCCCCAGGGGCTTGGGACCAGCTGCTCGGCCTCCACGGTCTGGGTTACCAACCCCCATACCTGGTGCCCGGACTGGTTGTGCTTGGATAAGGGGCACCCCACTATGTGTCTTATTTTCAGGTTTTAAGGGTACCTCCCTCCTGGAAAAGGGGAACCTATGTAGTTTTCAAAGAATTTTAAAAATGGTGTGGGGGGGGGGGCGCAGCTTTTTAATTTTTAAAGGCTAAACCCTTAAACAGTTTTAAAAAAAACAACAGTGACTTGCCAGCCCCTCCTGCTCTGTGAACTGGTATAGGGGTCCATGAGGCAGTTTACAAAGGGTTAAGTGTAAGAAAATCACACACAGAAAAAAATTATCTGCTGCTGCGTCTGACAGCTGGAGAGAACAGTGGAAATCTCGCTCCCCTCAGCAGGGAATGGCCTTTTATACCTGGGGCCGACGTTCCCTTCCCCGTGCAGTGGCTTCTGTCAGCTTGCTGCCCGCCACAGGGAGGGGCCTATTATGCCGGGAGATATTGTCATCTCACTCAACTGGTATAAAAGGCCGCTCCTGAATCAGTTCCAGCAGCAGCGCAATGGGACACAGCGACTGCAATGTATCGGAGACCATTACAGCTTGAGAAAGGGGGTCTCCTCGAACCTTTTCGCTGTTGGACGGGGGAACGGGACTCTAAACAGGAGGGTGATTTTAAAAGACCGACAATTAATTTAACTTTAATAATACCTCACTATTGATCTGCAATTGTACTGTGCTAGGCTGTCACAATCTGCACAGAGGGACCAGCAAGTGACATTGAGAACGAACTGATTAAAGTAAATGGTGATCTATTGTGACAAACTGAACACAACCCTTTACACAATAAACCTGCACCTACACCAAATACAAACACAGCAAGCAGCCAAAAATATATACAAGCAAGGAATATATGCAAGACCAAATACAGAGCACTGCAAACCAGACATAATATATATAACTCTAACCACACAGTACCATGACTCAAATAACAACATATACAATATGCATAGGCTCCACAGACAAGGCTGCCAAATACTTGAGAGACTGGGAAGAGTATGGGCAAGGTAAATGGAGAGCAGGGTGGACTGAATGTAGGGCAGTATGGGACGAGGCTAAACTGACCATTTCTTGGGGTCCTCAAAGTGGGAGAGTTTAAAAGACTTTGTGGGTGATGGGTGTGGTTTACCCTGTTGGTTAATTATGATTCACATGCTCTATGAATATTTGGTCAATAAAAGATGATGGTGATTCAGCTAGTGCTTAGAAGTACATACTTTCTACTACCACCATTCAACCAAAGAGTCAGGGCAGTTGTAAGCCACTCCTCCAGCATTCTGCATTTGGTATAACAGTCTTTCCCATGTCAGCAAAGTGGGACATTTAGGTGCTTCCAGAGTTTTTGGAGAAACACTGGGCCTCAACGTGGGACTGTCCCACTGAAAGGGGCACATCTGGTCAGTTTAGACTAGGCACATGACTGGAACAGAGCTGAAAACAGGAACAGATTCTGAACTGAAACATGACTGGTGGTATCACAAGAACAAAGTCTGGTGATGGAGATTCAGAAGAGCAGGGTGGCAGGTCTGGAGTGCAGGGAGGCAATCAGATTCTGGAGAAAGGAGCCTTGTCTGTAGAGCTGATTTATAGCCAGGATGCTGCTGCTGCGAAATAACCAGAAGGGAGAGTCTGAGAGAGCCACCTGCTGGTCAGGCTGCACAGACTCAGGGCAATGATTTGGGTGTTCTTTTCAGCAGCATTTGGGCTTTAACATGAAATGTCTTATTTTTTTAGTGCTTTCATAATCTTTTTGGGTGGAATATGTGAACTAAAACATCTCATTTTCAAATGTTCTCGCTTTCTTAAATATAAAATGTAAGTTTAAAAAAAAAATAAAAGCCCTATTACTCCTAAATTCAACAGACCAACATATCTATCAGTAGACACGGTTCCTGCCCAGGCCACCCCCCAACCTGAAAATAGTGTGACATTTATGACATTTTTAAATTAAATACAACTACTATGAGCACTATCAAGTCCTTAAATTAATTTGAAAAAATGGTGCGGGGTTCCCCCTGTCGAAGCTAAACCAGTTCAGGCAACAGCTTTGAGGGCTGGTAGACCAGGATGTGGAGGTCAAGTGGGCGCCCCCCGGCCCTGATAGCTAACAGCCCTCATAGCCCCCATGGGCCACGGGCTCTTCTGTACCCCCCTGGGTTTTGGAGATGCAAATAATGGGACAGAGGGTAGTGGCAAGTCATCAGCTTGCTGGCAGACTTTCCAGCCCCTCCTGCCCTGTGAACTGGTATAGGGGGATCTAATGGACCCCTTACCAGTTCACAATAAGTAAAAGTAGAAAAAAACACTATTTTTTTTACTTACATCTGATCCCAGTGTCCGCTGCTGATCACTGCCGCTGCCCTGACAGCCAGGAGGTATTGGCGAAAGCCAAATGAGATGGTAGTGGATTGGAGTCCCCTGTACCGCCACCTGACTTTCACAGATCACTCCCAGCCACCAGAAGGGGCCTTTTATGCCAGAGGAGTGAGGTGACATCATCTCATTCTTGTTTAAAATGCTGGATTCATGTCAGTTTTTATTAATCAAAAACTGTATGTTAGCCCAGCTTTCACACATCATGACTATGCCAGTGGAGCGAAACGTGGCCTAAACAAGGATACAATATATCTCAGTCTATGCATGCAAGTGATCAGGAGGATTAAGCGCCGCTGGACCTATGATAAGTTATGTCTTTTACAGAGAGCCTTTCAAAAGCATTGTCCAATTGTGATTCGATCATTTATGTCCTGTTTCTTTGGTTGTTGTATATTGCTGATTTCTATTACAACTGTCTGCACACTACATATAGGGTATATGTATTGGTATTTCCGTCTCTACCGATCAATGCACGGTCCTGTACTATAATATCTAGTTTGATTGAATAAAGCTAGGGAGCAAATAGAACAGTATATTTTTTCTTTATGAGATTATGTACAACTAATTTAGTCTTTCAAGGGGACCGGGCTAGACATTTAAACAGTCTCTAGAATGGATTCTTCCACTGTCATTTTCATTAAGCCTCAAGCTTCACAATGAGCACAATGGCCTAAGTGCCATTCAGACTGATGCTCATCGCCAGCGTTTCGGATTTACGAGACAGCTGCTCTTGGGACGTGACTGAACTGCATATGTGATTGGAAACTGTAAAATCCTGCTCGCTCCTGAAGCGAAATTTCACGGGCTTTACAAGCTCAATCAGCTGACATTTATATCAAGGTTTAGTTTATGGGGACATCCTCATCATTAATCAGATGGCTGACCTGCCTGGAGATGAAAAGCAAGATGTGACCGTGTGACAGCTGAAGCAGATAGTGCTAAGTGTTATCACTCTGGTGCTAGTCATTTTATCCTCTCAATTCAGCATCCCCAGCGGGCACCAAGATTAGCAGTCTCAGACACTGTTATACACATTACCAAACCTGCCAGTGCTGATCAATGCCAGGCAAAAATCACCTCATCATGAGAGCAGCTGGCACCGCAGGTTGAACTCTTCTGCAAGCTAGTAACACATCAAATGCAGGAATATAAATGGTTTCTCTAAGCTAAGTGTAAAATCAAAAATAGTTAGTTTCTTACCTCCCATGCAGCTGATCTATCCAGTGTATCCGGTATATTTCAAACAGTCAGGGCAGGAAAGGGTTAAATGACTATCACAGCAGAAACACTGTCTTGACCTGTGTCCTGAAGTAACTTTGTAACTAGCTACTAACAACTTTTTCTGGCAAATAACTGAAAGATCTATGCGCAGAGGCTCTTTCGGTCTTTTTAAAAATGTTGTTTATTTATACTGTTGATTGGTTCTGTGCCACAGATTATCACCCCTATGTAAAAAGTTGTTTGGTGGTAGGGAAATCTTCTATATAAGGCAGTTGTAGTGGATTTCTACCCCCCTTTCTATAGACAAACCCTGTGCTTTTTTTCTAGTACCGTCAGCTTTTGGTAGACCAAGGGTTGTTCAACCCCCCCCCCACTCCCACCTGCATGTGTCAAATGGAGCTAGATTCATAAAGCCAAGCTACATGCATTTTATATCATTTTTCATGAGACACCTTAAACCAGTGTTACCCAACACTCTTCTCAAGAGACCCCAACAGGTCATGTTTTATGAATCTGCTGTATAGTTCTGTTGAAGTACTTTATCCCCTGGGCACCTTTATGGAGATCTGTAAAACATGCCCCGTTGGTTGGTGGCCCTGGATGGTTGGGAAGCACTGCCTTAGACCTTTCTTTTGTGCCATTATATGACATATATTCAAATAAAAAATGTGAAGAAAATGTATATTACAAAAGATTTCAGGACAATGCATGTTGAAAACCAATACCCTATGTTTGTAATGTGAACATGGATGCAATCTGGCTGGGCCCACCACAAGACCTGAACCTGGTGCATTATACATATTCTTCTTTAGCTGGTTTTATAGCACCATGATGCCAGAACAAAAAAATAAATAAAGTGACTACTTTTTAAAATGTGATCCCACAGGATGTGATCCCACGGGGTGTGGGGGGGCTGGGTATTACTAATCAGGATGCCTACCTTAGGCAAGAACAGCAGCAATATCACCCGGGAAAAGTGATCCCACAGCACAAAATTGCTTTAAAGGGGGTGCCCCACTGTTTGAAACCCTCCAGATCGCTCAAACAAACTCACCTCTTCCCGGTCCTTTGACGCATGCGCTTCCGCTTGTCTAATAATTGCACTTGGATCCGCTCGAGCCCCTCCAGGAGCTCGTCTAACGTGAGCAGATCTGACAGCACTGGCGGCCACATCCCCCGCTACCCTCTAACAGGGAGCGTGCCCGTGCCAGCCATTCCTGAATGCCTGGCATGGGCAGGTGCCTTGCTAGAGAAATGGCAAGGCCCCTTGGCTCGCGCATGCGCTGCTGGACCGGAAAAGAAGGTGAGTTTATAGGAGACTTGGGGGGTTTCTTACAACGGGGCACCCTGATTTTGGATCTCCATTTTCAATTCCACACTGCACCCACATGTATTGCCTTGTTGCTCCCATAGAACTTATTAGGCTTGCATGATGGGCAGTGGTCACATGGGCTGACTAACCAGTGACTGCATAGGAATGCTTGTGGGTGTGTTTGCAGGTGTGGGTATCCAAAACAGGGCATCACCTCCCCAGGAATCCAAGCAGGAGTTTTTAGAAGCACTAGGTCGACATTTACTGTTTATTTAATTTTTATTCTAGTTTCTAACACTGTCCACTTACCTGGGCTGAAGTTGAGTGTGGGGGCGTACGGAGTACAGAGACACCGTTTAGGCAGATCTTTTCAGCGCCGTGGCAGAGAGAGCATGGGAACCGTGCCTTCTGTTAGAATTGCACAGCCATCTGGCAGCTATTTTAGTCCCCTGCAAACAGTTGCCAGTAGTTTGCGCACCAGCCACAACTGCTGTATATTTTTGTTTTCTGGCTCTTGGGCCAAATCTAGGTAAGCCAGAGTTTGAATGCCCTAAGTTAATTATCTTGGGGTAATTCGGACATTTAGGAAAACCGACTAATGAAATTAGTTTAAGTAAAAGGAAAAAAAAGGTGTAAAAATGTGTGTGTATATTTCAGTCAGGACAGGAAGTTGTGAAATGTCACAGTAAAAGACTGGACTAATTTGTAACTAGCAGAGACTTTCTTAGGTAAATGACTGAAATGATCTATGCACAGAGGCTCGTTCAGTCTTTTTAAAGATGTTGTTTATTTACACTGTTGACTGGTGGCATACAACAGCCTACCACCATCATGTTATAAATTGTTAGGTGGTATGGAATGGGGTGGTAGAATGGGAGGGGGAAGGCCACACTGCCTAAGGAATGGGAAAGGGTGAATCCCACACTGTGTATGGGAATGGAATGGGGGTATACCACACTGCATATGTGGAATGGGATGGGGGGATGCCACACTGCTTATGGGAATGGGATGGGGGTATGCCACACTGCCTATGGGAATGGTATGGGGGGATGCCACACTGCTTATGGGAATGGGATGGGGGTATGCCACACTGCCTATGGGAATGGTATGGGGGGATGCCACACTGCCTATGGGAATGGGATGGGGGGATGCCACACTGCCTATGGGGATGGGAGGGAGGAATGCCACACTGCCTATGGGGATGGGATGGGGGTATGCCACACTGCCTATGGGAATGGGATGGGGGGAATTCCACGCTGCCTATGGGAATGGGTTGGGCAAATGATACACTGCCTATGGGAATGGGATGAGGGAATGCCACAATGCATATGGGAATGGGGGGAATGCCACACTGTCTGTAATGGGGTGTTTTAGCACAACATTTGGTTTAGAATATTTTTTTCTTATTTTCCTCCTCCAAATCCTAGGTGCATCTTATGGGCAGGTGCATCTTATAGGGCGAAAAATACAGTATATAGGATTGTGCTATTGGGAGACAAGTGGCAAGAGAGAGATGTACCGTAATGCTGTCAAGAAGCAGGCAGAATAGGATGGTATTCAACAAACAGGCAACGTTTTGTAAAGCAGCAGATTTCTTTATCATCAATCTTATTTGCCATTTAAGCATCTGGGGTTTGTTAATATTGACAGCTTTCCTCTGCATTTTGCAGGCAAAAGGCATTAGAGATTATTATGTCCCTAATGACTTTGTCCTAACAGATGAGCTACATTCTCTCTGTGCCACTGTAACACTGCACACTTAGGCTTAAAATATTGTAATATTTTATATATATATTTATTTCATCTATATAAACAGTCTAGACATGGGGGGAGGATCACTTATACACCCCATGTCAGATGGGTTCCAGCTAAGTTTATTGTTTACTTTTACTGAAAGAATGGAAAAAAACATGAGGTACAGGTTTTAGAGCATACTGTTACAGGGTTCAATTGCTCACATTTAACTGCATGTACTTTGGGGCAGTCTGTGGGAACAGCTGATTTATCCTGTCTGATTATTGCCCAAAGCCTTTCCATGATGGGTAAAAGCATCTACACACATCAGGACACTTGCAATAGTAATTAGCCAGTAGGTTAGAGATCAGGCTGTTAGAAATGAGCAGTCTTGTTAAAGCGGCCATCCAGACAAAAACAGAATAGTGTGGAATGGCGTGCAGCTTTTGCACTCCAGAACTACATGGAAATGGCCATCTTGCTACACCCCTGACACTCCTGCTTACGCATGAGCAGGGAGCTGTACCAGCAGCAGCACACATCAAACTGAGAAAGATATATGCCTCAGAAATCAGAGCTATTATTTCTGTCATTCCACACACACACACACACACACACACACACACACACACACATAATGAATAAACAGCTGTTGTAACAAAGGAATTCTGTGTGAGAAAGAAGAAGTTACTCTATCAACCTACCACACAGCACTGAGACAGGGGAAACAATCTATCCAGGAGATCTCTGCTGTGAGCAGAGCAATAGTGAGCCATTAATGCTGATGACTTTTGGCTAGAAATAAGGGATGACTGTACAGAGATTTGAGGCAATTTTGAGTTCTTCAAAAGTAGGAGTGTCAGTGTAGCAAGATGGTCACTTTCATTCAGTTCAGCAATACAACATCTGCCTGCAATTTGGGTTAAAGTGTAACAAAACCTGGGAATTTGACTTTCCTGAGTTTTGTTCCGTGCCCCTGTGATGTGTGACCCCCCCCCCCAGTTTGATCTGTAAAACTCACCTCTCTTTGGCAAAGGGCTTCTGATTGGCTTCAACGTGGAGTGGGCACTGCCGCATCCCCAGTGGCGTGCACACTCCTGCCCCGGCCTATCTGAATCCCCATTGTAAACAATCTAAATTACGAAGGCAAACTGCTCTGATTGCATGAGAACCCACGCAGGGGTATAGTTTATACACTTTTCAGCATGTTTCTGCACAGCTAATGTTTTAGTAAATGTGCTTCTTGTAGTGCAGCAAATGCCAGTGTGAAAAAAAATATTTAATTACATTTTTTACTACTTTAATTTGCACTTATGTGTCACTGTCTGGCAGAAGTGCTTGATAAATAATCCCCTAAGATTTGATTTGTTCTCTAGAGGTTCATGATATGCCCTTTAGTAATTTGTTTCTTCATTTCTAAACTTACCTTTGGGTCCCCATATATTAGCTGTTTACAACTTTTAATAATATGAAAATTACTATAAAAATAGTAATAATTAAAACTGCACAAACAAATGGTTACCATGGCTAAGGCTGAAATGCCAGTATTACCGTTACTATCCGAAAGTTGTGGCCAATAAATACATTCCCATGCTACAAAAACATTCCTCCCAGATATAAAAAGGAGTATCTAAATAAAAAGGGGTTTTCCACCGCTGAGGCCATGCCCACATGTCATTGATGAGATTGATGTTTGGCTTATCTGCAGTGGCATAACTAAATGTGATGGAGGGACTCCATTTTATTCGGGACAATGTTGTCGTTTTTATCTGGGGGGTTGTATGGGAATGTATTTATTGGACACACTTTTGTATAATGAAGGTAACACAGGCTCATTGACAGTCAGGTTGGGTGACACCAAAAGCCAGCACATCAGGGAGTGAAAGAGGTAAGTATATGCTGCTCAGTCCCTGATGCTATGGCGGATTAAGGTGGTGGGAGGTTAGCTGAACATAGCTTTAAGCTCACAGCTGTCTATTAACACCTCTCCCATCCCTTTTCAGTTTAGTAATTCCACTGCATTCTTGACAACAGTATTCGAAAACATTTTCGGATGACTTTTAAAATGTCTTCAAGGAAAACAAAACTATACTATGCCCTGAATGAAGGGGAACCCTCAGAGACATGCAAAGAATAGTTATTGTGTTTCACTGCTCTGCACACTACTTTGTTTTCTCCACAGGCTGCTAATGCTATTGAGGCTGTTATCTCCGCAATTTTCCATTCAAGATCACCGTATAGGTCTTCATAAGGATAATGACTTTTGACTGACAACAAATCAATGGGAATACAGCTATCTATTTAAGAACTTTCTTCTAACATATAATTGCCTGTAGAGTTTATTACAAGTTGGCTCATTATCACTATGGGACTAATAGTCAGAACGCAGCAACTAGAACCTAACGCAGCTTGAGGTTTCGAATATGCACTCTACACAGATATATACATCCCAAAACACGTTAGATTAAACACTAGAGCAAAATAAATGGCTTTACTGAGACAGAATGCAGACCTCTTAAGCAATAAGCTATTCTATTTTATGAGACTGTTAATAGCAGGAGTGACTTCTAGTGAATGGAGTGATACAAGCCCAATCTTTTAACAACTACTTTCTCTAATGCTTCTCTGGAAGTTCCAAACCATCATCTCCTACCAGCAGCCCGTGGGATGCCGAGTAAAAGTGCTAAGAAATATCTGCTTTTGCTTACAGTAGCTTTAAAGTCGAGGCAGCTGCAAAAAAAAACACCAGCATTGAAAATCCTCTAAATTTTAACATAAGTCCTAAAAGTAGAAAATCAAATTAAACAAATTCATCAAAAATGCCAGACCTGACAGTCAGGTGTGAAATGTTCTGTTTAATTAAAATAAATGGATCCATTGACATCTGATTTCATCACTTGTGGAAGCATATTATATCACGGCACAAAAGAGATTACAGCGCAACACAGAAGAAGAATTGTTGATGCTCATCAGGCAGGAAAAGGTTACAAAACTATATCTAAATAGCTTAGATCCCACCAATCCACACATGTACACATGGAGGAAATTTCAAAACATGATTACCTTCCCCAGTTGTCAACCAACAAAAATCAATACAAGAGCAAGACAATAGTTCCTGGGGTCACAAAGGAACCTAAAATACCATCTAACTAACTAATGCCTCTTTTCACATTAGCTAGTATTAATTTTCATTAATCTATCATCAGAAAGTCACTAAATGACAAAGGTGCACAAGGCAGGACCTTTTCAAATAAAAAAGGACTGGTACATGTCTGCAGTCTGAAAAAAACTAACCAAAACAAGGCTTTGGTCAAATGGGAAGCATTCCAACATAAAACCTTTATACCATCTGTGAAACATGGTGGTGGGAGGATATTGGTTTGAAAAAAAAACATGCTTTTTTTGCATCTGGTCCAGGGCAGCCTGCCATCATTGATGGAATAACCATAAGCACACACGTCTTTCTATCAAAGAATGGGTAAGAAGGACATCAAGTTTTAAAAAAGTCCTGACTTTCTTCTGTGGACTTTTCTTAATACTCCAGCATCTGGCTTCAATTGAAAATGATGGATGCCTCTGTACAACTGAAATCTGATAAAAAAGTTAGGTCCCCCGTAGCTACTTTCAATGGTAGAACTGCTAAACACCCCAAAGTAAAGCATGCGCGTAAGGGTATTGAAAATTTGAAATACCCCCAACAAACCATATTCCCTAAAAATAATACACCATAAGCTTTCTAGGTGTACCCAGATTGTTGTAATGAGCGCACCTTTCTGGAAGTAATCTTTGGTTGCACAGGGTTTCCCTAAAAAAGCAAAATAAAAAACAAGTTTTCCTAAAATATCTCAATATGCAAACAAGGAAAAACAAGCTAAATCTGAAAGTGCAAGGTCCCCCAAAGAGAACAATACCAACATTCATAGGTACTTTTACCTTTTTTTATCTAGCAGCCTATTTGAGATTTTGTTACCTTCTGTTGACAAGCCATTTTCACCATTTTCCCTGTGTAACTGTGACTTTTGTAGGAATTTCCAGGAAAAGTATATATGGTTTTCTTCAGCAGAGTTTGGGCTTTAACATAAAATGTGTTGTTTGTAATTTTTAAAAAAAATCTTTTTTTTCAAATGTTGCAGCATTTTTATTTAATAATTTTTAAAGGAAAACAATATTGCGTGTAAAGGTCTCCCAATTAAAACAGTATCCTTGTACCAGTAGCCCCCTGTTACTGCCCAGGAGAGCCCACCAAAGTGAAATGAGTGATTTAAGGCATTTTTTAAATAAAATATAACTACTATCTGCACTATCAAGGGTTGTATCAGTAGCCCCCTGTTACTGCCCAGGAGAGCCCACCAAAGTGAAATTAGTGATTTAAGGCATTTTTTAAATAAAATATAACTACTATCTGCACTATCAAGGGTTGTATCAGTAACCCCCTGTTACTGCCCAGGAGAGCCCACCAAAGTGAAATGAGTGATTTAAGGCATTTTTAAAATAAAATATAACTACTATCTGCACTATGAAGGGTTACATTAAAAAAAAAGGGAGTGGGGTTAAAACCCTTAAAAATGTAAAAAAATGGCCTGAGCACCAGCTCCTGGTAACTTGTAGACCAGGGCGCAGGGCTGGCATCCTGGCACTGAAGCTATGTACCCCTCACGGGCCTCAGGGTCTTGTGCGGCTTTGGAAAGGCAGGCAATAGGGCTGGATATAAATGACAAGACACCCGCTTGCCGCAAGTGACTTGCCAGCCCCTAAAGCCCGCTGAACTGGTATAAGGGTCTCATTGACCCCTTACCAGTTCACAAAGGGTTAAATGTAAAAAAATACACACTCACAGTAAGACAAAAGTATTTTATGATTTATTTTTATATACTTACCTCCAATCCATTCCCATCAGTGCCCCACATCAATCACCCACATCAATCACTCAGAACCCAATAATGGGTTGGCATAGGTCTGTTGCCACAAGTGCATCATGCCAGGAGAAGGCAGCTTGCACTTAGTCACCTGGGCCCAGTAACCACATGTCTACCCTGCCTATATGATTTGTACACCGCCCCTGGATGCAGGCATCCTGTAAGACTACTTCACACACCCAAGGTGGAGGGTACTTTACCATTGTCCCATATTCAAAGCCTGCTGATTTTTGCTCTAGGTATTAAAATTTGGTTCTTGTCCCAGACCAAGCTGCCAAGGCACAACACTAATTCTAGGGAGCATTAACAATGTATTTTGTGTTTAAAGTCTAACTTTAGGAATAGCCTTAACATCAGAACTGGTTTGCTATAATCCTCAGGCTCCTGAAAGTTTACATTTACCGGTATATTCTCACCATACTGTCAGGACTGTACCGAACACCTGTCTGTCTTGAGCTGGTAACCCCCAATCTCCACCGCCTCTTCTGCCTATAGACAAGCCCCCGCTTGTAGGAGACACGGGTAATGCCTCTCCCAGTCGGTTGCCCCCAGGACTTATAGGGCGCAAAGGATACCAGCTTAAGGTGCAGACTGATGAACGGCAGGGAGTCCCGAATGAGGATGCCGGATGGCAGAAGTCCAAATACAGGCCGAGGTCAAACCAGGAGGTCACAGGGCGAGGTATCCGAAGGAGGTAACAAAGAGTAGTCAAACGAGCCGAGGTCAAATCCAGGAGGTCACGGTGCGAGGTATCAGAGGGGTCAGGCAGAATCGTGGTCAGGCAAGCGAAAGGTCAGGGCAGGCAGCAAGCAAGGGAAGTCGAGGTCCAAAAGCTGAATAATAACAGGAGACACTGTAACACACATCCAGAACCCAGAGGCTATAACGGGCACTGGGAACCAAAAGCAGAACAGCTTTATAGAAGATACTGGCCATTGGGGAAAAGGGACAATGGAGGGAATCAAGGTGATTGGTGCATACAATAATAATGGGATCGGTCCCAGGAGCTGGACGGCCCAGGCCAGACAGGCCGACCAGTCCCTGGGTCCGACTCCAGGAACCAGCTGCAGATTGGCCACTTAAAACTCGCCCCCGGCGGGCGCGCTGGGGAAAGCGCCGCCGGGGGGGATAAAGGAGACGTGCGCGCGCGAGCACGAAGCGAGTCAGGCGCGACTCCGCCTGGAGGACGCAGCACCACGCCACCAGGAAGAGCAGCAGGCCGGCGCAGCCGCGCGGAGCGGGCTGCGACGCGGCCATCGACAGCGTCCTGCGCCGCCAGCCCCTGGACCCCACGGCGGTGCCGAGGGGACGGGAGACCCGGGGACCGCCGGGCAGCAGCCCGCTGAAGCCCACCCGACAGCGCGCCGCGGGACCCGGCACGGCGACAGGGTAAGTGTCTAACATTACCCCCCCCCCTGAGGAGGGGCCACTGGACCCTCCAAGCTGGGTTTCAAAGGATTCTCCTTGTGAAATCTCTTTACCAAATTCTGCGCATGAACCTCTCTGGCCGGAACCCAAGATCTTTCTTCCGGGCCGTACCCCTTCCAGTCAATTAAATACTGAAGAGAGTTCCTAAAAAGGCGGGAGTCAAGAATCCGGGCAATTTCAAATTCCTGATGCCCATCGACTAACACAGGACTAGGGGGACTATTGGGTTCATGGTTTCTAGCAGGCTTAAGAAGAGAAACGTGAAAAGATCTACAAATTTTCATGGACGAAGGGAGGGCTAACTGATACGTAACCTGATTGATTTTCCGTGCTATGGGGAAGGGGCCAATAAATTTAGGCCCTAACTTAGCGGAGGGTTGGCGTAAGGCCAAGTTCTTAGTTGAAAGCCAAACCCAGTCTCCCACCTTATAACCAGGGTTAGAGGAACGTTTGCGATCTGAAAATTTTTTCTGTTGAAGAGCGGCCTTAGTCAGATGCTGTTGGATCTTATTCCATTCCTCTGGCCATTTGGAAACCCATTCATCCACGGAGGGAACTCTAGAGGGTTGGTCCGGAAGGGCAGAAAACTTTTTAATGAACCTCCTATAAAAATTAGCGAAGCCCAGAAACCTTTGCAGGCCCTTCAGATCCCTGGGCTGCTCCCATTCTAAGACTGCCTTCACTTTAGACTGATCCATGGATAGACCAGATTTAGAAATAATGTAACCGAGAAATGGAACCTCTGATACTTCAAATTGACATTTCTTTAACTTAGCATATAAACAGTTTTCCCTGAGTTTTTGCAAGACCATACACACATGTTTGCGATGTTCGTCAAGGGACGAAGAAAAAATCAGAATGTCGTCTAAATAAACGACCACAAAACGGCCAAGATAGTCCCTAAAAATTTTGTTAACGAAACTTTGAAAGACCGCAGGGGCATTGCACAAGCCAAAAGGCATTACCAAATACTCATAATGCCCCTCAAGGGTATTGAAGGCCGTCTTCCACTCGTCCCCCTGCCTAATTCTAATGAGGTTATAGGCCCCCCGGAGGTCGAGTTTGGAAAAAACCTGCGCCCCAACCACCTGTGTAAATAATCCCTCAATAAGTGGTAGGGGATACTTATTTTTTATAGTGATGTTATTTAAACCCTGATAATCAATACAGGGGCGGAGTCCCCCATCTTCCTTTTCTACAAAAAAAAACCCTGCTCCTGCCGGGGAAGATGATGGTCGAATAAACCCCTTCTCTAGGTTCTCCGCAATATATTCCCGCATGGCAAGGGTTTCAGTTCGGGTTAAATTAAATATTCTCCCTCTGGGAGGCATGGTACCGGGGAGAAGTTCAATAGGGCAATCCCATGGTCTATGGGGAGGAAGTTTGTCTGCCGCCCTTTCAGAAAAGACATCAGCAAACTCTAAGTACGGAGTGGGGACTCCAGCTGGAGCTAGATGCGCAACCCTGACCGGAAGTTCCAAACAACTCTGAAAACATTGGTGCCCCCACTTTACGATTTGCCCTGAGACCCAGTCAATTTGGGGATTGTGCTCCCGTAACCATGGCAATCCCAAAATTAGAGGGGTACTAGGCATACTCAAGACCAAAAAACTGATTACTTCAGAGTGATTGGCTCCCACTTTGAACTGTACAGGAGGGATTCTGAACCGAACTAAACCCCCGGCCACCGGTGTGCCATCAATGGCAGAGACCCGGATGGGAGTCGGCAAGGGCTGGATCATAATTCCTAAACTCTGCGCTAACTCAGAGTCTAGGAAGTTCCCAGCTGCTCCGGAGTCTAGGAGAGCCTTCAAATTCAGAAATTTAAAATTAATTTTTATCTGAACTGGAATAAGAACTGGAGACGATACTTGAGGTGATACCTTACAGCCTAGGAGGGCCCCCTCGAAACCCCCTAGGCTCTGGAGTTTCCCGACGGCTTCTTTGGGCATAGTCTGACCATATGGCCGGTTCCACCACAGTACAGACATAGCCCCTCGGATAAGCGTCGTCGTCTCTCGACTTCGGTGAGCCTTGTGGCACCCAGTTGCATGGGCTCTTCCGAAGGTTGTGCTACTGGGGCCTCAGATCTTGAAGCTGTCTCAGCATGCGCCCCTTTTTCTTGGCGTCTTTCCCGAAGCCGACGGTCAATGCGAATGGCGAGGTGCATTAACTCGTCTAGGGTCTGAGGTTCCGGATAATTCACCAAGGTGTCCTTGACGGAATCGGCCAATCCAAGCCGGAATTGACCGCAGAGGGCAGGATTGTTCCAGCGGGAGTCTACTGCCCAGCGACGGAATTCCGAGCAATAATCTTCGGCTGGACGACGTCCCTGGCGAAGAGTACGCAACTTGGCATCAGCTGTGGCCCCTTTGTCAGGATCATCATAAAGAACCTCCATCGCGGAGAAAAAACTGTCCACAGAGAGACGAACAGGATCCTGGGATGACAAACTAAAGGCCCAGGATTGAGGATCTCCTTGAAGGAGGGAGATAATCAACCCGACCCTCTGCTCTTGTGACCCTGAAGAGACAGGACGGAGCTGGAAGTACAATTTGCAAGAGTCCCGGAAGTTGGCAAATTTCGCCCTGTCGCCGTGAAATTTTTCTGGGAGTGGAATTTTTGGTTCCACAAACATTGCGGCCGGAGTCCCCTGAGGACTGGGGACGTTAGGAGCAGGACGGTTCTCCTGGGCCGCAACCCGATGAGCCAGGTGCTCTACCGCCGCTGTTAAGGCTTGCACCTGTTCCAGGATTTGGTCCATTCTTCAGGCCCGTTATACTGTCAGGACTGTACCGAACACCTGTCTGTCTTGAGCTGGTAACCCCCAATCTCCACCGCCTCTTCTGCCTATAGACAAGCCCCCGCTTGTAGGAGACACGGGTAATGCCTCTCCCAGTCGGTTGCCCCCAGGACTTATAGGGCGCAAAGGATACCAGCTTAAGGTGCAGACTGATGAACGGCAGGGAGTCCCGAATGAGGATGCCGGATGGCAGAAGTCCAAATACAGGCCGAGGTCAAACCAGGAGGTCACAGGGCGAGGTATCCGAAGGAGGTAACAAAGAGTAGTCAAACGAGCCGAGGTCAAATCCAGGAGGTCACGGTGCGAGGTATCAGAGGGGTCAGGCAGAATCGTGGTCAGGCAAGCGAAAGGTCAGGGCAGGCAGCAAGCAAGGGAAGTCGAGGTCCAAAAGCCGAATAATAACAGGAGACACTGTAACACACATCCAGAACCCAGAGGCTATAACGGGCACTGGGAACCAAAAGCAGAACAACTTTATAGAAGATACTGGCCATTGGGGAAAAGGGACAATGGAGGGAATCAAGGTGATTGGTGCATACAATAATAATGGGATCGGTCCCAGGAGCTGGACGGCCCAGGCCAGACAGGCCGACCAGTCCCTGGGTCCGACTCCAGGAACCAGCTGCAGATTGGCCACTTTAAACTCGCCCCCGGCGGACGCGCTGGGGAAAGCGCCGCCGGGGGGGATAAAGGAGACGTGCTCGCGCGCTCGCGAGCACGAAGCGAGTCAGGCGCGCCCCCGCCTGGAGGACGCAGCACCATGCCACCAGGAAGAGCAGCAGGCCGGCGCAGCCGCGCGGAGCGGGCTGCGACGCGGCCATCGACAGCGTCCTGCGCCGCCAGCCCCTGGACCCCACGGCGGTGCCGAGGGGACGGGAGACCCGGGGACCGCCGGGCAGCAGCCCGCTGAAGCCCACCCGACAGCGCGCCGCGGGACCCGGCACGGCGACAGGGTAAGTGTCTAACACATACTCTCTCTTGACCAGTAGACCCCCTTGCAACAACCAAGTGAGATATAAGTAACAGCGTCACTGCAGTAGTCTTAAATAGCTACATCACAAGCTCATGCTTATGTATGCCTGTGACTGCAAACAGAATGTTAATTGTGTATTAATACTACTCACATCTGGTGAACAAAACAACTACATTTTGAAAGTTAGAAAAGACAGAGCTATTGGTCATCTCCATTGTACAACATTGTAGTATGGCTCTGTAATTTTCTATACTGTTTCTTTCCTGTCTTTGCTGTATTAATGTCTATGGAAAACTTGAAAACTCAATAAAGATATATATTACAAAAATATTGCTGCTAGAACCAAAACAACCAAGCTTTTCTTTTAGCTTCACAATATTAACTCTTGGCTGATAAAGGGTCCTTAAATTCTCATATTCTTTCTGGTCACTTGGGTTTTGACTGTCCAGAGTAATTAAAACCTTAGATTAGTGCACACGCCAATCCTTTCAATTAACCTAAGTGAATCAAAACAGCTTGGATTAGCATTTAATCAGACAAGGCAGCATGTTGTATTGAAGTGTGCACTGCATCACATGTTATAAACTGCTAATGTCTGATATAAAGATAACACATGTTTAGGTTTTAAAGGGATAATGCATAAGATTTTTTAAAATGGGGATCGCACATTATGATCATCATGTGTTTAACAAGGAGCAACAACCTCCCTAGAGTCTATAAGACTTTAGAGCTGGTGGTCTCACACTTTGTGGTACATCCGGTATTGCGATGCCCTACGGTATGTATCCTCGGGGATGGCCACTCGCTGGAGATCCAACTCTACATTCCCACTATACCTATAATCTAGATATGTACCGGCATCAGGCAGTTCTAAATGGCTGGCCCAGGTACACACAGCAGTGCAGAAGGAACAAGACCCAAGTGAAAATCATGGTTTTGTTCCTCTTCAAAAGCCTTTAAAATATATACTATTTACATTTTTGTACTAGCACCATTTTATACATCAAAATATAGAAAATCAAAATGATTTATTATAAAAAAGCAATTTTAGTATGTGTCCATCACATTACTAGATTATGTGTATTATGTGCTTCACTATATGTGAATAAAATTAAGCAGCCTAATAAATGCAGATTGCAATGGAATTCTCCGGTTACAGGCTGGATTGTGACAGGCTAGCATGACATTCCAATGCTGACTACATCAGACTGCCGGGGACTAAGCTGCTTCAAGGACATCTAGGAGTCACTCACCATGATGATGGCACCATCTGCCCTAATGCTGCTCAATAGGGAAATATATGACATAGGACAGTAGATGTATGAGGAATAGAAATAGAAAGTTGTCACATTACCATAACTTAATTAAGCAAAATAATGAATTGGCAATTTACATAAATCGACATACATTTGTATGACATGAATGAATTCAATGATAATTAGTCATTTACTATTACTAAAAATAGTTTGGGGTCCACTAATAGAGCAAAAGATCTAAGCATTGCATGTGCATGCCGCCATCAGCTCCTCCCTTTCATGTAAATCAATTCACCCATTCGGGCCCTATTTTTGTGGCTTGCCTAGCCGTTGGGTTCTCTTTTCATTGTATGGCTGATTCCTAGGGTCCTATGCAGGAAGATGTTGGACTTGTTTCATTCGTATTTGCATTGTGCATTTACAGTAATGCTTGAAAGGCTTTGAATCCTGCAGAATGTTTTAAATGTTTGCATAGATTTGACCTATAACTACATCAGATTTCCACACAAGTCCTTGAAGTTTATAGTTTGAGGAAATGATCCAATATCACATACAGTATCTGTGCAGGACCGTATTTAGTGTTCATGCTGCCCTAGGCACTTCAAGTGCTTGCGCCCTTTTTTGCTGACATTGAGCAGGGCCAGCTAGAGACAAAAAAAAACTGAAGGAGAAAATGAATAGAAGGAATGACAGAAAAAATAGAAGGAAAGAGAAAAGAAAAAAGAATGGCATAAAAAAAGAATAGATGGAAAGAAAGAAAAAGACAAGAAGGAAAGAATAGAATGAAAGAAACAAAGAATGGACTGAAAGAAATAATAGAAGTAAAGATGAAAGAAAGAAAGGTAATGGCAGAAAAAAACAGGTGACACCAAGAAACAAAGAATAAATGGAAATAAAAGAATAAAAGGAAAGAAACAAAGGTGGGCCCCCCTGAATGTGCTGACGCTTGCCATGACATCGTGGTTCGCCAATATAAAAAATAAATGTGTGTAGGGAAGAGAGGTTGCAAGGGGAGAAATGCAAAGGAGCATGCATTCTATTATATATATTACAGGCTTCCCAGCTCCCAACACACAGGAGTCACATGGCCACAGCAATAAAGGGGAGAGGATGGAGTTGCAGCTGCCTTAATGCCCTCCCCCCCCCCCCCCCAAATGCTCGGGAGCATTTGTAAGGAAGCATTAATGTGGAAACAACTTTTTTTTTTCTTTTTTTTACTATAGCAGTAACGTCTGCACCTCCCCCCCTCCTGCAGGTGGCCACCCTAGGCACAGGCCTAGGTTTGTCTAATGGTAAATACAGCCCTGTATCTGTGTAAAAAGAATGTAAATCATTGCTTTCAGGATCTAGTATGACCCCCCGTTGTGAAGCAATAACTACATCTAAAATATTCTGGTAACTTTTGATTAGTCCTGAATATTGGTGTGATGCCCAGCGGGACACCTGCCTTCTCTGAGCTGACGACTCCCAATCCCCGCTGCCACTTCCACCTATAGTCAAGTCTGCCAGAACGCTTGATACGCCTTACTGGACACGGTTGCCACAGGTCTTAAAAGGAGAAAAGGATGTCAGCTTACGGTGACGGGAGATGAACCGCAAGGGTATTCTAAGGCCGAGGTCATAAACAGGTAATCTGTCCGAGGATGCGTCTATACGCAGGGATGAGACAGGAGCGTAGGCAAGAATATCCAAAGGGTAGGTAGCCAGAGGTAGCGAGGTATCCAAAAAAGGGGCAGGCATGTTCAAGGTCAGGATCAGGTGGCAAACTGGGAAGGTCGATAAAAGTCCTTCAGATTCAATCACACGCTAAGCATAAGAAACTATAACAGGCACTGAGGACAGGGCAAGATCCCTATTTAAACCAGACCAACAGCCTGGCACAATTGGAAAATAAAGGCAGCGGCCATTTTGGAGCTTTCTCTTCCAGCATCTCAGCCATGCTGCTGCCTGGATTCAATTGACATAACTTACAATGCACAGTAACAGGAAGCCTAGCAGCACTTCCTGTTTGCAGGCGGCCTGCAAATGCATTAGCCGCCATCTTGTTTTTAGAATTTACCAAAGCAAGATTTAGAAAAGGCTAAATGGATTTTTATGTGCAGCAATCTAAATTGCCCTGGAGAAGGATGCATATGAGCACTGTTTGTTGTGTTGGTCTGGTTTTAATCATTTTTGACTGTTGGGCCACTTTAAGGAGTGACTGGCCAGCACCTACCACTGGCAGTGCGTTTTTTCCCAGACAGAGGGGCGCACACATGAGTGCGCACCCACAAATCTAGAGGGGAGCGAGAGCGGCATGCCGTGCTCTCCGACTTCCAGGAGCAGCGAATGCGCCCAGCTGCAGGCAGATGAAGCTCATTGCGAATCACCTAGTACAGGTAAGTTTCTTACAAACGGTTTGGAGGAATGTTGGCCCATTCCAAATCTAGTATGTTGATGGGTTTCCTCCCATAAACTGCTCGCTTCAACTCCTTCCAGAACATTTGTGTTTGGTCAGGAACATGTCAAAACTTTAATTTTATTCTTGTTTACCATTCTTCAGTAGAATGCCTTGTCTTGGGGTCATTGTCTTGCTGCATGACTCACATTCTTATGAGATTCAGCTTACTGAGATTTCCCTTTTAGAATGTAATGGTACAATTGAGAATACATTTTCCATCAAGAGAGCCAAGCTATTTTGGCTCAAATGCAGAGGAATAAGGCAAAACCATTATACTACCGATACCGGGTTTCACAGATGGCATGAGGTTTTCATTCTGTAACGTTTTAAATTCTCTAAACATAAACTGAAAGGTGTTTTATGCACTTTAAATGGTTGTTTGTTTATTTAAACGACCCATATGTATTAACCAGGTGTTTCTTGAGATATTTAGAAAATGCGCACTGGTACTTGATATCAAACAGTTGGGAGCCCCCTGGTTTATACTGTACGATAGTTTGAGGCAACAATCACAAGGTAGTGTCCAAGTTATGTGTGTATATGGTAGAGCTAATTCCATAGTTGGTATGATCTGTGTGAGCCTATCAGTCAGGAGACACATTAGGAAATTTTTGGGGGCTGTTCTCTTGTCAAGTATGGCCTCCACACCATTTACTGGTAATTTATGTCAGCTGAACCCTCTGAAGTTTCTTTTTTTGCTTACTGCCAGGAGACTGTAAGTACAGTATATAGAAAGACCTATGTCATCTTAATACAACAACTGACTTAACGGTACTGAACATTGCTGGTGATGATATGGCTATACTTGAAATCCTTAAATGTTAGCACCAGCAAGATCTATACTTGGGAGTTCTGCACATTTTTAGGGTTGGCCTGTACTTTCCCCTAACCAAATGCTTTATGTCCTCTATAGATAACCGCGTGATGCATGATTCTGTGACCAGCTGCTACTGAAAAGTGACTTTTATCACTTTTTATCTTTTACATTCAGCATCAAAGCTAACTCTGTATTCATAAGCCTCAGTATTTACCTACCTGAACTTGCTATAAAAGATTAGTTATGAAGTTCTGGGCTTCTGAATCTGTTTTACGCTAATATAAAACTCAAAATAAAGACCAACACTGCCCTCTGCTGGTTTTGGTTTGGAAAATATTTTCTTTCTATGTAAAACATGAAATTATATACCGGTAACTGTAAACACAGCCTGGATGAATCTGAACCTTAAAGCAGAACTTCAGTCAAATCATCCAGACTTTATAAATCACCTTCCCTTTTAACTGTAGATGAGAGTACATGGATCATACCATACAGCATAAGCCTAGGTTTCACAGTAAAGAGCCAGATATCCAGAAGGTTTCTGACCCCCCCGACCTGTCATCCTACCCTGGCACTGAGGCAGGATGGGGGGGGGGGGGTTACAAATAAAAGACCCATACTTTATCCAGACACCTGTACCACAAGTCTGGTGCTCCGGATTCTAGCCGCCGCCAACTTTGTCAGAAGACACTGCTACAATTCCGCCTGTCCATTCATGTGAATGAGTGGTGGGAGCATGCGCGGACCCGGGGGATGCGGCTTTGCGTCCTTTCTTGCGATTGGCACCCCGGCTCAGGAGGAGAGCCGCTGGCACATTGACAAGGTGAGGGTTTTTTTTATTTGTAACCCCTCGTTCGGCCTCAGTGCTAGGTGTTAGGGTGGCAGGGCCAGGGGGTCATACTTGACTGAAGTTCTGCTTTAACAAATAGCAGCTCTTTTTAGGGAGAAAACCCTTAAACTAGTTTCTGACGCAAAAAAGTCTGCAGACTTTATAAATCACCCTTTTCACTGTAGATGGGGGGGGGGGGGGGGGGCAATGGCTCATACCATACAGCATAAGCCTACGTTTCACAATAAAGTGCCAGATAACCACAAGATACCTACAAATGGCACAGAAACTGGGCAGACCCATTATACAGAAAATTACATAAGACAAAACAGGTCAGTTAGAACAAAGGTTAGAGCTCCATTCTGCTATCTGGGAAAGAGTGGCAAAGTACACAGGACATGCACAGCTAGCCCAGCACATTTAGGGCCAGGAGAGGCAGTGAAGTTCTCCATTATATTATCCCAGACTGGTAATATTCATATAAGAGAGGAATTGGCCTAGAGGGCCCTTTCCAGCAAGGTCTGAAGTTACCAATCAATCCCAAAACCACAGCAGTGGTGGACTTTAGGGACCCAAAGGATGTGTCTGCAACCCTGTCTAGTGGCAAACCAACCACTATTAATCTTGACTACTTTCCTGAAATTACCATCCTACCTGCTGTTCAAATATGATTGTTGGACATACTACACCTGACTGCCATGTGAAGGTGAAGATCATTCTGAGCATTATTAACAACTATTAAGCTCAAAGAAGGGACCTAACCAATAGTTGGTTATTAAGGGCATAGATCTCTTTCAACAGCTTCAGACGAACCACAAATAGATCAGACATTGTATTATCTCTACCCTGGTGAAACCCCTGTGTCCTAAGATACACAAGGAAGGGTCTATCTGAGACAAAGTCTCAGCATCATCAACTCTGAGACTTACAATAACCCAGGTCACGTGGGTTTGTACTGGAGCCCTGTCTATGACATATTTAAAGTACAGTTCTTCTAGCATTGCACCATAAGATCATCATTTTCACCCATTGGGGTCGATTCAGAGCCAGGTAAGAATTCTCACTCTTTTTTTAGGGGAAAAAACTGCCATTGACTTTCATTGTCTACCTTGGGTAAATTTCCACCCAGTAGACAATAGTTTTCTCTCCAAAAAAGTAATAATTCTCACCTGGTTTTGAATCAACCCCATTGTGGCAAACCTGTAGATGGAGGAGGTATAAGAGGTCACATTAAGGCAGTAGATCATAATATCAGGTTTACACAAGAAGATGTGCAAAAGAATGCATTTGGATTTCTTTGGCTGTTTTGTAAAAGACAAAGAAGGTTTGGAAGGCTGGAAAAAAAGGAAACCCATTTAAGTACTGTCTGACTGACATGAAATGAAGACCAGAAATATACGGTTTGTCTGACACACAAAATTATTTGTAAAGAGAATGTTGTGTTTGGTCAATACAGTGGCTCCAGTCAGACCTGAAACAAATATCTCAAATGATGACAAAGAAAACAAGATTTTTAGATTAAATAATCTTGGAGGTACAGTCAATGAACCCTGGTAATGAGCTCTAAATATTTAAAAAATGAAGAGGGAAAAATGTACTGCTTAAACAGTTCACTCTTCCATTAAAGGCTATCTTAGGCCCTTATTTATCACGGGCTAGCGCCAGGTAGTGTCTGACGAGCGCCAGGTAGCGGCAGCTAATGGCGACTACCGACTCAAGTACGCCCGGCGGCGGTCACAATGACGCATTTATCAAGCAAAATGAGGCTAGCGCTGGCGAGAGCGACGGCTAGCGTGGCATTCATCATGAAGCCGCCTGGACCGAACAGCGCCGCTGCAAATTCCCTCACAGCGCCAGGTATGAGCTGTCGCTCCCTGGCGATGTCCAATGCATTTCAATGGAGCAATCTATAATTAATCATAATTAATTGGTATTAATTTTTTTATTTTTTATTTTTTAATGTCAAAAATTCGGAGACCACTTCTGCAATGTTAGGATTTATTTTTAAGTCAAAAAAAATTTTAAAAATAATTTGTGCAGAATTGATCTAACAGGTCTGATATTAATGTATTCATATTACAAAATGATTCTATAAACATGTATAATGTTACATTCAAAAAATATGGTTGTTTAGGGGTTAAAAACTAGTTAACACCCATCGCCGCCAGCGCTCTCGGGGTTTAAACAAGGAATGGACAGCGACAGCACATTCGGAGCGTGATTTGTTAATGAATATGAAGCTAGCCGTTCGCTCTGGCCATTCGTTGTCAGGCGCTCACATACAACGCTGAACCTGTGAAACAGCGACCCCTAAGCCCGTATTCAACATTACCGCACACCGACTGAGTCGCTGTCATCAAGCTAACGCCGGCCAAGCACAGCGAATACTGGCTGGCGCTGAAAAAATCACGCTACAGTCGCTCATCTGGCGCTACCTGGCGCTATTAATGAATCGGCCTCTTAGCCTAGTTTGGGTGTCTTCGAAATGTTGATAATAAATTAGACTAGAACATATTGCTATTCAAATTACCTTTACTCTCCTGTTGCAAGCTTCCAAGTCTGGTTACTTGCACATGCCCCAGAATTCCATGGGTACCAGACCCCGCATCAGAGACTCACAGTGACTATGCAGGCCCAATTCAATTTACTGCAATAGAGGGGGCTGGCATGCCTGAAGTGGAGTGGGGTGGGGTGAAGCTATGACTGACAAAGGGGCTTGGTTAGTTGCGCATGGGCGAGAGTGGCAGCAGCATGTAATACTGACAGGGGGACCAAATCTCAAAACCACTACATTTCTGCGCACTGGACCAGGAGGAAGCTGATTTTTGTAACTTTACAGTCATTTCAAATTTAATTTCAACTAGAATTGCATATTAGGTTCAATTTATTCATCAAAAAGCATGTGAGATATAGCCAGGTCTATTTTGAATTAAAAAAAAAAGAATATAGCTTATTTGTCTTGTAGAGGTCAACTATGGCCAACTAATTGGTAGAGTAAAAAATAAAATAAAGTTAAAGTCCTGCATGCCTGAAAAAACGCAAGTTAAACGCAACGTAATGCAGCAGAAACACAAAAGTAACAAAAAAGTAAAATGCAGGATGTTAAGGTAGCCTTAAAGGATACTCAGAAAAACATCTTAAGACACCCTTGTCACATAAAATGGATCGTATTTCAAGCCCCTTTTGTGGTCACAGGCAAATTTGGCAATATTGTAATTTAAATATATCATTTAATTTTAAAACAGTAAGTAAATCTCTATAGATTAATAGAGATGTATATTTTCTGGAGCGAAAAGGGTTTACTTTAAAGTAGTTTAAGGAGTTGGGGAAGGAGGAGTAAAGGACATTTAATACAATTTGCCCTTGTACATGATGTGTAATTTACCTTGACATACTGATCTAAAAAAATAGTTTAGCTTATAATATATAGCTGGTCCCTCATATTCTGGTCTAGACAAGGCCTAACATAAAAAACAAGCGTACTTCTCTATAACAGCTACGATATCATATTGGAATGACTCAATAAAATGATATAATGGATCCAGTCACAAGTGACACTGGATAAATGTTTCTGCCACAGGGGAACAAGTTCCCTCCGTAATATTTACCTCAGTGATTATTCCATGATGATGTCTTTCAATGCCACCATAAAGCACAGTCATAAGGAAGGTGACATTGTACAACACTGACTGTATTTCATGATTGTGAACATTTTACTTACCCAACACTCTTCCAAGGAAAAGAGCCTTTGGTCCATTAAATTGAGTTTCAGAAGAAGGCGGAAGATTGTATTTGGCTGGTGGGTAATGATCGAGCTGGAAAGAAGAAATAGGAGCAGAGTGAGGCATTGCTATTTAAATAGAAGCTATGCAACATTATATTCCACGCTGTCAGCTCTTTTTTAATATCACATTTGTGAATCCCTTAACAACAAACAAAAGGCTCATTGTCCTTGAAAACTAAGACAATTATTAGTACAATTGATTAAAGGAGCTGTATTGTCAAACTGCCTAATATTAAAAATCCATGCCAGATAGTAAGAGGAGGGGTCAGTTATACACCCCAATTAAAGAATATTCCAGCCACATGTGTAGTTATATTCTTCTAGTAGAAAAAAAAACTCAGGGTTTAGAGGTTTCTAAGTGTACCATTCCACTTTTGCATGCCTTTCTCCTGACCCAGCCTGTGTGGGGCAGCAACATTAACCACTCTTATTATCTGTCCAAAGCATTGCATACAGCTGCATGGAAGGTAAGGTGAGTATTCTTGTAATTTGGTCCTATTTTTGAAAAATGTATATATTTGTTATGAAATTGTTTGGGGTTTGTTCTACAAGGTAGGCAAAAGCAGGCTCTGATATTTCAAATTTAAGTTTAGATTGCTGGTAAAACCCTGGAAGGTGGATTGAAGTTTGGTCAGTAAAAGAAGATGGGTAGATTCAGCTGGTCAGCCAAGTCTGACTTTCCAGTTAAGGAACTAAACAAAGACGCTACATGTTTTTGAGCTGAAGGTTTGGCCCTTGCTTGGGAAAAGCCATAAAGATAGTCCTGGGAGCAATTGCCCTGGAGCCAGAGGTGCTGTGTGCATGGCTGACCCACACTTAAGAGGACCAGAAAGGCTGACAAAACCCAGCAAAAGGGTTTGGAGTCTGGTCAGTAAGAGAAGCAGAGTAGATTCAGCCAGTCATCTAGCCCAGTCTGACCTTCCTGGTCAGGGACTGAACAGAGAAGCTATCAAACCTTATGTGACACATGCTCATGAGTTGAAGGTTGTGCCCATTGCATGGGAGCCAGTGCCCTGAAGCCAAAGGCGCTGTTTGCAGGGCTGGCCTACTTTCAATAAGATTAGAAAGGTGTCTATTGGCTACTGTATATGCATAGTGAACTGCTGAGCATGAGTAGACCAGTAAGGACTCTCTTCCATGTTAGTTTACAAGCTATCAAACCTTATGGGACACATACTCATGAGTTGAAGGCTGTGCCCATTGCATGGGAGCCAGTGCCCTGAAGCCAAAGGTGCTGTGTGCAGGGCTGGCCTACTTTCAATAGGGCTAGAAAGGTGTCTATCGGTTACTGTATATGCATAGTGAACTGCTGAGCATGAGTAGACCAGTAAGGACTCTCTTCCATGTTAGTTTCCAAGCTATCAAACCTTATGGGACACATACTCATGAGTTGAAGGTTGTGCCCTTTGCATGGGAGCCAGTGCCCTGAAGCCAAAGGTGATGTGTGCAGGGCTGGCCTAATTTCAATAGGGCTAGAAAGGTGTCTGTTGGTTACTGCATATGCGTTGCGAACTACTGAGCATGAGTAGAACAGCTCTCTTGTTGGTTTCTGAGATATCAAAAGGACTTTCCCCACAAATGTGAGGTGCTCAAGCCAGGAATAGACTGCTTTCTTTTTTGATCTAAGGGCAACATTGTTTTATTGTTCCACATCAAGGCCACAATAAAATGGAAGAAGCAAAAACACAAACAGTTACCCGCAGATGCCCACATCTATATATGCAAATATGGGCAGAAGTGAGGTAGGAAGAAATGGGCTTGGGTGAGGCAGAAACAAGGAGAGGTGGGCAAAATGTAATGCTGGAAAATGTGAGGCTGGTTAAGGTGTGGTGAGAAGAAGCGGGTAGTGCTATGAACATTAGAAAAAGCTATACAGGCAATTTGCCCACCCCCAAGCCCACACCCACCCAGACCCCCTTCAGCATAGACCTGTCCTTTCCTAGACCGGTGACTTGTGCATTCATAGACATTTACAATTCTTAACCATATCCTATCTTTAGGGATGGAAACTGCTGGCACGTCTCGAGGAATATATGGCCACTAATTTAGACAGGTGAGATCATTGTTTTAATAAAAAAACTCTCTAAAAGGTATTGAGAAGACTTAAATGAACTAAAATATGAATTAATTTGATCCTGAAGTTTTGTTTTTATTTAATAACAGAAGATTCTCTTTTATTCTTTCATTTATTACAGACATCATCTGTATATAGCGAAGTCATGCTTCCAGACTGCAAGCAGCAATGTATGATGGTGCCCTATATCAGACTAGTCACACAGGGACTCTCACTCTACGACTGGCACCATCTTGAATGATTTTCTGCCAGGCTGCAGATGTCTAAATATTCCTGTAATCTCCACTCCTATCGCAGCCCCGTGCTGGAGAGCAGCTAACGATTGCTGATAAAGCATCTCTACATGGGCTTAATACGCCACTAATGTGATATAATTAAGCAACCAGATGGCTCCTGCTTATTAAAAGTGATTTTTTCTTAAATATTCAGGAATGTTCCTAGACTCCCACTAGTTTCTCAGAGGTGTATCATTATGTTAATTTAAACAGATAATGTGAACGTGCAGTTCCCATTTTAAAATTCACCATTTTTCAACATAGGATGTCAAGCTATAAATGAAATTAGACTTTTGTGGCAAGTTTACTTTTTCCGGTGACAGCTCTGTACGTTTGTGTTGCTGTGCTGTGCTATTTGGCTCAATAAAATTCCTTCACATTAAAATGGTTTCATTTAATGCTTAAAGCAGAACAAAACCAGGGAATTTGACTTTCCCGGATTTTGTTCCATGGACCCTGGACATCCCAAATTAGGGTTTTCCACTGATTTTTGACTGTTGGCCCATAAAAACTCACCTTTCTAGGCTCCAACGGCTCATGCATGGGATCTCGTCTAATGAGACTTGCCTGCTATGTCGAAGTCATTCAGAAGATGTCTCTCATTGACTATCTGGGGCAGGAGTTTGTACACGATACGATGCCACGATGCAGCAGCATACACCCCCCCTTCTAAACAATGAGAGCCTCAGGCCTTATGACGTAGTCACAGCAGGCGGTTCTCATTGCACTAGAGCCTGTGCAAGTGCCACGGGTAGGCAGCTGGACATCTTGATTTAGGATGCCCTATGGGGAAAAGCCAGCGGACGGCCCTGGAATATTTTAGATTCCAGGCTGGCCGCTGCTAGGTTTTGTTTCACTTTAAGGACCAAACTGTTTAAAATGATCTCTTTTAGCAGCTCTCAACCATAATCCAGTTTTGCTAGGGGTGCAGAATACAATCAGTAAATTTTGGATTAGATTGACAGCCAAGTGTGTGGCTAATGTCTAGGATCCTCCTAAAAGAAGCTAGAAGTCCATTAAAATGCCCAAAAAGTAGCCAGAATATTCTCTTTGGTGTCCCAAGGGCCACGGCAGCCCCATGACTGCACAGCCAGCAGCTATTAGATTTTGCTGGGTGGGCAGACGCGTGTGGAGCAAGGCACAGTAAGTGCACAACCACCCAGCAAACCCAACTGACCTCAGTCATCTGGGGTGCCTGACTTGATATTGGGCTTTCAGCAGATGTCTAAATACCAGTGACCTACTTTGGGATTTAGACACAGAAAGCCGTTGTGATGAGAAAGTAGGTCTGGTAGCTGTTTAAAGGGACAGTACAGGAGGCAACAATAATAAGGTAGCAAGCAGCTCACCTGATACCTGATGCCTGATCCATGGAGTCGATTCAGAACCTGGTGAGAAATTTCATTTCTTTTTTAAGACAGAAAAGTTCCATTCACCTTTATTGTCTACCGGGTGTAAATACTCACCTGGCTCTGGATTAGCCCCAAGGTGGGACATGAAAGTGAATGGCACTTTTCTCTCCTAAAAAAGGATTGCGTTCTCTCACCAGGCTCTGACTGACCTCCCATTGGTCTCTGTGCCCATAGCAGGGCTAAAAGTTTGCACTCTGTTGCTCTAACAACCACTCTCAGTGCACGTGATCATGGGAAACAACAAGGGTCCCATGGCTGGCTCTGAATACAGGAGGGCAAGTAAGACTTATAAACCATATGTGAAAGGTTTAAATTGATTGGTAGTGGTGAGGGTTTGGGGGGGGGGGGGAAATAACAGCCAGATAATTTTAGTTAAATACTTACCTGCCTTCTCGCTGCCTCACTTCCATTTAGGTCCACTTCCTGCAGCTCTCCCATTTTGGTGCACTCAGCTTCTCTACCAGCAGTGTATGTCTGGCCCGAGAATTGGAAACAAAGCCACAGCTGAGTGCATTATTAGCACCAGAGCTGATAGCACTTGCCGAGCTACAGGAAGCGGGACTAAGTGGATTAAGGCAGTAGAAGGGCAGGTAAGTATCTGGCTTAAAACATGACTGGGAACATTTAGTAAAATATAGAGACATAAGGGGAGATGTGAGGGACCATTTTTTTCTGCTGGTTTTTTTTTTCAACTAAGGGGAGATATCCAAATGATTTTGAGAGCCTTAGTGCTTTTTCAACTCAGCACACAATACATTATTTAAAACATCTATAGTATCTGAATGGGTTTTGGGATGAAGCACTCAAAACATTTAAATAACCCTCTAGTAAGGCTAAATATTCCTGATACCCCATTGGGTAGTTTTAGCCTCACTTCCTGTCAGGGATAACTTCAAGTTTATGTGGGCTTTGTGCAATAGGGCCTTTGCAAGCTGAGTAGGAGCAGTGTGAGAATATGCATCCAGCTCCCAAAAATAAATCCCCCTTTTAGACCCCAAATGGGAGTGTGAGCAGATCACCTAGCCCCAAGAAAGTCAGCAGAACCCACCTCACAGACACAAAACAGCAGATGTAGGGCTAGTATAACACCTCCCAGCTGCACTTAAACACATGTACCCCCTTATTGCTGCATAAAAGATTTTATCAAGTGAACTGGGTCCTCACACTTGCCCAGGTATGCCGGTTGATAATGCCGACCAGGTTTCCTGTATTCCTTAGACCTCCCAAACTGTACAGTGGTTGTAACACTGTCTTGCCAATTAGCCCAACCAAAATGGATAAAAAATATTTTGATAAGTTGGGCTTAAAGAGGACCAAAATCCACCCTGGAGTCTATGAGACTCAAGGGCAGGCATACTCGCTCCCCCCGGGGCACTCTGATTGGGGATGCCCCGCTGTGTGAAACTCCCATGTCGCCTGAAAACTCATCTTCATTCCTGGTCCAATGGCTCATGCGCAAGCAGAGGCCTCATCCCTGCTATCCTCTTAGCAGGGCATGTGCAAACTCCTGGACAAAAAGGCTCGAGCGAATCTGAGTGCGCTAATTGGATGAGCGGCCATGCATGTATCGTAGGACCGGGAAAAGGTGAGTTTGTTCGGGCAACCCGGGGGTTTCACACAGCGGGGCACCCCTAATCGTGGTGACCCAGGGGCAAGGACCAAAACCCAGAATTTTGACTATCCTGGTCCACTTTAAGGCTAAACAAAACCCAGGGCAGCCCCAGGCCTTCCCCTTGATTTAGGATGCACTGCTGTGTGAAACCCCCCAAGTCACTGGCATTCCAAGTTTAAGGAAGACTTTAGCAAATAATACACAATTAAAAACATATGCATGTAAAGAATAATATATTTAATATTCGTTATTGAAATTATACGTTTAATAATGAACCTTAGAATAATGTGCAGGAACAAAGAAAATTGGAGGATGATTCCTGCGTCTGAACTTTTCCATTAGCCTTATTAAACTCATTTCTAGAAATCTTTAAGTAAAAATAAATTCCTTCCACCGAAGATTACACCTTTTTTCTTCTAACCACAGGAGGTTCCCATGTGGTTTCTGTGCTGACCTTAGATTAAACTGTTTCTCTTGGAACTTATAATATAAGTCATTTATACATTAGTAGAAGATTCAAATACCTCCTAATGGTGTCTTTTCAAGGGTAAGCATATGTACAGTTATTCCAACTTTATGTCTCAGAACTGAGATTCTCCAGATACTTTGTTCATTTGCAACTCAGGATAAAAGAAGATTTTTAAACCATGTTTAAAATGTACCCCATATTCAGCCTTTTTTGCATGTAGTTATAAAAGGTCATGTAGAAGGACTCTACGGTTGTTCTCTGTCAGTTTTATACCTAATACCACCCTTCTTGATTTTGATATAGTTACAAAGAACAAATACATAAAAAGTTGCACACTTTGTGGTTATTAATGGGATACATTTTGAACAGTTAACATTCACAAGTAATATACTACAAGGCTTAGTCCTAGGCCTTGCTGTTTAAACTGGTGTAGGTGTTATCACAGAAGGTTAGGGAAGGTATGCACAAATGTGTGTAATAGTATGTTTTATTAGGTGTTTATAACCTTATTGTGATTTGACATTGCTGAACAATCAGACATTGGTTAAAACGGCAGTCTAGTGTTAAAAAGGGTAAATCATGAACTATCATGCACTAATGGGTTGGACAGTTAGTTGCAGTTAGTGGGGACCCATAGACTAACAGTGCCAATAGTGCCAGAACCTATATAAGTTGGAAACTAGCTAAAAGTGTTTTTGTTGAAGCTGAGGAGCCATTGAGCGATCACCTGGATAACGTCTAGAGTAATATGTATTAGTGTATACAACTGGAGGAATTACACTGCTGGAACAGTGGGCTTCAATAGTCCACTTTCGAATGAATTTTTGAAAGTGTCGATTTTTGTGTGGCAAAATAATGTCTTAAAGGTGCTGAACTAGTCTTCGTCTAGTATTTTTAGATTTTTTTTAATGTTAGCAAATATTTGTTTAATGGAAGCAGTTTTCATCTGTTGCTGTTGGCAACATACACATTTGGTGTACGTTGCCAATAGCAACAGATTGCTAATGGTTGCACAGAACACTGCTGCTGGTTATGTAAAAGGCTGAATGAGCTCCCTCATCTCAGCAGTGGCCATAGAAGCAGTGTTCTGTGTGTACAAGACTCACTTCTCTCTTCTTGGTGTATATTGCCAACAACCGATTTTAAAGTGCTTCCAGAAAACACACATTAGATAACATAGGAAAAAATAAAAAAATGCCATATCAGCTCAGAACCTTGAGCACAACCGTTTGGCACAATAAAATATACACGTTCAAGTTTTCCATTGAAAGTGTACTTACCATCTAAGTGACCCTTCTTAAGGGACTCATTGGTGTGCATCTTTACTCTACCCCACAAATGCATCCACAGGACATCTCAGGGCCCAAGAAGACCCTATTCCCCAAAGCCCCTGAGTACACCCCTAGGCTTGTGTCATCAACACAGTACATGATCAATTACAGAATTGTACTTCAGTCTCCTTATCTGTCCCTTATTTCCTTGGTCTTTCCCACTGCACTAAGCCGACTTAGCTTAGCTCATGTTGTCTTTGGGTGCTGGTCTGGTCGGCTGATAACGTGCCTGCCTGTCCCCTTTCCTCAGCATCCATGTGGATCCACATGCATCTGTTCCATTTAGGCTCTTTAAGCCCAGTGGCAGGCAGCTTGGCCCAAGGTTTGCTGTGGGGCAGTTAGCCCTCATTGTAGTATTGGGCTAATAAGCCCTTACCTGTCCCTTATTTCGTTGGTCTTTCCCACTGCACTAAGCCAACTTAGCTTAGCTCATGTTGTCTATGGGTGCTGGTCCGGCCGGCTGATAAAGTGCCTGGCTGCCCCCGTTCCTTAGCATCCGTGTGGATCCACATGCATCTGTTCCATTTAGGCTCTTTAAGTCCAGTGGCAGGCAGCTTGGCCCAAGTTTTGCTGTAGGGCAGTTAGCCCTCAATTAGTATTGTGCTTATAAGCCCTAGGAGTATTGTGGGCCAATGAGTCCTGATGGGGGGGCCAGTCATCAGCCCATTGCCTCAAGTCCATTACGGTGATTGCTTGGGTGGGTTATTGTGTTGCCCTGCATTTCTAGTAGATTACTGGCGTATGACCTAGACATTTTCTTGGCTTAATCCTTTGTCACTCCTCCTACACTTTCTTTGGTGACTTCATTTGTATGACCTTTGGCTGTCCACTTGGATTTTGAATTTGTACTTTGGTGTTTTGTTTTGTGCTTTCCCCAGGATTCCCAATATCCCCCCCGTGAGTCAGAATCATTATAATTGCTAAAAATATATGTTACATACTGTACAGGAAATCCTCGTGGCCAGAGGAATGGTGCCTATTTTGGAAGAGAACGTGAAACTTGCAAAACCCAAAGGAGGTGAGCAAAATAAAATATGCTTGTTGAAACTTAGAGCTCACTACATTTTATTTAATAGTGGATAGCTAGCTATACTTTTCGCAAATTGCACCCTAGGTGTCTGCTCTTATTCTGAGTCTTTTTAGAAAACCATGTATTTGGAATTAGGGAATACTGATAGTTATGCCCTAATTTATTTAATAAAATGTGCATTTTTGCATGTTGGAAGGCCACCGGGGAAAATGCTAACCTGTAAATAAATATACAGTATAAAGTAAAAAATAAAGAGTCTTATAAATTAAGCATAAGTACTACCTCAGATCATCGCTGTTGCTAACTGCTGACGGGGCATCTTGGGAAAGGTGGAATTTTTAAGACCAGATGGAATGCTCAACATTGCTTGTTCCTAGGTGAGTCTAGTTTATCATAATACGTTTATGCATTGAGTCATGAGAATCTTAAGAAATAATACTCTCCACGGAAAACATTTCCCAATTATTTTTAGATACTTTCATGTTACAAAGCAAGTTTCAAGGAGAATAACAGCTGGCAGCTAAAAGGGATTCATTAAGCTCTCTAAGGAGAACATTTAGATTTGGATAAAAGTTTCCTTCTAAGGTAAAGGCAATGAATGTTTTAAGGCAAATAATGCCTGAAACATGTCTTATTTATAATCCTTCTATTTTTATTTTGGTCTAGATATCTTCTAGTTTTCTCTCATAACTGTACACTTGTCCTGTTAAAATTACCATATATTCATTGAAATGTTCTGTTCTACATATGAGTTGACCTTTAAGAGATCTAAAAAGACTTTATGTCTTTGCTCATGCTCATTCCAGAAGCCATTCAGGGCACAGTGGGATCATCAGTTTGACATGCGAGCCAGGTAGAGGGGGGAGGTGGCGTTTTAAACGGCAGGTCACCCCAAATCATGATGCCCCAGTGGCAGGAAATTGGCTGGCTGGAGTCTGCCCACCCTATGGCTTCTCTCTGACCTTATGAAGTTTAGTTGAAACCAGAAAACCAGTTGGGTGACTGCTTAAGAAAAAGGAAAGGAAGAAAATGTATGATAGTTTATATATTTAAGTTGATATACCAAAAAAGGACATGGGACTCAAAGATATTGTGTGCCTCATTGGCACCCCATGTCCTGTATTTGATACCAATTCTGTTAAAGTGGTCCAAAACCCAGGATTTTAACTATCCTGGGTTTTGGTCCTTGCCCCCTCTTCCCGGTCCTATGAAGCATGCGTGGCTCTTGTCCAATCAACGCGCTTGGAGCTTGGCGCTGACATCATGTCATGACAAAGCCTTCGCATAAGGCGAGCAGGTCCGAGCGTGCTGATGGCTGCATCCCCCGCTACCCTCTAAGAGGGAGCGCGCCAGTGCCAGCCATTCACAAATGCCTGGCATGGGCACGCGCCCTGCTAGAGGGATAGCGGGGATGCGGCTCGCTCATGTGCCGTTGGACTAGGAAAGAATGTAAGTGTATGGGGCGACCTCGGGGGTTTCACACAGCAGGGCATCCCAATTTTGGATGTCCTGGGGGGAGGGAATTGATTGGCCCAGGAAACTTATAGATTCCTGGGCCGGTCACTGTGGGGTTTGGTCCACTTTAAAATAACCGGAACTGATACTTGTGCCAGAACTGAAGTCAGAGGGAGTCATGATCTCCCCCCCTTTCTAAAACTATAACAAATACTTTCTAGAGATATTTATTTCTTTATCTAGGTATATGCATACAACGTATGCTGTAACTCATAAATACATTTAGGAAGATAGATATACAGTATTTATATAATTATATAGTTTTTCACATATAATCAGATATTTTGAGATTCTTCGCCATGGCTTATTTTACATTGTTACCATAAGGGAAAAGGTGGGGAAGACATTGTGCCAGGACAGGAACATAAAAATATAGAATTCTTTACCTAAATTCAAGTCTATTGTGAACACATTTAATTTCCACTATAGTAAAACACTAAATAATTTTACCTGAAAGGTGATATTTCTTCCAACTCTGGTGATATTGATGTAGTGTACCTGACCATTTGCCAAGTTCTTGTGATTGCTGACATCTATAATGTGGGGTACTTTGGTGCCACCTAAATTATATCGAATTTGCAAGATACCTAGAAAAGAGGTAAGTAGATTTAATATGCTCTAACTTAAAGTTCTGCTACAGTCAAAGGTAATTGTTATACCAAGGCTACATTTGGCACTGTCTTAAACTGTTCTAAACCGATATATCGAGGATTACAAGCTTATTTTAATGATTTTTTGTCTGAAAAAAAGTGGGCGTGGCCCTTGGATCTGTGATACTGCATAATAATCAGCTCTCTGCATCGACAGCAAGGTGATGAATCTGGAGGAGGAAGCGGAGAAAGGGGCGGGAGGGGGAGGGACCAGCAAATCTGTCCGGCTCTGAAGAGCTGATTGGACGAAGGGATGAAAAAGAGAATGTCATTGGCTGAATCTGTAAACCCTGATATCTTGACCATTTCCTCTTAAATTTAGAAACTGAAAACAGTTTAGGACAGCACCAAATGTAGCCCAACGCAACGGTGTAACAACTACCTTTGCCTGCAGTAGCACTTATATCTTAAAGGGAGAATAAAGACAAGAATAAAAATATAAACTTAAATTTTAGCACACAGGCTTGATTCTACAGAATCCTGCAGGCTGCAGTGGTCCTTTTTTTGGAGCTCTTGGCTCTAAAGCTGGATGGGTGCTCCTGGTCAGTAGCCAGCACTCATCTGAAAATCCATCACAGGATATATATTATTGGTGAATTGTGACATTGCTGGCTCAGGAGCTGAAACCAGATGGCTGCAGAGTATGTAAGTGTGCTGCTGGAACTCACCCTTGCTGTGATCCTCTCTGGAGTGGCAGTAGCGTTAGAGTTTGGCTCCAGCCTGGGCTACAGAAAGATGGCAGCCGGCCCCCATGAGTTAGGACCCTTCTAGTGCCAGCTGGCAGTGCTTCTGCTAGAATTGTCCTCATTGATGGGAGCTGGCGGCCACCTTTGTGTAGCTCTGCCTGGGGCCAAATTCAAATTCCATTGCTACTCCACAACCACTACTCTGCTGCCACGGAAGAAGAGGGTCGCGGGCTGTGGTGAGTTACAGCTGCTTACTGCTGCAGCACCCTTAGGTGAACCAGCTATTCCATGTTCTCAAACACGGACCTGAATTCTCAAAGTTTGGTATGAACCTGAACTTTGCGGTTCGGGTTCGCTCATCTCTACTTATATATAAACCTACTTATATACAAACCTTTATGTATATATCTAATCAATCAGCCCAAATGGATAGAATCAAATCCATGGAATAACAACCCTAGTAAAACCTTGATGATAACATGATCCAAACACAATGTGAACACACCAACATGATATGCCCCAATGCACATCACTAAAAGAGCATATAAATGGATTTAAAAAAAATAAATGCTGTAAAGGACCTGGATAGTGGGAGGTGGCCCACGACAGGTGCTTTATGGCTACTATACTGCTTTCAAACGGTCACCATTCTTCTCAAGATTAGGTTTAACCTAAAGGTTAGGTTTAGATTAACACAAAATGTGTTCATTTATATCTAGATTTAAATGTAATAGATCATTTTAGATAAATATTAAAGTGGACTCCTGCAGCAAATAATCAAGTGATTCCTTGGGTGGGCACACAGCACTGTGCAAGCTTGCTCTGCAAAACAGATTGATCACCAAGGGTCACTTGGGGTACATACTTCTTATGAGCTCTACTAGAAGCCCCTTGATTTAGAGACTCACTCAATCTGCCTAGGATCTATCCAAAGTTATTATATCCTTTATTCTATACTTTACTGGAGTGATAAGTTATTGTGTTCCCTTATTTACAACTCAACCTACTACTTATATAAAACCGTGAAAGGAGGAAAGCTTGCTCTTTTTAGTATGACTCCTAAGATTCTCAAAGGTAGATTCAGGTTTGTACATTGGTAGATGTTTTAAGAGAGTGCTCTTTACCTTTTACCGTTGAATAGAGGGTTTTATTGACTTTTTTAGTCCACTTTATTAATCCTAACATGGGCATCTCCCAAAAATCCACCACTTCAGCCTTGTATGATGAGGACCACTAGCCCATAACATGTGTCCACAAGTAAGAAGTGATAGCTATATTAAACATATTATCTTATCAATTTTAATTATATTATCTAAATATTAGAAGATATAATCATGCATGGCACACCCAGTCAACTAGTTTTGGGTGCTTGATACAGTATATCACAAAGATTAAAATAAATGACTTGCACGTCTTTGCTTACATGCTAATAATAATAATAATAATAATAATAATAATAATATGTACAGTATAGCCTGTTGGTTTCTATGTGCCATATAAATACATTCTGATTTAGGAAAGCGCTCATTACCATGTACTATTTAAAAAGGGGTAATTTTGGTCTCACTTTATTAAGTGGGGCTTCTAAAGTGGTGTGTTCCTCTGTAGATTGGTAGATGAGTTATAATTGCGCATTGCTTTATTACGTTAAATAGTTATGACTGCTAGGTGATGGTTATGAATATGATGTAATCACTTACCTGGTGGTTTGAGGAGCACAGCCATATAATCTTGGGTAAAAGAACTGACGTAAACAAGGATGCACATTGTCTTGGTGGTGCTGAAGCTAAAAAGCAGCTCTTCTTTCACCAAGGATATATCCGAAGCTGAAGTCTGGGGTACATTCAATGTATCTTTTGGGCTCACAAATAACGAAGTTGATGCTGTATGGAAACTATATTTCAGCCACGTTCCTTCTTCAAAGTAACCTCCAACAGCTGCAACATTAAAGTACAGACACATTAAATGACCATGCAATTATTGGAACTATTGGAAGTAGTTGGCAACCATCTTATCAGTGGTAGACGGCAATGGATTTTTATGTTTAGGCTCAGACATATACAACATACCCTAATAATGGGATGTAACATGTGCTGCGCAATCACTGCTAGTGCAGATGTCTACTGGCAAAATAGATTATTATGCAGAATTTCCTGATGTGGCACTTCTGTTACTACAGAGATAGGAGAGCACTGGTTTTCATTGTCAGCTCACAGAATTCAGAGAAATGATGGAAATATAAAGCCCCCAATCTGTCCCAGTTAAAAAGTACAAACTGAAAATATTAATTCAGCACCAGGTTTGAAGAATGTCCCAGGAGTAAACAAGAAGCGAGCATTCTATGTCTGGTCTCTTATTGCTAAATTTAAGTAGTGACTCAACACCAGGTGCAAAAAGTGCCCTACTATGAGTTTTTTTGATCCGCTGAGAAGTTAAAGGTGACTTTGGGTAGTGTAAAAACTCCCGCAGCCTTGAAGGTGCTACTGACCAGCCATCCAGATACCAGCTCAGGGCTGCTGAGAAGCCGGTAATGTGCCCACCCACTAACCCAGCCACTTACTCATCGCACTTGCCTGTGCAACTACCTACCTCTCTGAATGTCCAGTAAGCTACTAGCCCACCTTCCTGCCTAACTTCGCAGCTACCCACCTACCTAACTACTTGCCTGCCCAGTCACCTACCTGCCTGCTTCCCACCTACCTACCTGCTCACTTACCCACCTACCTACTTGCCTGCCGTCGGCCCACCCACCCATTTGTCCCTACTTGCTTGCCCACCCACCTACCTACTTGCAGCCCACCTACCTGCCTGCCACCCACCAAGATGCGGCTGCCCTAACACCTACTTGCCTGCCCAGCCACCTACCTACCTACTTGCCTGCTAAGCCACTTACCCGCCTGTTGCCCATCTATCTACCTGCCTGCTCACCTACCCACCTAATTGCCTGCCCCCGACCCACCCACCTGTCCACCTACCTTCCAGCCGCCCTCCTACCTACTTGCCTGCCCACCCATCTACCTACCTGCAGCCCACCTACTTGTCTGCCACCCGCTCTAACTCCCGCTCAGGACTTACCTACCCACCCACCTACTCGGCTGCCCAGCCACCTACCTGCCTGCTGCCAACCTACCTTCCTGCCACCCTCCTACCTACTTACCCACCCACCCACATACCTGCCTGCCACCCATCCACCTATTTGCCTGCCACTTACCTGCATGGCTGCTACCCCCCTACCAACCTGCCTGAGCACCCAACCCCCTACCTGCCTGCTCCCTACCTATTGCCTGCCCACCTACTTACCACCCACCTACCTACTTGCCTGTCCACCCACCTACCTGTCTGGCCATCCAGCCATGTACTTGCCTGCTTAGCAACCTACTCTTTATACACCCACCTATCTGCCCACTGACCACTTATCTACATACCCACCACCCCGCCGCCGCTACATCAGAGCATTTAATTAACTTTTTATCCATTTCCCACCAAGATTTTACTTATGATCAAAAAGCACGGCTAGGATTAGGGCTATGATTGGTTAAAGAACCTAAATCTCCAGGCAGCAGCAATAATAAGGCAGCAAGCAGCTCACCTGATGCCGGTCCCATCTGGCTTACCCCTCCATTTCTTTTCATTTCCCAGGAGCCACACACAAAAGGGGCCCAACAGCTTCTAATTCCTTGGGAGTTCTTAATACAGGTGAGCAGGGCAAGCCACGACGGTCACATAGCTGACTCTGATCACAGCAGGGCTGCACCATGACACACCCTCTCCAGCTCACCCAGAAATGACAGCAGTTTTGCTTAATATACGTAAATTATTTACATAAGATGCTATGAAACGGCTTATTTTACGCTGTTCCCATGGAGAATAAGGGGGATGAATTTAGTATGTGTCTGAACAGGAAAAAATACAATCAAACCCCTGCAAAGCCGCGCGATTGGCTGGCGACGGTCAGGTGTCCTGTGGTCTGGCTACATTTACCTGCGGAAACGAGGTATGCTCATATGCATCCCTCCCCGGGCAATTTAGATTGCTGCACATAAACATTTATTTGCCTTTTTCTAACTCCTGCTGTATTAAATTTTAGAAACAAAATGGTGGCTCATACATTTGCAGGCCACTTGCAAACAAGAAGTCCTGCTGGGCTTCCTGTTACTGTACATTGTCAGTTATGTCAGTTGAATCCAGGCAGCAAATGGCTGAGATGCTGGGAGAGGAAGCTCCAAAATGGCTGCTACCTTTCATTTCCAACTGTGCTGTGTTGGTCCGATTTAAGACTAGTGCCACGTATTGCCATTTGAGCATATATGTAGCGGCGCTTAGAGCATCCGCTAGCAGATGCTGCAAATGGGTGTCTGGCGCTATAACCTAGTGTAGTGGCTGGACAAATGACGCTATGGTATCCTGTCCACTATTGATAAATGTGATGTCTGCAGGGTACTGTAGAAGCGCTCTCCCCTCAATCAATGCAGTGCCCTGAGGGAAAGCCGCCAAGAGCAACGCTACATATAACAATAGGACAACGCTGCAGCGAACGATAGGCAGCGCTGGAGCTCTAAAACTGCGCGCCAGATGTGATATGGAAAATGTCTGTTTCTGAACACACATACACCAGCACCAGAGCGAAAACATATGGAATGACATTTATACTGTAACAATGACACTGCAATGGCAGAACTGCACATACATTTCTGCATAAAAAAAACAAAATAAAAAAATATAAGTGTTTGGTTGCTGGGCAGGAGAGGTCACACAATAATTTGATCCTAAAACTGAAAAAAATAATTAATGTAAACACTATTTATACACGAGCAAAAAAAACACCATTGACATGTATGGAAGAGCGATACTAAACGACAGGTGCTACACGTCGCTGCTGAACATACAGCGCCGGCGCTTTACACTAAGCCACCGCTAGTGATATATTGGACGCTACATGGTCCTACTAGAGGCGCTCACCGGACTGACTTTCATATATATGGTTTCCACATATAGCGCCCGGCATTCACCTGACGCAACGTGGCACTACGGGGTTAAATAACCCCCTTAGGGTTTGTGCAGGGGCTTGATGCCAATAGGGATGCCCCCTCCTTTTTTGTAAAATAGCTTTTTTGTCCAGTTTAATACTTTTTTGGCTTTGAGATATAATAAAGATTCATGATTAATGTTCGGGGGTTCTCTTCCTAGGTTATGACCCTGCAGTTACTGTCTATAGAATGCTAATCAGCTGACACATTCTGGAAGTAATGGCTCTTCCTTCTAATATTTGACCTGATAAGAAAGTAAGGCTTGTGGTATCTGCTGCAATGCTATTAATGCTCTGCAGGCTCTTGGATTTATGGCCTTTTTCTGATATTGTTTTATTCTTATTTTTTTTAACAATACGAGTCCCACTGGTCCCATTAGCTTCTTAGAGCACAATGTAAAATCTATATAATTGACAAAAGCCATTAAAGTAGAAAAGAACATCTCCGATATTCCCCATGGATCCTGCTGAAAAATGGCCTCATGGCTCTAACTTTTAGTTCCTACATTTTAATCCAATCAGGTATGTGCGCATGTTATGGCGGCAGCTGCCATTAGTCATTAGAACAGTGACATGTGACTTATGTCGCTGGAAGAGGCTGAGATTTCAGCATTATTTTTAATCTGCATACGCATTAATAATAATTTTTGCTAACATAAAATCAGACTATTTTCTATATGAGCTTAAATATTATCTTACAGTATAAATAAATGCAAAAATGTTTTATATATATATATATATATATATATATATATATATATATATATATATATATGGAGGCAGCTATTTAAGGCGGAACAAAAGCCTGTGCGACCAGCCCTGGAGACTAAAAGACTTCCCAGGGCCTTCCCATGGTGAGTTGGGATGCCCTGCTGTGTGAAAGCCCTCGGGGTCACGGCAAAACTCACCTTGGCCCTGGCTCCCACAGTGAGGTAAACTATGACGGTGTATTCCATGTATCTCTGTAAACTATGACGGTGTATTCCATGTATCTCTGTAAACTATAACGGTGTATTCCATGTATCTCTGTGCTGAGGTAAACTATGACGGTGTATTCCATGTATCTCTGTGCTGAGACGCGCTCCCACACCCAGATATTAAGATATGGCTGAGGGAAGGGAACACTCCCCAGTCTAAAGGGAACTGTGGCGGCTCTCGCTCCCTATTGCCAGGCTCTGTGTCTAAACAGAGCCATATTCTGGGAATTAATATGCATACAGCGATGATTGGATGAGAGCCCGCGCATGCGCCGAGTGGCTGGCGAAAGGGATGTTTTCATTGGTGACTCAAAGGGTTACACATAGCAGGACATTCCAAATCAGGATGTCCCCAGGGCAAAGATTTAAAGTAGACCAAAACCCAGGATTTTGACTATCCTGGGTTTTGGTCCTTTCCCCTGGGGCACCCCGATCGTGCTTGCCCCACCGTGTGAAACCCCCCCAAATAGCCGAGCGCAACTCACCTCACCTCACGTGCCCTGGGGCCTCCACCACTTTCCCTGCCAATGGGGCCTCCACCAACCTTTGGGTTATGGTCTGGCGAGGCCGGCAACAAAGCTAATGGCGGCCACCAAGCACAGCCGCTGGCAACTCAATGCAGGGAGCTGTTTTCTGCTGGACCAGCTGTGTGACTACACTACCCCCCACCCAGAATGGCAAAGCAGGAGTTCCCGATTAGCACGCACCTGCACAAGGGTGGCACAAGGGCCTCGATCTGCCGTTCCAGTAAGTAGGAAGGTGCCACACAACCACCAATCACTATTATTTTTAAAGGAAAATAAATTACTGTATCCAGATTTTGTGCCCAGGGGCCTCCACCACACTTGAAGCAGACCATACCTACTGAACTTGTGAAATACATTTGGCCAAAGCCAAATATACACCCTATACTACCTTCTTAGGGTGGAGAACTAGAAATGGATATTTTCCCCTTTCAAATTGTCCTGGAACATTGATTTTTTTTGCTGCCCCTCTCTGTAATATAGCAGGTGATCAGTCATTGCTTAGGTGTGGCAATGTCGTCATCGCCACACACAACAGTTGCAATGAATGATGGAGGAGGCGGAGCTTTACAGATAAAACAGACGCCATTATCTGGAATTAAAGTGAAGAAGGAGCAATAAAAATTGACAAAAGGTCCTCTTCACTGGGGGAGCAATTCAGGGGATGCTACTTAAAAATATGGGTTTTGGTCCACTTTAATCCGTCCCTGCCTCTACGAGTCACTCTTTTCCAGGCATGCCATGGTCTGCTAAAAGAAGATCCATGGCCAGAACATTGCCCCCTGCTGTCATCAAAAGGGTACATCTCCTGAACAGAGGGAAGTGTCTGAGAGCCAAAGCCTAGTGACTTCTTCTAACAACTCAGATTAATGTGCACCCGCCCTGCATGCGACTCTGGATCCCGCTTGGGGAGGGGGGGAATCCAGAGTCCCTGGAAACATATAGATTTCAGCGCCGTTGGGGTCTGGGGTTTGGTCCTCTTTAAGAATAAAATACTGTGTGATATAAATGGAAATCTTACCATTGATACAATTGTTGCCATCAAATGCAGTTCTTGAGCAGTCGCATGTGTAGCCTTTGTACAGTTCATTACAGGTGCCTCCGTTCTGGCAGAGATTTTTATAGCTGGTGCAATGTCCTGAACAGCCGGGCTTCACACCCTGGGTTGCCTTTGCTCTTTCTTCTAAATCAAGGGGGACGCCATTTACTCGCATAGCGCGGATGCATCCCAAGAATCCTTTCTGGTCCCCGGCTGCACCTTGTGTACAAAAATGAGAAAATCATATTAAATTCATGGTATTATATATCAAGGATCTTCTTTTTTATTGCACAATCATCTTCCAGTATGTAGCATTAAAGGGGCGGTCCAGAAAAAGGATTATATTAGCCTGCTTTCTGCTAACTCTATGCTGGCAGTCAGGGGATATGTCTTTCATTTATCCTTGCTTTTTATTTCTTTATAAGCCCTAGGAAACTCCATCCCTTCTGAGTCATGCATGCATGAATCATTCCCGAGCTGCTGTCAGATGCTGAACATCTTTGACCAAGATGGCAGCACGTGGAGTTTAAGTCTGCCTGCAAACAGGAAGTACCTTCTAACTGTGTCGCTCTAAATTCTGGGATTTCTGTCCTTTTCCTGACCACGGCTCTGCTCTGTCTAAGCAAAGCACAGCTCGCCCCTCCCCTTTCCTCAGTATGTGATGCTTCTGAGACAAGATGGCAGCATATCCTAGAGTCCTGAACAGAGTTGCATTTTAGATGCAGAGGAATAGTTTTTTTTATTAAATGATGCTGAAGATCCGGTTTAAGTTAGCAAATGTGTGTTTTATGGAAGCTCCCCCACTCAAAGCTGTAATGCAACCTCACCAATTTTCTTCTGGCCACAGCCATCTTGCAGGACCAGGGTTGTTCCATTCCTGCATCCCAACCGTGCTGCTGCCCTTATTTAAATGGCATAACCCACAATGCAAAGTGGTTGGAAACCCGCTTCCTCTTTGCAGGCTGAAATTCCATAGGACACCATTAATGGGGGAAAATCACAAAGCAGGAGTTAAAAACGTAACTGAATTTTTAGGTGCAGCAATCTGAATTGCTCTGGCGAGGGATGCATATGAGCACTGTTTCTTGTAAGGGTGTTGGTCTGGTTAAATTTGTACAACCATGATTACTTTGCAGACTTGATTAAGGACCTTCAGATTTGAGATTTATATACAACTTCTGCATCTAATATAGTATTAATAAAGTGTCTTTTTCTTTTATAACTTTGGTCTATATAGTCTTGTATATTGTCTTGTATATTGTGATATTGGCTATATGGTTAGCTGTCAAATTGGCACCTAATTAGCTTTGAGGCCGATTCATTAATAGCGGCAGGTAGCGACAGTTGAGCGACTGTAGCGGCATTTTCAGAGCGCCCGCTAGTAGTCGCTGTGCTTGGGCGTTTGTTCGGTAGTTGATAGCGACTCAGTCGGTTTGCCGTAATGTTGAATATTGGGTGAGGAGTCGCTATTTGACAGGTTCGGCGCTGTATGGGAGCGCATGATAGCGACTGGCCCTAGCGACCGGCTCCCACTATATTCATTAAAAAATCACGCTCAAAAAATTCTCGCGCTGTAAAATGCTTGTTTAAACCCCAGAGCGCTGGAGGCGATGGGTTAAAAGTAATTTTTTAACCCCCAAACCACCATATTTTTGGAAACCAAAAAAAACAAGTTTTTTAAATAATTTAGTAATATGAATACATTAATATCAGACTTGTAATATCAATTCTGTACATTTTTTTTTTTAATTTTTTTTTCCCTTAAAAAAATCTAAAATGGCAGAAGTGGTCACAGAATTTTTCACATTTAAAAAAAAAATAATAACAATTAATTATTAATATTTAAAGATTGTTCCATTGAAATGCATTGGAGAGCGCCAGGTAGCGAGAGGTCATACCTGTCGCTGTTCAAGGTCGGACGCTGGCGCTGTGGGCTGAGGCTGGAATAATGATGAATGAGTCGCTATATGGCGCTATCTCAGTCGCTAAGCAGGATTGGCTTGATAAATGTGTGATTGTGATGGGGAGCCGGCGTTCTCGTGGCGGGGCCCGTCATTACCGGTCGCTCACCAGTCGCTACCTGTCGCTATTCCTTCACAAATAAGGGCCTTTGTTTCTCTGGTAGGTCATTTCACCTTTCCTTACTGATGCTAGATTTGCTACCGATCAGCCAATCAGGGCTCTGGATTCATCTGATACAGACACTGTGCTTGTTTGTATATAGAATTACATATTAGCTGTAGAACAAAATGGATGAATTTTCTATCCAGATATTAACCCTTTCTGCTGTAGATGTGCCTCCCATGTATTCATTACAGTTTTGCTATACATTAAAGGCTAAGTACTTGCTGACAGGTAAAAAAAAACACGACCCACTACATGTAATTTTTTTTTTTTTTTTACACTTGACTTTAAATAATTAACTATCTTAAGAACTTTACATTTCAATTACAGGGATCAATCTTTTATCCAAAGCATAATTACAGATATAACATGAAAATCTCTCTCCATGGTCTGTTCAGTAACTCTGCACCAGGCTAATGGATTTTTATGTGACAAGGCATTAGAGAATTTACATAATGTTCCTTCTTCTTTGGAGCTGAACATCCAGGCAGAGAAATTAATATTGTGATTCTTCCCTTATCTTGTAGATAAACTCAAACATGACAAATTAAAAATTCTAGAGTTCTAAAATGTATTAATCCATGTAACAAGTCATAAGTTTGAAGTGTAAAGCTTGTCCAACAGTCATGGTGCATTGGCTGGAATCTATTTTTCACAGCAGTTACTGTCTGACTGGGGTTAGAATAGGTTTTTACAGGCCCCAGCCAGACCCTATATAGCCCATAAGATGTGGTACCTCCCAGGTGTGTTTGTCAGCTGGGGCCATAACATTTCAGTAGCAGATGAAGGGTATAGCAGATATTGACACACAATGGTACTGTAATTTTAGTATTGCAGGGGCAGATTATGTGGCAGGCGTGGCCATGCCACAGAAAACAGGCCATTTTTCCTTGGGGATGTGTTCCCCGAAACGTAGAGCAAGCTTCTTAGGGCCTTATTTATCAAGGAATAGCGACAGATAGCGACTGGGGAGCCGGCCAGTAAAGCCAGGTACCGCAACTAGAACGCCGGCTCCCCTCCACAATCACACATTTATCAAGCCGATACTGCTTAACGACTGAGATAGCGCCACCTAGCAACTCATTCATCATTATCCCAGCCTCATCCCACAGCGCCAGCGAACATCCTTGAACAGCGACAGGTATGACCTCTCGCTACCTGGCGCTCTCCAATGCATTTCAATGGCGGAATGTATTTTAATTAATAATTATTTTTTTATATATTTTTTTTTTTTACATTTCAAAAAAAAAATCTGTGAACACTTCTTCCTTTGAAAATGTATTTTTTGGGGATTTAAAAAAAATTTTTTTTTTTTTTGCAGAATTGATATTACAGATCTGATTTTAAACTATTCAGGTTTGAATATTATTTCAAAATCATTCCATTTTTTTCGGGTGGTTAGGGGGTTAAAAAACTACTTTTAACACATCGCCTACTGCGCTCTGGGATTTAAACATGCATTTCACAGCGCTAGGAATTTTTAAGGCTGATTTTTTAATGAATATGGTGGGTGCCGGTCGCTATGTCCAGTCGCTATCATGTGCTCCCATACAACAGCGAACCTGTCAAATAGCGACTCAGCATCTTGTATTCAACATTACGGCACACCGACTGAGTCGCTATCATCCACCGAACAATGGCCAAGCACAGCGACTACTAGCGGTCGCTGTCAAAATACCGCTACAGTCGCTCAACAGTCGCTATCTGTCGCTATTAATGAATCAGCCTCTTACTTTACCTTCATTCACATCATGGATTTTTTTCTGTGTACTGCTGTTGCATGTATATTAACTTTCTGCTGTGATTGCTGCAACTATGGGACCTATGGAATAGAGACCCAGCAGAGCAGCGTGGCTAATAATACATTTAGCATTGTTATAGATGTATCATTTTATAATAGTAACTCTGTACAGCAACTTGTTTTAGATACATTGCCCATGAAATGACATAGCTGTATATATTTGGTTACAACCTATATGTGCAACTTCTGATTGTTTTGTGCATTCCAATTGCTGTATATGGGAGTACCTGTATATATACATATACTGAAAGTGCTCATTTTAGCATTAGTAAAAAGCATCACCTTTTTTTAGTAATCTAGTGTGGTATGAGCCTCCATACTTAGGCCCTTATTTATGAAGGAATAGCGACAGGTAGCGACTGGTGAGCGGCCGGTAATGACGGGCACCGTCACGAGAACGCCGGCTCCCCACCACAATCACACATTTATCAAGCCGATCCTGCTTAGCGACTGAGATAGCGCCATATAGCGACTCATTCATCATTATTCCAGCCTCAGCCCACAGCGCCAGCGTCCGACCTTGAACAGCGACAGGTATGACCTCTTGCTACCTGGCGCTCTCCAATGCATTTCAATGGAACAATCTTTAAATATTCATAATTAATTGTTATGATTTTTTTTTTAAATGTGAAAAATTCTGTTACCACTTCTGTCATTTTAGATAATTTTTTTAAGGGAAAAAAATGTACAGAATTGATATTACGGGTCTGATATTAATGTATTCATATTACAAAATTATTTAAGAAACTTTTTTTTGGTTTCCAAAAATATGGCTGTTTGGGGGTTAAAAAACTACTTTTAACCCATCGCCGCCAGCGCTCTGGGGTTTAAACATGCATTTCACAGCGCGAGAATTTTTTGAGCGTGATTTTTTAATGAATATGGTGGGAGCCGGTCGCTAGGGACAGTCGCTATCATGCGCTCCCATACAGCGCGGAACCTGTCAAATAGCGACTCCTCACCCAATATTCAACATTACGGCAAACCGACTGAGTCGCTATCAACTACCGAACAACGGCCAAGCACAGCGACTACTAGCGGGCGCTCTGAAAATGCCGCTACAGTCGCTCAACTGTCGCTACCTGCCTCTATTAATGAATCGGCCTCCCCATTAATTGTTTCTTGGATTTTGGGTATTCCAAGGGGAAAATGGGACATGTTCACCGAAACGTAGGATGAGCTTAATACTTTACCTTCATTGACGTCATGGATTTTTTTCTTTATCTGTGTACTGCTATTGTATGTATAGTAACTTTCTGCTGTATGTACTGATTGCTGCAACTATGGGACCAATGGAGATGGAATAGAGACCCAGCAGAGCAGCGTTGCTAATTCTAATATTTTTTTGTTTGAAGTTAATCAATAAATTGGGTGCTATCCAAGGGAATACCCAAAATCCAAGAAACAATTCATTTAGTATAGAGGCTCATACCACAGTAGTTTCCTAAAAAAAAATGTGATGCTAAAATATGGGCACTCTCAGTATGTATACAGATGCTCCCATATACAGCAATTGGAATGCACAAAACAATCAAAAGTTGTACAGAGAGGTTGTAACCAAATATATACAGATATGTCATTTCACAGGCAATACATCTAATACAAGTTGCTGTGCGGAGTACCTATTATAAATCCATACATCTATAGGAACACTGGGAGGCCGATTCATTAATAGCGCCAGGTAGCGACAGATGAGCGACAGTAGCGGCATTTTCAGAGCGCCCGCTAGTAGTCGCTGTGCTTGCCCGTTGTTCTGTAGTTGATAGCGACTCAGTCGGTGTGCGGTAATGTTGAATACGGGGTTAGGAGTCGCTATCTGACAGGTTCCGCGCTGTATGGGAGCGCATGACAGCGAATGGCCATAGCGAACGGCTCCCAGCATATTCATTAACAAATCACGCTCCAAAAATTCTCGCGCAGTGAAATGCTTGTTTAAACCCCAGAGCGCTGGCGGCGATGGGTTAAAAGTAGTTTTTTTAACCCCCAACCATATTTTTAGAAAAAAAAAAAAAAGTTTTCAAAACATTTTGTAATATGAATACATTAATATCAGACCTGTAATATCAATTCTGCACAATTTTTTTTTTTTTTTTTACCTTAAAAAAAAAAATCTAACATTGCAGAAGTGGTCACAGATTTTTTGACATTTAAAAAAAAAAAAAAAAACATTAATAACAATTAATTATTAATATTTAAAGATTGCTCCATTGAAATGCATTGGAGAGCGCCAGGTAGCGAGAGGTCATACCTGTCGCTGTTCAAGGTCGCTCGCTGGCGCTGTGGGGTGAGGCTGGAATAATGATGAATGATTCGCTATCTGGCGCTCTGTCAGTCGCTCTGTCAGTTGCTAAGCAGGATCGGCTTGATAAATGTGTGATTGCGGAGGGGAGCCGGCGTTCTCGTGGCGGTGACCGTCATTACCGTTCGCTCACCATTCGCTACCTGGTGCTATCCCTTGTTAAATAAGGGCCTAAATGTATTTTTTCTACTATTTATGGTGTGTGCTATGATTTCTGAATATTACACGACCCCCACCTCCACACCCACCACATGATGCTGAGGCTATCGCATGGTAGGGACAGAACATGACGGGCAGGCTGATTCATTACTAACGCCAGGTAGCGACAGATGAGCGTCTGTAGCGAGGATTTCAGAGCGACCGCTAGTAGTCGCTGTGCTCGGCCATGGTTCGTTGTTTTAGAGCACCTCAGTTGCTGGCCGGCATAGTTGAATACGTTATGTAATTCGCAGTACTACGCTGTATGGGAGCGAATGGTAGCGCCAGCTCAGCGCGACTCACACCACATTCATCGAAAAAACAGCCTCAAGCAGTTCCGGCGCTCAAAATCGGGTCAATGTAGCCCATAGTGCCAGAGGCTGTGTGGTTAAAGTCTGTTTTTGAACATGTATCCACTAGTAACAAAGTGAAAACATATGGAATTACATTGACATGTAAGGACAATTCTGCATAAAACTATTATTAATCAAAAAAGTTTACAAAAATGTCATTTTCTAGGTCAGGATACATGTCTGAAAGATTTGAGTTTAAAAAAAAAAATTACAAAATTGGGATCAGGAAAGGGATTTAAGGATCGTGCATAAAAATGTATGGGAGAGCGGCAGGTAGCGAGAGGTAAGACGTGGCGCTCTGAAGGCTGAACGCCGACGCTATGCACTGAGCCTGGGATAATGATGAATCGGACGCTACATGGCATTGTTCTAGTCGCTCACCATAATTTGCTTCATAAATGTGTAATTGCGTGCAGTGTCCGGCGTTCACCTGCCGCTTACAAGGCACTACCTGGCGCTATCCCTTCATGAATAAGGCCCTTGGCTGTCATGTATGGAAAGAAGTGTAGAATGGGAGACCTGAGAGGCAGGGGGTATGGGCTGGTATGAGGTGGGCTGCGTGCTGGAGACTATGCCCTGCCCGTTTAGTCCCGTACCAGTGCTGCTCACTGGGATTTCTCTGTGTTTCTTATTGAAAGTCCACTCCTTGTAAAGGCCATGGACATTTTAGGCAAAAATGTAGGTTTACAGTAACAATAAGACACACAGTCCACATGAAGGGCAAAGGGGGGCAAGCTAGTACTGCAGCTGTAGTTCAATTATTTTGCCTTTTTTAAACCAGAATTGACCTAAATGCAACTCACTTGGGATCCAGCAATGTTAGCGGCAAAGATGGGGAAGCTGCACAGAGACTATACAGAGCTGCATCCCCTGCTCTGCAACCTCACACCCGCCCATTGAGGTAAATGGGTGGGGCCACACACAGATCAGGGGATGCGGCTCCATGCAGTCCCCGCAAGATGGCAGCGCCTAGCATAAGCAGGAAGGGAGGCAGGGTGAGGGGGAGGGGTGAGCAGGATTCTGGACCTCAGCTTTAAAGTGGACCCAACCCTACCCCACCCATACTTGCTCCCCCTGTTGCACCCTGATCAGAGGTTCACCCGCTGTGTGAAACCCCCGAGGTCACCTGAAAACTCACCTTCGTTCTCTGGTCTAATGGCGTATGCATGAGCAGCAGCCGCATCCTCGCTATCCCTTTTTGCGGGACGCGTGCCTGCTAGAGGCATTTGTAAATGGCCAGCGCGGGCACGTTCCCTGTTAGAGGGTAGCGGGGGATGCGGCCGCCAGTGCACTCAGATCCGCTCGCATTAGACGAGCTCCTGGACGAAGGTGCTCGAGCGCTGATTGGACGAGAGGGCTGCGTATGCGCATTTGGACCAGGGAAGGGTAAGTGAGATCGGGCGGCCTGGGGGTTTCACACAGCAGGGCATCCCGATCGTCAAAATCCTGGGTTTTGGTCCACTTTAACTCTTCCTAGACATACACATGGATGCTGATTCATTACTAACGCCAGGTATCAGCAGATGAGTGTCTGTATAGCGGTGCTTAGAGTGACCGCTAGTAGATGCTGTAAGCAGGTATCGGACGCTGTAACATAGCGCCTCAGTTTCTGTAGAAACCTGGCCCGCATCAATGAATGTGATGTATGTGGCTGTTCTAACACCAGTACAGCGCTGAAGGGAGCAAACGTTACCACACACCATACTTATCAATGTGTTTTTGAACACATATACACCTGGAATGATATTGTTTGTGACATTAACACTTTAGTACCAGACCTATAAATATAATTCTGCATAAAATAAAAAAATTAGTTTTACCAGCCCAGGAGAGGTGACACAATTATTTGAGAACCCCCAAAAAAAATCCCAAACAATTTTTTAAAGAGATTAGCAGGAACATCCATTAAAATGTATTCGTGAGCGACAGGTAGCGACAGGTAAGACCTGGCGCTCTGGAAGCTAGAGCAAGGCGCTATACGCTGAGCCACCTGTAATGATGAATCGGACGCTACATGGCACTGTTAGAGTTGCTCACCAGAATCGCCTTCATAAATGTTGTATTGCGTACAGCGCCCAGTATTCACCAGACTCTGCCTGCCGCTATGAAGCACTACCTGGCGCTATCCCTTCATGAATTAGCCCCATATTTGATGGTCAAATCTTAACACTGGCATCACAATATTTAACTGAATGTCTGCATAGTAGTGACTTTTATTTTAAATATTTTTAGTTTTTCATTTTAATTGTCTATCCTTCGTCACCAGGGGAGGTCAGACTTGAGCTGGATATTATGCATTAAGCTTAGGCCCTTATTTATGAAGGAATAGCGACAGGTAGCGACTGGTGAGCGGCCGGTAATGACGGGCCCCGCCACGAGAACGCCGGCTCCCCACCACAATCACACATTTATCAAGCCAATCCAGCTTAGCGACTGAGATAGCGCCATATAGCCACTCATTCATCATTACTCCAGCCTCAGCCCACAGCGCCAGCGTCCGACCTTGAACAGCGACAGGTATGACCTCTCGCTACCTGGCGTTCTCCAATGCATTTCAATGGAACAATCTTTAAATATTCATAATTAATTGTTATTAATTGTTTATTTTTTTTTTAAATGTGAAAAATTCTGTGACCACTTCTGCCATTTTAGATCATTTAAAAAAAAATAAATAAAAAAAATAGTACAGAATTGATATTACAGGTCTGATATTAATGTATTCATATTACTAAATTATTTAATAAACTTGTTTTTTTTGGTTTCCAAAAATATGGTTGTTTGGGGGTTAAAAAACTACTTTTAACACATCGCCGCCAGCGCTCTGGGGTTTAAACATGCATTTTACAGCGCGAGAATTTTTTGAGCGTGATTTTTTAATGAATATGGTGGGAGCCGGTCGCTAAGGCCAGTCGCTATCATGCGCTCCCATACAGCGCGGAACCTGTCAAATAGCGACTCCTCACCCAATATTCAACATTACGGCAAACCGACTGAGTCGCTATCAACTACTAAACAACGGCCAAGCACAGCGACTACTAGTGGGCGCTCTGAAAATGCCGCTACAGTCGCTCAACTGTCGCTACCTGCCGCTATTAATGAATCGGCCTCCCCATCCCTCCTCCCAGGGACACACACTCCCCCCAGTATGTCTCCAGCTTTCAGAGCAGTCACACATGTTTTTTCATAGCTCTGTAAGCTATGCGTATTTTATTTCTTTAATGATAAAACTATTCATTATAGGCATAGGGTCAGGAGCTAACGAAGCCTGATGTTGTTTTTGTTTACTGCAGGCTAAGGGCAGACTTAAAAACCTGTTTTCCTGTGGCGCTGTGCATTTGTTTAAATCTTTCCTGGCTATTTTCAGTTATTGCTCGCCTTGATTGCTATGCGTGCCATTTCCACTTCCCAGACATCTCCGCTATAGTAAACCGTCATCCTGATTGTTGTGCCAAGACCAGCTAATGCCTCCTTTTACAACCAAATCGCACACATAGAAAAACAGTTAAATATTTTTTAGTGAAGTGTCACAAACTGTAATTATGCTGTATATGGTCTATTAAAATATTCATCTCTACTGCTGTTGGTTCCACCATGAGGGACTGGTTCATTTGTAACCATAATAAAAATGATACAACACACTTGTATTTTGATTGCATTATGAATGTGGGTGTCTATTACATAAGATGTGCAGATGTTGCTTGCGGCTTCTGGCAGTCATAGAATATATTAGGGCAAGATGAACGCTTACCCCCTTGTAATGCGTAGCTGCCAATTCTTACTGAACCAGTGGGCGTTGATTGGATACTCCTTTTCCTAATCTCTTTCCTGCTGCAATAGTTTATTACCAGATTAAAAATGTACATTTGCCTCAGTTATAGGCTCTCAGCAGGCAGAGGCTTTGATAATGGCACAAGACCATTTAAACAGCATCATCTGAATGTGGGAAGCATATGGCTGCTTGGTGGTGCTGTGCAACACTGTGTGCTTAAAGAGGAACATCGGAGGCCCTGAATTGGGATGCCCCGCTTTGTGATATATGCCCTCAGCTGGCCGCAGAACACCCTTGAGCTGTGAGATCGCTGGCTCTGCAAGTATGCATGGTCAACCCTGGGGTTTTTTTTAGGGACCAGGGAGGCTCAAGTACTTAATAAATAGGGGATCCAAGAAGCAAAAACAACGAGTTATGAAGATTTAAGAAGTTAGATAAGAAATTCTCATCTGGAATAGTGGAGAATTTAGACCAGCATTGAATAGAATGAAAGAGGCCACTAAGTGTAGAAACCTAACTAGTGGCTAATATCAGATCTATATGAGGTAGTATACTGACATGTGGGAATGCAGCCAAACTGAAACAGAAACTGCAACTGTTATGCACAGGCGTGAATGCATGGTTACACAAAGGTAAACTCATGCTGCCTCAAGGCCTTTAGTTACAATGCATGAAGCTGTGCTGCACATGCTCAGTGGTAAGTTTCTGCTTTAAAATCTAGAAGAAGTTCATCACTGAGTGTGCCTGCTGTCATTTCAGAAGTGCTAGACAGAACAGAAACTCAGTAAGGCCTTTATTTAAGAAGGGATAGCGTCAGGTAGCGCCTGGTTAATGAGAGGTAGCGACTGGTGAACGCCGGACACGGCACGCAATTACACATTTATCAAGCAGAATCTGTTTAGCGACTGGGATAGCGCCATGTAGCGTCTGATTCATCATTTTCACAGCCTCAGCGAACAGCGCCAGCGTTCAGCCTTGCACAGCGCCAGGTATGACCTCTCGCCACCTGTCGCTCTCCCATACATTTCAATGGACGATCCTTTTCTTCTCTTTAAATTGTTTTTTTTTTTCCCAAAAAAATCACAAATAATTCTGTGACCTCTTCTGGCATTGAAATAGCAGTTTTTTTCATAATTTTTTCATTTTTTAAATATTTCCACAAAAATGACATTACAGGTCTGGCATTAAAGTGTTCATGTTACAATGTTGCTACAATGTAATTCCATATGTTTTCGCTTTGTTATTAGTTGATAGATGCTTGAAAACAGACTTTAAACACACCGCCTCCTGCGCTCTGGGCTTCAAACAACTATTTTTCAGCGCCAGAGATTTTTGCAGCTGTTTTTTTCCTGAATATGGTGTGAGTCGGTCGCTATGAGCAGGTGCTAACATGCGCTCCCATACAGCTCTGTACTGGTCAAATAGCGACTCCTCACAATGTATTCACCATTACTGAACAGCGACTGAGTCGCTATAAAGTAGTGACTCACGGCCGAGCACTGCGACTACTAGCGGGTGCTCTGAAAATGCCTGCTACAGACGCTCATCTGTCGCTACCTGGCGTTAGTGATGAATCAGCCTGTTAGTATCAACTTTTCAACAAACCTTACATGAATCAATACACAAGAACCAACCCTATTTCTGGCCATTGCATTGCTTGTATCTGGCATTTTTGTTTAGCAGCTTTCCTTCGTGCTTGATGAACATCTAGTTGCAGTTCTCTAAGACATGGTGGGTGGAGATGAGCTACACCAAAAGCAGATGATTGTATCCTAATAAATATGCTCTATCGCTTATATAATGTGGGAAAAAAGCCAGAGGTCACTATTTTACTAAATTACATTTGTTATTATTAATTAGAGCTTAGCACATTGAAGACATAATTTTGCCACACAACAATAGAGACTTTTAAAAATGCAATTGAAAGTGGAATTACCCATCAAAGCAGCTATAAAGCCACATTGCTGAGGTCCTCGAGTATAAAGGACTCCAGAACCACCTGCCAGCCGGGCATCCAAAATCGTGTTAAACCCTTGGTTGCTGGTCACCTTTACTGCTGGCTCCCTTGTCTTTGCGGGCGGCCACATTCCTGGCTGTCCTACATCTGAGGTGCGCTCCCTCGCCCCACCATTCAGATAGACCGGGGGTGGGGGTGCTCCTCACACTACATGGAAACTGGTACTTGAACATAGAGGGCAGTGGGTGGACAAAATTATGGTCTTGATTCACAAAAAAGCTGCAGAGCAAACTGAAACCTAATATGGCAATATTTTGGGGTGATTTTTACATAGTATATACATTGGTATTTTGGACTTTTTATTACAGCCCAGAACGAAATGGTACATTTGCTAAAGCCTTTATATATATACTGAGCTACGTGGCTTAGTATATCTTTTCTACATAGTTGTTCAAAAAAGACCCCGATTAGCACCAGGCTGATGTCTAGAACATCTGTGTGTACTATTACAATAATATAATCTGCCTTTATTCGGTTTCATGCTTTTTTACCACAAGTCTCACCTCTATTCCAAAGTACACGTTAGGGCGATCAAAAGAATTGTCTTTATAGCTTTGATGAAAGACCAGATAACCTATTGGCGCAAATTCAGAGTCTTTTTTTACTGCAGTCTCTGCTTTACTTTTTGAATGACATGATTTTACAGTTGAAAGACAGAATTCCATTTTGAGAGATTTGTGTATGTGACTCCCTGCTGCTTTGTTGAACTCTTTGTTACTCATTTAACAGCCTATAAGCTACGCTGCTATGGCAAGCTACATTGCGTTTCATCACATGATACTCTAGAAGCCTTATTCAAAGTATTTCAAAGCAGCCAAGAAATTGTGGGTGGAAAAATGGAAAATGAAAAAATGTGAATTGAGATTTGAGAAGTTATTATACCCAACTATTCAATGTTAAAATATTTAATATAAATGCTGTCAGATTTAGTAAAAAAGGAAAAAAAACAATTAAGCATTGGGGGTAACCATTTGGGTGGGGTAACAATTAACTAAGAAGAAAGCGCTCACTTTTAGAGCTTCTCCAGTGGGGGATATGAAAAATACAGTATCTTACAAAAGTGAGTACATCCCTCACATTTTTTTTAATTGTTGCTCAACATAAAGATGGCCTAGGCTATAAGAATATTACCAAACCCCTGAAACTGAGCTGCAGCGGCCAAGAACATGCAATGGTATAACAAGACAGGTTGCACTTAGAACAGCCCTCCACAGGGTTGACCAAAGATGTCGAGTGCATGTGCTCCATGTCATATGGTCTTTTCAAAATAGATATATGAGTGCCTGTCAGTGTTCAGAACATAGATCGCACACTGCATGGCTATTGCCCCTGAAGGAAGCCTCTTCTAAAGAAGATGGACAAAAACAGTTTGCTGAAGACAAGCTGACTCTGGACATGGATTAATATAACCATGTTCTGTGGTATGATGAGACCAAGATAAACTTATTAGGTTCAGATGGTGTCAAGCCTGTGTCGTGGCACCCATGGCACCCAGGTGAGGAGTACAAAGTCAGGCGTACCTTGCCTACAGTCAAGCATGGTGGTGGGATTGTCATTGTTTGGAGCTGCATGAGCTGCCCCGTTTGGTTTATTGAGGGAACCAGGAATGCCAACACATACTGTGACATACTGAAGCAGAGCATGATCCCCTTCCTTCGGAAACTGAGCCACAGTGCAGTATTCCAACATCCCCAAACACACCATCAAGACAACCACTGCCTTGCTAAAGAAACTGAGGGTCAACGTGCTAGACTGACCAAGCATCTCCAGACCTACCCCCTATTGAGCATCTGAAGCTAGAGCTAGAGTAAACACCATGCCCACGATATTTAAAGGAGGCGTATCGGGAAATTGTGTAATATTAAAAAAAAAATATATATATATATATAAACACATAAGCTAATGACAGGAGGGATCACTCATACACCTGAACTGAATAAAACTCCCGCCAAGCTTGTAGTTTTCTTCTCCTGGTAAGAATAAGATACAGGGGTGACAGCTGGGTGAAAGCCCTTTTTCTCCTCCTTCCACCCTCCCTGTCCGAATACCTCAGACGATGCTGCATGTGTATTTTCCCCCACCAAAGCAATGCGATCACCTATCAGCTGATCTGAAAGGCTGACGGGTGACATGCGCCAGCCAGCTGCCCGTATCCTCGGTCTCCCTGTGTAGTGTGTGGGTCGGGGTTATCTGAATGGCTGGGCACAGTAGCATGCACATCTGCAAGGTGAATACAGTGCTGCGGGAGCCACCGGTAAAGGTGGGTGTACTAGTGACCCCCGGGGGTTTCCAAGTTTAAGATGCCCCGGGAGTAGGCTATCATGCTATCTCTCTGTCCCATTGAAACTAATGAAATCCTGTTTGGCCACTAAAGATGGGAGGGGAACGTTATTTTCCTAAATAGGATTTTAGGGAGCAAAAGAAAACCCTGATCCATGCTTGTATTATCCAAAATAAATAAAACATTGTACAATAAACTTGTAAATATTCTACAAAATAAATATGCTTTTACATGTTCTATTTTTTTTTTTTAATGTGAACCTAACTTTGCTTCAGCTCTGCATCCCTAAAGTGGACCAAAATCAGAAATCAAGTCTGTCCACTTGATAGACTGGTGGTAGGTGTACAGAAACTAGGTGGAGATCATGAAACTAGGTAAGTTTTATAGTCATCCTGATTTGAGATACCCCTTAAGGAAGGGGTTCAGTCAGACCTACAGGCTTTTAGACTCTAGGACTATTCTTTTAAATAATGGTAACGTCCTATACATTGTTGAACAGCAGGTCAGACATGACAATCAAAGTCGAGTTTGACCCCAAAAATTGCATTGTGGGAGAAAAAACAAGCAAACCCCATACCCCGAGTTGTTGAGGTGGCCTTATAATTGAGACATAAGAAAATAAGACTGTACCAGCATGGCTATGCAATCATATTCTATGCTATGCTATACTATTCACCTTTATTTAGTACTGGAATTTAGATAAACCTATTTATACAGCCCAGCCAGAAGATATTTCATGTTAGATCTGCTTTAAAATAATGTACCCTATTTAAATTGTAAAATGCACATTTCCTTACCAACATAGAACTGACTGGTGACTTCAAGTCGAGTATGACCATGAGTGGGGGCTTTGCGAATCTGTGGTGGGAGCTGATCAACTTGTAATCTAGCTTCTTTTACGTTTCTCTCTGCTCTGACTCTGTGCCATTGGTCATCATTCAGCGGCGTGGGTGAAGTGACAATCAGCTCCACAGGACCATTACCAACATCAAATGAAAATGATACTTCAGTGTTTGCTGGAAAGAATAAAAGAATAAATAATATTTAACCATGAACGATGCTAGGAATCCACAATATAATTTATCATTATTATATTTCAATATTATATTTTGAACCAACTTTAATTTCCACTGTATCTATACACTTTTGTTTTAACCTTTTAACTGGATATAGATGAATATTGAATATTGAGAAAAGACAACCTAACAGGTAATAAGGTAGAAAAAATATTTTTTATGTATTTTTTAAGAAAACCTCTGCACTTATAATAAGCTAATGTAAAGAACACAGCTTTTTAAATGTTTACATATGTTTCTACAAATGTGAAATCATAGCAGCCTATCAGAAATTTGGAGAGGCGTGTTTTTAAAGGGACTGTCTAGACACTGGCTTAAATTAGCCTGCTTTCTGCTCACTCATTGCTGAAAGCTATGGGGCATGTATTTTATTTAGTCTTGCTCTAAAGAGAAAGTCCAAGTATTGTGTAACACACCACCCACCCCTGCCTCCCCCTGTGCTATGTCTAATTTGGATAATAACATAAAAAACAGCTCATTGTAGGGTTAGCATCTGTACGAAAGTTTAAGGTGGAACATTGGGGACCATGCTAATTATTTGGTGCATTGCCATGTACACCATGTTTGGTGTGACTAAACTTGTTTTTATTCTGTGTTTGTTGCTGTTTGATTTTCATTTAATAATAAAAAAAAACCCTTTGTGCAGCCAATTGTGTGTGTGTGGGGCCTTTGCGGCTCTTTGGGGCCACGTGTTTTAGGTCTCTTGGGTTTTGGTGCATTGTGGTGTGTGTGTGTTTTCTAAACATTTGTTCCCCAAAAATGACCAGTAACTATTTGCAAATTTTTTCTGCATAGCCCATTGGGTTCTGTTGTTCCCAAACTTACAACATCCTTACTTCATAGAAAAAATTATGTACCTCACCTGTAAAAATGCCCCATCACAAATAAAGGTCATTTTGGTGAAAAAAGGTTTAGAAAATATTTTCTTTGCACTTTTTTTGTATCTAAACTATAAAAAAACTCACCAAAATGCAGGTTTCAATCCATACCGCAAAGCACACCGCAAGTCATACTGGTTTCACCCAATAATTAGCATGGCCTCCATCAAGTGACAGGTCAGTCACCCATGCAGCTGTGTGACTGCATTGGTCTTTCACTCAAGTCTACAGCTGTCATGCAGAGCCCCACCCCTGTCTGCATCAGGAAAGAATTTTGTGATTGCAGGATGAGGTTTCTTAATAACCTTACATTTGATTTGTAAAAAACAGGGTGTGATTATCCATATCTGTACTTCCCATTTGATCTTGCTGTGTATTGACTATCCCGTGATTGCAGACTGGACCGACCATTGCCTGTTTCTGACTGCTCCCTTGTACTGCGTACCCGTGACCTCCCGGCTTGACCCTTGGCTCGACTTTGACAACTCTTCCGTCTCATCCTTTTGTGCCACGCTTGTCTGGACTGATCTCCCGTGTATGACCCCTGCTTGCCCGACCTCGCCCAGTCTCGTTCCTGGTTCATCCGCCTTCCTCCCGGTAAGTCCGCATCCTTTGTGCTACCATGTCCTGGGGGCAACCGTGCCCGGTGAGGCGTATAAAGCGTCCCGGCAGACGGGGGCTTGACTATAGGTGAAGCTAGCATCGGAGATTGGAGGTTGCGGACTTACTCAGAAGGCGGGTGTCCCATGGGACCTGACACCACCTAGCTTCGCTTTCATCACTAAATTGTAGGAGTTCCTGAATAGTTCTTTGTGCTGTGTTGTATAAATGTAAACTGTAACTACAAACGAGTAGATCACTCTGGGAAACTGTACTGTGTATGCATCCTAGTTTCTTAAGAGTGGTCTCCAGCGCACTGTGGGGTTCAAAGGCCACTCTATGCAGGAAGACAAGATAGCCAGTGCAGCCTACACCCTAACAGTGGTCTGTGCTGTGTTAAATAGTTTCGCAGCTAGATAACATACTGTTACTTTGCATTTACCTTTACATCTGGCTCACAGCTGACTGTGATGCATGAGTGATCTAGCCATTGAGCTGTTGTGATTGAGAGATCGCTCATAAAAATGCTGTACTGTATCTTTAGATGTAATGTAATACAACAATGTATCGACCTAAAATTACTCACATCATTGTATAATTTGCTATAGTGTGTTAATGAAATATAGTGAGTTATTATCCATATTTTTGATTTTAAAACATTGTGCCTTTCAATGCATTTGAACAACACAGTTTCCCCGACTGTCTAAAATGATTCAAACTTCTTTTTGTTGTTACAAATGTGATAGCAAGGAAGAGATTCTCTGCAGCTAAATCTAGAATTTCATTGGTTTCTCACTAATATATAATAAGATGTGTCACAGCTCCCTTCAGTTTCTTTCCACCTTATCTCGGAAAGCCATACAGGATACTAAGTGAAAGAACATTGAGTTCTGTACACACATCACTGTCATGAAGATCCAAAGTCTTGGAGAAGCACTTCACACTTAGGACAGTTGCGTGCCTGTACCTACTGTATCACCCTGGGAGAAAATGAAGCATTGCTTGATAATAGTCCAGGAAAAAATGCAGAAAACAATAATATGTTTAAAATTGGCACTTTTTATTTTTCAGATGTTCTATATATCAGTGTTCTTATAAAATGATGTAACACAAAGAATATACGTCTCATGCCCATTATACATCAGGCACCATAGACCAAGGATCTTGGTCTTTTTTTTTACTGAATTTCTATCGTCTTTAAGACACAGCCTATTGTTAAAATAGAGTTTTATGTATGTGCACTTGTGGTAAACTGGAATATTTAGGCCACCATTGTGTGTACTGAAAATACTTTAATTCCCTCTAAGAGATATGGAGAACACATAAATAAAAAACAGCTCTGCTGGATCTATGAAAATTATTTGCTTTACTACAGGGGTGCTGTCAGAAAAGGGCTGGATTCCTGGATAATACAGCTACAGCTAAAAATTAATGGTGCTGCTTGCCATTTCCTCTCTGGATGCACTTCTGTCTGCTAACTGCTGGTGGCACTGTCCCATCTTGATGTTTGGATTCAACACAGGGGATCAGCTTCGCCGTTGTAATTCAAAATCCACAGGTGCCAAAAAGCTTAGACACAGCATGGCAATGAGTGCTCAACTCACATCCAACTTGCAAAGAGTAAGGGCTGAATGCCCGAAACGCGTAGGCGACAGCTCTGTTCTCTTATGTTTTTATGCTGCTTTTGTGGAATATGGATGAAATCTTAAGAATTTTCTAAATAAACATGGATCAGGAATCCTTTTAAAGATGGACACTGGCTGGCCTCATGTTACTCTTTCCATCTTGATGTTTGGGTTGTGCTCATTTGTGTCCACCAGCAGGTGGCTTCATCAGCTCTCTAGCATGGGGTATTCAATCCCGCTTGAAGGCAGTTATGATGGCTTAAATTGATTCTGAATGCTAAATGAGAGTGTTTGAGCACTATAAGAACTATCAAAGCCACCATCAGACATGTCTGACCTACTTCCTCAGAACTGTTTTATTCGCCAAGTAAATCATTCTGGTCCTGACCTTCAAGCTACTACCCAACACTGTCTCTAGTTGTCCCACTCACCATCATCATTCTAGTCCTGACCCTTTGTGCCTTGCTGCTCCTGCCTCCTATCTTGATCCTAGGTTCTCATTAATTTCTTGCCGGTGAACCTGTATCCTGCTGTCCTTGAGAGAGTCATCCTTATTCTCTAGTTTCCTTTCAAGTCTGTTTCTACAGTCACCTTATCTACAGGCAGTCCTTTGTACCCTCCAAGCCTCTTGTCAGTCCTGTATATTTTGTATAATTTTATTTTTTATATAGCATATATAGCAAGTGTTGTTGTTCAGGAATGGTTTCTTGTTTGTTGTTTTGTTCCTTGGATGAAGCATTTGCTTTAGTAATTCCCACAGCTCAGCCGAGCCAGGAAGCAACACATGTTCGAATGTAGGGGGCACCGGCTTCCTACAATGTAATAGTGGGATGCAGTCCTGCTTTTTACAGTGTAACAGTGGAGTGCCACCCAGGATGACAGATCCTTCCAACAAATGTTGTATCTGTGCTTGTACTTGGATGGTTTGCTGCATAATTGGTGTAGGTTTTGGGGTTAGGCAAAACATTCTAAACCAGATGCGTGAAAATGACAAAAATCATTTATACCCCTTCAAAGAATTGTTGGCGAATACATGCCAACTATTATAATAAATTAGGTTAACCAAAATATCAGATGAACCAAAACATTTCTACATATACAGTCCAAAATGTTGATAGATTCAGTGCAGTTAGCCTGTTCTTTCTTCTTGACTGTGTCTCCCCCAATAATAAGGCTTTAAAGACTCCTACATTCTCAAATCATTATTTTTTTACAAAGAGGGTGAGCCCATTAATGGTACATGTAAACCAACCTGCCACGGACTAAGCAAACTCATATATTCAGGTTCCGGTCAGAATGTTAGGATTATGGCTATGCTGATTCCCTCAATTTTAAATAGTCCTAGCTATAAATGCATACAAATTTTACTGGCTAATAGCTTTTAAGCAATGCCCTAGAAACAACTGAAATGAATAATTTTGGATTATATAAATATGTACAAAAATGACATATACGGTACGTTAATACGAACTCCTGCTGTGTGCTCCAATTTTATTCAATTTACCCTGCTGAAATGAGATTCTGTAAAAGGTCAGTTTAATTCAATGATTATAGTTTTGAAGGAGATAAGCTGTTGCCATATTAGCAGATTAAATCTAGTATAATTGTTTAATAAAATATCTTTAAAGTTAGCTACCATATTTAATCATTTATGACATTTTTTTCATACTCACGCCCCCCCCCCCCCACCGCTTTAAGTGCCTTCCTTATGTTTAATAAAGGGCACTGAGTTTTGAAGGCCTCTCTAACTCAAATAACCTAGTTATTTACTAAATAACTCACTCAAGGGTGACATATTACCTTTTTATCCTGTTAAGAATTTTTTATAACTCTCATCTCACATTGCAATGATTTCTAGGAAGTTACAAAAAGTTATGATACTGCGATGGTGGGTTTTCTGCAAATACGTAAATAAAATTGATTGCACTGTCGCTGTCGAATAGAGGGTGCGGGTATCTGGGTGACAGTACTGGTTTGCCGACTGATCCAACCGGGCAGTGTCCTTATTCTCATCCACTGGGGTCTTCTGGGTCCCTAGCCGGGGTATTCTCCAACATCGCTGGCATCTTCAATGTGAGCAGCAGCACGTAATGTAGATGCTGCCACCAGCATCTCTTTTAACAGGGAGGTATAATGGCCAGGAACCAGGGAGGAAGGCTCTTATACCTTAGGAAGGGTGAACCTGGGACAGAGGTCGGGAGGAGGGAAGTGTTATTATATTAACTAAAATTAGAATAATAAAATAGAATACAAAAGGGCAGGGGTACAGCTAGCCACCTGTCTGACAGACCAGACCTGAGCCATAAGGTATAAGTGCTGGTAATTACTAGGACCAGGGGCCAGCAGTTCATACCTTGAATTACTAGCCCCTATGATTGGTGTGCCAAGCTGTAGAGCTTTATAGGAGTGGCCACACTTCTTTCAGATTTGGTTTCAGTGGGGCGTTCCACCCCCCCAATTTTTTTCTTAAAAAGCATGGCACCTACCCCTGAAGCTTACCAGCCTGGCACACCAAGCATAGAGCTAACTGTAATTTCAAAACAGATAGATAGCAAAGTGATTTGAACAGCTTATTATACATACTAGCATATAATGATAAAGGTTATGACACATACATAAATAAACTTACATCTTAGTTCTATTTTTATAAAATCAATGGTTCCTCTGTTTTCTGCTAATACTCCATCCGGGGCAGATGTCTTAAAATAAAAGGAAATATCTGCACTGGTTTCTCCCGGCAGCGTAGAAAAAAAAAGGAAGGAGTTTGGTGCGATGAAAGATACGGCATTCCAGTAGTTTTCTGTGGATAAAAAAAGGGAACTGTAAGATTTCAGCATTAGAAAAAAAAACATCCATATGTTTTCTAAATTATAGCTACCACCCTTTTATTGTATCTATCAGTTCATTAAAAAACATAATTGTTTAAAAAAACTAGTGTACAAATAGTGTGTATACTATTAGAGTAGAGTGTATAAGTGTAAGTATAGAGTGTATAAGTATAATCATCTTTGAAGCCGAGGTAAGTGTTTGTTATTTAGACCCTTAGCCCTGCTTTAACGATTGGTAAGGGTGGCAGGGTGGGGGTGGTTTAAAAATGGGCAGTTTGGATGGACTGGCCCTTTAACTCTGTGTGGAGCCAATTCGTGGCACCTGAATCGCTGGAATTTTTTGAGGGCTTTTTCTCACATTCAAATTGAATTAGCAAAAACCCCCCAAAAACATTTAAGGTTGGCGAATCGTGTTACGCATAATTTTTCAATGTTTTTGCCCATGATTCAGTAAAAATATTCCAATTAAAAAAGGGCCATTTGATGGCTTCTAAATAAGTTATGGGGTTCAATTAGGTGGGATTCAGTAAAGGGAGGATAATAGAGGATGGTTTGCAAATAAAACTTGAGCAGGAGTTCCCAGCAGTTTTTCATCAAGTACCACTTTGCATTTTCTGATTAAATTATCACCTGGGTTGTGTGTGAGTGTTGTCAGTAACCTGAACTCAATAAACTTAATAAAAACATACAAAACACCCTTTTAAAGTGAATGAATTACACACAAAATTGTATGTTTTTTTATTGATGGTGCAAATCATGGTTGAGTTGCAGATGCCAGCAAATCAGGTTGGGGTTCAGATAGAGGACAAGTCTGCAGCTTTGTCAAGTACCACCTATGAGCACTTCAATTACCACCCTGTTTGGAACCTCTGTACTAGAATATAGTGACAACTTATTTTATTTGGCTTTCTAAAAAGATTTCTTCCCTGATGCATTGACGTCCTGAAAGCTGGGATTATCTTATCTTTCTCCACGGTTCCACAGCAAAACCAAGTGATGTCTTTGGCCACTGATGGTCATGTGGCTTGTATTCTGCTACCTGCCCTCTGATTAAAAGTGACTGCTGGTGGCCAATCACAGGACTGGGGGTGTGAAGAGAAAGCTAAGAAAGCTGGGCTTTTGGGTGCATGGGTACCCTAGCAATCAGGATGCCCCCCTCAAACTGGGTACGAACTGGACCAAAACCCATTAGGCGAAAAATAAGTATTGGTCCAGTTTAAGTAAATCCTAAGTAATACATAGAGTGGTTCTTCTTTTCTCCTCAACATGAACGTTTCAGATGTTAAAACCACTATATTGTATATAAGAATTCATCAAATGATTATGTTTTTTCTCTTCTTTGAATCACCTAAATTAACTCATATTCTGAAATAAAGCATTAAACATCCAATATTAGATACTTTATGGAAAGTTTGTTAGATTTAGGCCTCAGGCCTAAATTTAACAAACTTCACACTATGCAATTGCAGATCTGGTGCGTTATGCAGTTTAACTGTGTGTTGCTGCAGTTTCGTACAACAAGCACAGAATACATCTGCATTTGCAGTTCGGTTGGAACACAGCAAGCAGGACTTTTTTGGCTATGTTCCGGCTGCACTGTATCAAAACGTACAGGTATGAAAAGGGCCATAGAGGATACATTACATGACTTCTTCTGCAGATCTGCGAAACGCAGAGACGCAAACGCATCCGAACAGGTCTGAACGTAGCCTTAGCTTTGAGAAATATAGTCAATATTATCTCCCAAAATACAATAACATTGTAAACTTGAAATTTATATTCCTTTGCCTCTACTTTTAGAAGTTTGATGTGAGCATTCAACTTAAAAAATCAGTTTGCCAGCATTGCAGGCGAAGGCGTGCCAGCCAAATAAATTATAGATGGCAAAACTTCGATGGGTCGCTCGCTATAACTCTACAGTTGGAACCTTCGACTGTCTTTAGCACCTTTGATATGTGCAAAGAATATTTTATTTCATTGAAAACCAACTGTTTTCATCTGTCCCTCTAAAATGCAGAACGGCAAAGGGATAAAGCTCATTTTTATGACATTTGTATTTTATGTTGACCAAGCTTGGAAGATAATATGAATCTGATGCAGAAGCTTTAAATCACCTAAACTTGATCATAAAGTCAGGCAAAGATGAATGACGCTGACTTGTTTTCATCTCCACTTTTATGAAACTTGGAAATCTGTTTTTAAATGCTGTTGTTTCTTTCTTTAACAGAAAAATAAAATAAAAACTCAGGGACTGCTACTTTCTTAGCTTAGGATACTGTATAGCATAAATTAATAATTATTGATTATTAACTGCAGCACTCTGAATTAAACCATAAAGCACTCAGTTTGTCAAGGGTTTATAGATCGATCCCATAAAACACCAAAACATAGACTTGTATTTCTTTTTATTTTATTATTTATCAACTGCTTATATGGAACTGAACACACCTTAGGAACCATTGCAAAAGTAAGGGGTTTATTTAACCCTTTAAGTGCCAGCCTACCTAGATTTTTTGTCACACTCTGTTGCCAGACTACTTTTCACGTTTTTGAGCTACACATGTTCAACCTTGATTTTTGAAGGGATTTCCAGGGATTTTCCAGGAAAATTATATATTGTTTTTTTCAGCAGAGTCTGAGCCTGTTTGGCCTTTTTACAATTTGTAGTGTTTTTTTGTGATAAAAAAATGTAAGTTTGTTAATAAAATACTATTGCGTGTGAAAGCCCTATTTCTCCCGGTTACAACGGTACCACATATGTATTGGTAGACACCCTTTCCTGCCCAGGAAACTCCCCCAAACTGAAACAGCAGTTTAGGAGATTTCAGATAGGATACAACTATGCAATATGATTGAATAGTTGTAAGGGGTTAACTTAAAAAAAAATGACATAGGGACATGGGGGGGGGGGACCTAATTTTTTTGGAATTTTAAGGGTTAAAAACCCTTAAAATCCCCCCAAAAAATGACGTAGGGTCCCTCTTACCCAGCATTACCGACCCGGACCAGCTATGGGGGCTTGTAGAACAGGGCGCAGGGGCCTGCGTTGGTGGTCCCTGGCCCTGCAGGCTACTAGCCCACATAGCCACTAAGTGGCCCGGGCCCTTCTGCCCCCCCCATGGCCGTTGGAGAGGCAGGTAATGGGGGGGCTGGGGGTTATGGCAAGTCACCCACTAGCCGCAGGTGATTGCCAACCCCAGAGCCTTGTGAACTGGTATAAGGGGTCTCATGGACCCCTTGCCAGTTCACAAATAGTTAAAAGTAAAAAAGACACAGACACAAAATATTTTATTATTCTTTTTTTTTACTTATACTTACCTCCCATCCAGTGTCCCGTGCCGCTGCAGATGACACTTGTCGGTAGTGATCGGAGCAGGGAGGGTGGGAGGCAGGGAGATCAGAGCCTCCCTGTCTGCCACCCTCCCTGCTCCGATCGCTACCGACAAGTGACAGTCGGAGCCCGGGTGCCGGTATAGAGGAGCGGGATGACGTCATCCCACTCCTCCCACGAGTGGGCGGGGCTAGGGGGCGGGGCCAACGTCGGCCAAAGAGGGCGGTGAGGTCCCTTTGCTGGGTCCTCACCCGAAGAGTGGTAAGTCCAGGGGGGGGGGATCGGAGCCCCCCCTGGTGAAGAGAAGACCCGGGGAGAGCGATCGGGCTGTCTGGTGAGTTTGTGTCATGTCCCGCGGGGTGAAACCCCCCAGGAAGCCCACAATCCTACCTTTTCCACGTTCCAGCGGCGCATGCGCGTCCGCCGCCGCCGCTTCCCACGCGTCCCTCTAGCAGGGCACGCTCCCGTGCCGGCCGTTTGTGAATGGCCGGCGCGGGTGCGCTCCCTGTAAGAGGGACGCGCGGGAGGCGGCAGCGGACCTGCCGGCAAGGATTGGCTGCAGTGGTCACGTGGGAGCGGGGAGAGGTGAGTTTTCGGGGCTTTCAGGGGGGTTTCACACAGCGGGGTACCCCCGATCGGGGTGCCCCACCGAAGTGGACCAAAACCCAGGATAGTCAAAATCTTGGGTGTTGATCCACTTTAAGTGCTACCTGATTGCTCTGGTGCTGGGGGTGGGATTCAAAACCCTAAAATGCATGTACTAGAAAGATGATGGGGGCCCACAAAGAGGTCTCTAAGTGCTGCCTCTGGCACGGGTGCCATAGGTTCCACCACTGGTCTATACTATACTTATAAAGTAGATTTGTTCAATAGAAGCCAAGCTATGCCTAAACTGTATATTTCAGTATATTGTGCCTTCATGTAGAATCCTAATTTGCCTGCATCCAGAGGAGTGGAAACATTTCTAATTCAAAATATTTTCTCAGTTTCTCAGTTTTAACAGGATTTTAATGTCATTGAGATGTCATTAAATCCCCTTTTGGGGGTTTTGCAATGAGTTTAAGAGGAATAGTGTACTTCGGGGAGGTCAATTTCTCATCCCCGAGTCATACCAATTCGAAATAACCGCAACCTACCTGTACACTCACGTAGCTGTTACCATGGTGCATTCATGGGCCGCGGCTTTATCCCCACCCACCCCTATCTGAGGCACGTATCTGCTCCAGGTATTTCGAAATGGCAATAATCTTATTTCCCTTCCTTTTCCAAAAGGAAGCAATATTGCCAGAGTAATTTGAAATAAAATCTTATCTTATGTTATTCATGTCCTGTGTGATGAGAGTGGCAGAGCTAAGCCATACAAGCACACTTAATTGTGCCTAACTTAAAGCACACATTCCATTTAATTCAGCTGATCTGTGACTTACAGTACAATGTAGAGGGTTCTATTTTAGCCTATCACTAACAGAGGCGTGTCAAACTGACACAAGCCTCAGAAATGGATTGGTAGTCAGGATAAGGGGGGGCACTAGAGGCAGAGGAAGAAGCAATTTCCCTTCCTTTCTGTGACCAGAGCAATGGGACAGTATAGGACTGAGATTGCATCAGGTAAGTTGCTGTGCTAGGAAAATGATTTTGAATTTTGACTTGTCAACCCCTTTGAAGGTGTAATATTCACTAATATGGTTAATGGTAATGTTTGTGCAAGTATCATTCCTAGTGTATTATAGGGAGAAAGAAGTTTATGTGGTACTACCTTGTTATAAGTTCAAACTACAGAGTCTCTGCAACCTTGGAATGGCTCCATTTAGATTTAGATTTGGTGCCCAGGATACCCCACAAGAAAACTCTGACTTGGCAGATTAGCCCTACCCAGTCACATGGGCTGGCTGGATGTAACAATCAGTCTTTTGTTTTAGTGATGTATGATCCACGTTAAATCCTTGTTAAATGCTCATTTTCATTCTCTTGAATATACATTATAATGCATAAATTAGTTTATTAATTGCTTTGTTGAATTTGTAGTATGTGTATTGTTTATTAATTTCATAAAACCAAAGATATTTCCATTTAGAGTAGTAGTAGTTTAAACTGATCACCAATTCACCAGGGGCCAGTCATTCAATTTTTAATGACTTATTTTCATTTTTGGAGCCTGTATGCATCAGGAAGATCAAGCAAAACTTCCAATTTGATCATAAGTGACGGAGATCTCTTAAAGAAGGTTTTATCGGATTAGAATTGCAGCAACACCTCATAATAAAAAGTTCCTGTGCCAATGACACCACTTTGATCCCTGGAACACTCATAGCTTTTCTGTTGAATTGACAACCTGTTGTATGACTAAGAATCTACAGATCTAGACAACCTGTTGTATTTCATTGGATGCTTTTTGGTAGCGATTTTACTAATTACTTCTTATTTGAGGAAAGTTGCACTGGTACCAGAAATGTAAAGGTGCTGTTTGATCCTCATCCCTCATCCCCGCCCTGGTGAAGTGACGACCATTCCCGCCCTGGTGAAGTGGTGTATCCACGGAACGCGTCGGCAGGCCTAGCACATGGGGGACCCCAGGCGATAGATGTTACTAAAACGGTAATGTAATACCTTCCTTGTAGACATATTGGTCTTTGTGTAACGTGTGGCAAGTGGCTTTCTGTCTGCCTTAGAGCAGACATTCATATACAGTGTCTTTTATTGAGTATATGTTTTTTGATACATTTATGTTTGCACAATATTTTTTTCTTTCTTTTGTTTGTGAGTACATTGCACATAGCACTTTCTCTCTTTGTCAAGTGTCTGTTATCTGCATGTGCATCAATAGCAGGCAGTTATAGCAATACCTTCCTGCCCTCCATTTCCACTGGCATTTAACATCATTTATTTATTTATTCTATCAGGTATTTTTAGGATTAGGAAGGCGTCTCTTGGTGTATATATATATATATACATTTAAAGCCTATTTGTGGGATTCCCCCATCTTTGTTTTTGTTAAGGGGCAGTTGTGGCCTAGAGGTAAGGGGAGCGGACTTGTGACTGGAGGGTTGCAGGTTCGAATCCCGGTCCTGGGACATGACTGAAGTGCTCTTGAGCAAGGCACCTAACCCCCCAACTGCTCCCTGGGCGCCGTAATTAGGGCAGCCCACCGCTCCGGGTACGTGTACACTCACTGCACGGATGGGTTAAATGCGGAGGACAAATTCCTATGTGTGCACAAGCATACAATGGCCATCTATGCATTAAAAATTAAATTATGATTTATTTTAAAATGTCACTTGTTTTGTCAATTTGTGTGTAATCCCTCTTATGAGTCCTTTTCATATAAATAAAATAAGATTTTATTTCAGTATATAGTCTTTTTGAAATACTTTTGTGGGTTGAGTGCGGACAATCTGAGGGCCTGTGAGGGGTCTCCAGAAGCCCCCCTCAAAATTATATTTGCTTAGTGTTTAGACGGGCACAGACGGGTCCAGCACCCCCATTTTTTATGCTATTGGACTGTGCGTTTCCATTCTTTAGTTTTCACATTACTGTTTGATCCTCATAGACAGAACATAATACTTGGGTAGACGGTTACAGTAGCTCTGATCCTTGCCTACTATATAAAACAAGGTGTAAGTTTTTTTCTAAAACTTAACCAATAAATCAATAACTTACGGCCTTATTTATCAAGGGCTAGCGCCAGGTAGTGTCTGACGAGCGCCAGGTACCGCCAGCTAACGGCGGCTACCGAATCAAGTGCGCCCGGCGGCGGTCACAATGACGCATTTATCACGCTAAATGAGGCGTAGCGCCGGCGAGAGCGTCAGCTAGCGCGGGATTCATCATGTAGCCGACTGCAACGAACAGCGCCGCTGCTAATCCCATCACAGCGACAGGTATGACCTGGCGCTCCCTGGCGTGGTCCAATGCATTTCAATGGAGCAATCTTTAAATAATCATAATTAATTGCTATTAATGTTTTTTTTTTTTTTTTAATGTCAAAAATTCTGTGACCACTTCTGCAATGTTAGGATTTTTTTTTTAAGTAAAAAAAAAAAAAAAAATGTGCAGAATTGATATTACAGGTCTGATATTCATGTATTCATATTACAAAATGTTTAGAAAAACTTGTATAATTTTTACATATAAAAAAAAAAAGGTTGTTTGGGGGTTAAAAACTACTTTACACACATCGCCGCCAGCGCTCTGGGGTTTAAACAAGGAATTCACAGCGCGAGAAATTTTTGAGCGTGATTTGTTAATGAATCTGCAGCAAGCCGTTCGCTCTGGCCATTCGCTGTCAGGCGCACCCATACAACGCGGAACCTGTGAAACAGCGACCCCTAACCCCGTATTCAACATTACCGCACACCGACTGAGTCGCTGTCAACAAGCAAACCCCGGCCAAGCACAGCGAATACTAGCTGGCGCTGTGAAAATCACGCTACTGGCGCTCATCTGTCGCTACCTGGCGCTATTAATGAATCGGCCTCCCCGTCATAGCATGGAGGTCTCCAATAATTTACATGCTATGTAACTAGGGCCATGGGGGTTTAACATAACTGTGCTAGGCCTGACTAATGCTAGTTTGTAATTCATTTATTTCACTACATTTTTCCTTAACCTTTTTTATCAGTTAATTAAAAGAAGCTTGTTTAATGTAATATATGAAATATAGAAATGTTAATTCAATATACTTAGGATCAGACACAAAAATGTAGACTGAGAAAAAAGCTTAGAGAGAAATCATCAATAGATGTAAAATAAAAATAATTGTATAACCAAGGTTGTAATTGCCTCTGTATCTCTGGGATATGCAAGAATAAGAAGCCACTTACCATGCTAATTAATCAACAAAGCAATATCCATGGATCAATTATATGTTGCTTTATTATGACACATATAGCTGATTCCATGGGTCTAGTAAAAAGAGAACAATAACAGCATGAACTAATCTTAGGCAAATTAAAGCAGCATGTAACTGATACCTTGGTCTCGCCACCATGATTAAGTAGTGTATGTTTTATATTTGCGTTCACCCTGGCTTACAGGATGCTTTTACCTTAACTAGCTGGCATGTAATACTAGGAGAAAGCCCATGACCCTTGTTTCACATGTACATGAATATATTCTCAATATAAGGCAATTAAAGCGTTCCAATACCCTTTTATTAAAAAAATATGTTGTTAATATGAAATAGGCATTGATCTCACCCAACTGCCTTCTGATCTCACCCAGCCGCACTCTGATTGTTGATGCCACCCTCCAAACAACGATCATGCAAGCCTGGTTATTGTTTACCCTATCCACATTCCCCCGGTGATACCAGGCATCCTGACAGGCAGCTATTGGTCATGTAATCCAGAGTCTTCTTAGTGGCGGTAAACCTAGAAAAGGACTCCGGACAGCATGACCACTGCCAGCCGCTTGTGGGGTCCGAGATATTTTTTTCAAACCAGCATGGTAAAGGGTTAATTGCTTACATACTCACATAGTTTATCAGTTAATTTAAAGAAACATGCTTGTTTAATGTAATATATGGAATATGGAAATTTTAATTCAATAAACTTAGGATCAGACACAAAAATGTAGAATGAGAAAAAAGCTTAGCGAGAAATCATCAATAGATGTAAAATAAAAATAATTGTATAACCAAGGTTGTAATTGCCTCTGTATCTCTGGGATATGCAAGAATAAGAAGCCACTTACCATGCTAATTAATCAACAAAGCAATATCCATGGATCAATTATATGTTGCTTTGTTATGACACATATAACTGATTCCATGGGTCTAGTAAAAAGAGAAAGAAAACAGCATGAACTCATCTTAGGCAAAATAAAGCAGCATGTAACTGATACCTTGGCTTCATCACCATGATTAAGTAGTGTATTTTTTATATTTGCGCTCACTCTGGCTTACAGGATGCTTTTGGCTTAATTTGGGGGGAATGTAATAGTGGTATTGCTAGGAGCAAGTCCATGGCCCTTGTTTCACATGTGTATGAGCATTTTCTCACGCATTTTTTATAAGGTGATTAAAATGTTCCAACACCCCTTTATTAAAAAAAACGGAGCTAATATGAAAATATAGGCGTTGATCTCACCCATTCCCACTCTGACTGCTGATGCCCTCCCTCCAAAGACGACCCTGCGTGGCCGGTTATCGCTTACCTTATCCACACTCCCCGGGGGATACTGGGCATCCTGACTGGCAGCTAATGGTCATGTGATCCAGAGTCTTCCTGGCGGCAGTAAAACTAGAAAAGTACTCTGAACTGCATGACCACCACCAGCCGATTGTGGGGCCCAAGACATTTTTTAAAACCAGCATGGTAAAGGGTTCATTGCTTACATACTCTTATAGTTACATAGTTAATATGGTTGAAAAAGGACATATGTCCATCAAGTTCAACCAAAGGATAAGGGGAAAGTTATTCACATTAATCACTTTAGTAAGTAAAAGTCGAAAATATTATGCTTGGTCATTAATCTGTTAAGGTAAATCATCACAGCAGATCAATAGACTGACATTCTGGTGTGAATCTGCGACTCGCTTCTATTTCTAGAATGGGGACTTTAAATTATTGATCTTCACAATTTTTATTCCAACAGTTAAAAAGACAAATCTTCCATCAGTGAAACTGGAAGGTCACAATCAACATGACACGTTTGGGTGGGTATTCTCCCTCCTTAGACATATAAAATACAAGTGCTATTAAAAGCTTTAAATGCACTCAACATGGAGAACTTTCAGTCCTTTGCCGGGTGCCTGGGCCAATAGCAAGTAGTGAGACATACATCCTCATGATTGGGAGAGAAAAAAAGTGCAGCCAATAGCAAGCACTATCACCACTTCTGTGGAGTCATCTCCCGACAGGGAGACTGACTACAACACCCAGAGTAGAAGCAAGGGGGACGAACGTGGCAGCGGGGCAACTCCTCCGGGCTAATCCACACCATGCTTCAGACGCCGTGCATCACTGACATGCACCCTGCATCCAGTGGGCCTGTCTGAGGTGGGAGCCCACCACCAGGCCTGCCCTCCATCCCTAGACACAGAGCACCACTCTTCTAATGTTCTAACCCATCCCCAGAGCAGCCCCAAGATATAAGATACCATATATCATGGATGGTGCATTGGGGGACGAGGCAGCCACCAGGGGTATATACACTAAATTCAGCAAATATCACAAACTTTTATAACCATTCACATATGTTATATTGCACTTTAGTCACATGGAAAAGAAAATTAAAAAGAAAAAAGGAAAATAAAAATGGAAAAAAATCATGGAAAAAAAACAGGGAGAAAAAGACCACATGAAAAAGACTCCAGGGTCGGCCACTGTGTGAGCCCTCCCCAGATTGCCCGCAAGAGCCTTACCTTTCGCCTGACCATCACTGCAATGCAATCCCAGCATTCCCAGCATCGCTGCAGCTTTGCGCGCTCCCATGCCCAGCCATTTAGCGCAGGAGCATGCTCTTCACAGGGGAGCGGGCGATGCATGTGCTACCGCTCAATATGTCGTTCAAAACAAGGGCTTCATGTCGTGCATTAGTATGCATGGCATAAAGCGGTGATTGGACGAGTGTTTGCACATGTGCCGTGGGAGCGGCGGAGGGGTGAGTACAGTGGAGGATCAGGGGGTTTCACACAATGGGGCATCCAAATTTGGGTATCTTTAAGATATCTACCAAGTTATCTAGCCTTAAAAAAGGAAAACAGTAACATTTAACGCTGATAAGGCTAATAAGAGTGTCCCTCCTCCCACAAACAATAACCCAAATGGGACACTGCATGGGATCGTGGATTGCATGTTTGTCACCCAACCACTGCAGCAGTTGCAGTCCAGCTACCGCAATGATTGGATGATGAACAAACAGCTCATGATTGCTTGACCCAAAAGCTGAGCATACAGTGCTTGGCTCCCAGCATGGGCCCAGGAGGATGGTGGGGACAAGATGAGTGTTTTTTATGTTCCAATGTCCCAATTCACTTATAAGGCACGACAATATTAATTAATCATAAAAAAAATTCTTTACTCACAATTGTTGTTCATCTGTCACATTGGGCTTAGCATGGGGTATAAATAGGTGGAGGGTTTTGTTTGTTTTGCGTTACTCTTTGCATAGAAAGCTCCTTGAACTAGTTTATGTTCCTTTCCCAGAAGACAAGATTAAGCAGCACAACATGGGTTTAAATTATCACTGCTCTTAATAGGTTGACTTTTGACTTGTCTTGCAGCAATAGTGTTGTTTTTTTTCCTTTTAACAGAGTGTTAGTTTCAGGATATGGAGCTCTGCTGACCACCCACTGTTTTGAAAGCAGTAATAAGCCTTCAGGCTCTCTGTAGTCTCTAAACAGATATAACTATTTTCCCAAACGGATGTTTAACCTAGATGCTCGCTGTTAAGGTGATAGATTTCCTTGTGAACAAAGGTCTCTCCTTAAAATACATGTTCTGCTTGTAGTTTAGCACTGCTGATAATAATGGCAATAATAAGGCGAGTCAATGAATAGATACTTTCAAATCTCCCAGCACGTTATTACATGAATTAGGCTGGAAGGTTTTGTATTGAACTTAATATGAACACCGTAGGTAGGATTCATCAAAAAAGGTGCTGTCTGCTTTCCAAGACACAAAGAACATCTGCTTACTCACTGCTAAATAATTTAATAGCAATGTGCCTTTTCCCGGTTGGCAAACAAGGGTTGTTTGGATAGATAAACAGTGTTGACACCATTTCTCTGGCTTTACATGTGTACAAAAAGTATATTAAAGAATACATTGTCTGCTGCCATGCATGTTTAACCACAAGCGCCAAACTATGTAGATTATGTGTGTTTTCCATTTGCTATAGCTTGAATCATTTCTTCTTTGCAGTAGATCCCCCTTAGCTCCTTAAGAAGATATAAAAGTCATTCTGCTGTTTATACTTAAGATTATGCTCCCTAGAAATTAAGACATTAAGTACATGAATGTCACACAGTACGGATCTTTGGCTGCTAAGTAAGCTTTAAGAGTTGCTTTAAGTAGGTCAAAGTACAATAAGGACTATCTAATGTGTTGAAGCTAAGCAATTCACATTGGTACTATATCCTTAAGTGTACAGATTATTATCTTCGGCCCTTAATGGAGCAGATTTAAGCAAACCTTACAAATTGTCTGAAAATCAAAATAGCAGCCAGTCACTGTTGCCTGCCTGCAAACACCTTATCTCCGCCTTCCAGCCTGTGTACTGCTCACAAGTAACCTGAAATAAGTTGGTGTCCCTGAGAGATCCAGATAAGATCACATCTATTTTATAAAAGGCTTTTATAATTAGTGTGGCTGTGGGGTGCTGAGGATGATGCTGGACAGGTGACCTGAATAGCTGAAGCTGGCAGAGTGCCCATTAGTCATGGATGAATCTGGAACTAGAAAAGCTTGGCAAAGCAAGATATTTAAAGTGAAGCTAAGATTTCCTAAAGCTCTACAGTGCAGGGGAGATGGCCCTGGTTGCAGATTAGGAGCATATGCCCGGCTCTCGGTCTTCTGTTGAAGGTAAATTTATGTGTCTTCTCTATGCAAGCAATTGGATAGCAGCATTATCAGACAGCATGCTGGAGCTCATTGAGGAGTCCCCACTTGGCCATGTCAGTAGCTGGCCTTCCCAATGAAAATATGGTGTATATGGTTGTATCCAGTAGGTGAGGGACATGTTACCCACTCAAGTATGGGCCAGTGTAAAAGACCAAAGGGTTTGTTTTGAATTTGAACTATTATGTCTCAGTATGTCAAGTGTTTCGTTGCTTGGATAGCAGAGGAACCACCAAAAATGTTTCTGTGTGGGTTTTTTATAGGATGAAACTCTGAAAAGCCCTGGAAGAGGTTAGAATAAATCTCAAAATAGTATGACTTATTCTTTGAGCGCCAGCAAAACAAATACTTGCCTGGGTGCTAAATAATAGTTCAGACATTTTTTGGACCATTCAAAGCTAGGAACCCCCTGCTTTAAAATGATGTGGGCAAAAATAATTTCACAATTATGTTAAACAGGTTTGATGTCTTTTCATGTGAATAGACTTCAAGGTAATTCAATTTGCTTCCAAGAAAGCTGGTCTAGGCTATGCGTGCTATTCTTTACCAGAAAACATCATAAAGATGTCAATGGCTTGTAGCTAGGGAGGATTTTCTATTTTAAAAGACCTTGCAGGTACACATGTAAATCGTGTTCTGAGACATTACTGACTTTATGCACCTTTTGTGATCAGGTTATATAATTTTATGTTTCTTTGACCTTTCTGCTTTGGAATTGATATTATTGTTTAGCTCTACACTATTATGGAGCTCTACACCAGTCCTATCAATGGCTGACTTCTCATCTAATAATCTTGGGCTTGTAGCTATAGAAGCTTGGGCTAAAGGAGTTGAAGCTTACAATAAAAAGTTGACATTGCTTTCAGAGGCAGTTTTGAATTTGCTAGTTAGGGGTAATCTTAAGGAACGTGTGCATTTATTTGAGCTTTAACGTTTAACCCTTTAACCGCCAGCCTACCTGGAGTTTTTGTCACCCTTTGTTGCCAGACCATTTTGCACTATTTTGCGCTCCCCTTGTTCAACTGTGATTTTTGAAGGGATTTCCCAGGAAAATTATATATTGTTTTTTTCAGCAGTCTGGGCTTTAACATGAAATTTCTTGTTTGTCATTTTTCAAGTGTATTCTTAATATTTTGGGGTGAAATATGTGCAAAAAAATTTAAAAAATCTATTTTTTACAATTTGTAGTGTTTTTTTGTAATAAAAAATTTAAGTTTGTCAATAAAATCTTATTGCGTGTGAAATCCCAATTTCTCCCAGTTACAACTGTACCACATATGTATTGGTAGACACCCTTTCCTGCCCAGGAGACTCCCTCAAACTGAAACAGCACTTTAAGAGATTTTTAGATCAAATACAGCTATGCTAAGCACTATGTGCACCTTGCAGTTTTTTAATAAAAACAACCCTTTACATTTGAAATACCCCCCACAAACGATATATTCTCTGGAAATACACACTTCAAGCTTTCTAGGCATACCAGGCTTGTTGATGTTGCCAGTTTTCTGGAAGTTCTCCCTCAATGTATTCTTTGGTTACACAGAGCTTCCCTAAAAAAGGATAAAAAAACAGGATCAAAGCCACATTTTCCTAAAAAAAAACTATATGCAAACAAGAAAAAACAAGTTAATCTGAAAAAGCAACATCCCCCGAACAGAACGATACCCAACATGCATAGGTACTGTCAAAAGAAGAGTTGGCAAACACCAAAAAGTAAAGCATGTGCACAATGGTAATTTTGCTTGAAGATTTCAGCTCTGCAGACAAAGTGTGCACCTTGTGCTTTTTCTGCCAAAAAAACCCTTTACATTTGGAATACCCCCCACAAACCATACATTCCTGAAAGTACACATGATAAGCTTTCTAAGTGTACCCAGCATGTTGTAGTGGGCCCATCTTTCTGAAAGTAATCCCTCAAAGAATTCTTTGGTCGCACAGGGTTTCCTTAAAAAATGTATAATAAAGCAGAATAAAAAATGAGTTTTCCTAAAATATCAATATGCAAACAAGAAAAAACAAGCTAAATCTGAAAGCGCAAGGTCCCCCGAGCAGAACGATACCCAACATGCATAGGCTCTATTAACCCTTTTAACTGCCAGCATACTTGAGGTTTTGTCACCCTCTCTTGACGGGTCATTTTTCACCATTTTGCGCTATGCTCAACTGTGATTTTTGCAGGTATTTCCAGGAAAATGATATATTTTATTTTTGCGGCAGAGTTTAGGCTTTAACATGAAATGTCTTGTTTGTAATTTTTTTACTGTTTTTTTAAATATTTTTGAGTAAATTAAACAAAACAAAATAAAAAAATATTTTTTAGAAAATTGTCTCCTTTATTTCAAATAAAACTTTTTTTTTTTTTTTAAAGAAAACCATATTGCATGTGAAAGCCCCATTTCTCCCAATTACAACGGTACCACATATGTATCGGTAGCCCCCCGTTACTGTTCAGAAGACCCCGAAACAGAAAAAACACTTTATAACATGTAAAAATAAAATAAAACTACAATCCACACTATAAAGGGTTAAATCAAGAAAAAAAATTGGTGTGGGGTTCCCCTTCCAAGGGGGGGAGGGGGGTAATCCCCATTTTTTTTTTATTTTAAGGGTTAAAAGCCCCTTAAAAATTCCCATAAAAAATGACATGGGGTCCCCCCTACCCAGCATAACCAGCCCGGGGATCAGCTATGCAGGGCTTGTAGAACAGGGCGCAGGGGCCAGCTTTGGTGGCCCCCCACCCTGCCAGGTATAAGCCCACACCTCCTAAATCAGCCCGGGCCCTTCTGCCCCCCCTGGGTTTCAGGGAGGCAGGTAATAGGGGGGCCGGGGTTAATGGCAAATCACCCGCTTGGCAAATCATCCGCTCGCCGCAGATGACTTGACAGCCCCCCAGCTTTGTGAACTGGTATAGGGGTTTCATGGACTCCTTACAAGTTCACAATGGGTTAAAGTGGACCAACACCCAGGGCTGATCAGCCCGGGAATCTATAAGATTCCCAGACCGTTCTATTTCCTCCCCCTGGGGCATCCAAAATCGGGATGCCCCTCTGTGTGACACCCCACGGAACACCCGCTACCACTTACTTGAATCCCGGTCCTACGGCTCATGCGCGGGCCGCATCCCCGCTATCCCTCTAGTAGGGCGCGTGCCCGCGCCGCCTATTTACGCTCCCTGTTAGAGGGAAGTGGGGGATGCACCCGCTAGCGCGCTCAGAGCGGCTGAGCTTAGACGTCTCTTAGACGTCCATAACTCCGCCGCTCTGATCGTGCTGATTGGACGAGCAGCCGTACATGTGCCGTAGGACCCGGGTGAGGTGAGTTATTGTGGACGATCGGGGGGTTTCACACAGCGGGGCATCCCCAATCGGGATGCCCCGGGGAAAAGGACCAATACCCAGGATAGTCAAAATCCTGGGTGTTGGTCCACTTAAAAAAAAAAACACACACATCACAAAATGCTGGAAGCATTTATTACCAGCTGGGCGACAGGACATAAGGGGTTAATTAAAGAAAATAAATTGACATAGGGTCCCCTATAGGGGGGGGGGGGGGGGCATTTTTTTTTTGAATTTTAAGGGTTAAAAACCCTTAAAAATCCCCAAAAAAATTACGTAGGGTCCCCCCTACCCAGCGTTACTGACCCGGACCAGCTATGGGGGCTTGTAGAACAGTCTACTAGCCCACATAGCCATAGTGGCCTGGGCCCTTCTGCCCCCCCCTGGCCTTTGGGGAGGCAGGTAATGGGGGCTGGGGGTTTTGGCAAGTCACCCGCTCGCCGCAGGTGACTTGCCATACCCAGAGCCTTGTGAGCTGGTATAGGGGTCTTATAGACCCCTTACCAGCTCACAAAGGGTTAACTGAAAAAAATACACCACACAAAATGATTTTATTAAAAAACATTTTTTTTACTGTACTTACCTCCGATTGTAAGCTCTTGTCCCTTGCCGCTCTGATGACAGATGCCGGTGATCGGCATCCAGAGAAGGGGGAGGCAGGAGATCAGAGGATCTCTGCCAGCTCCTTCCCCCGGGCACCGATCACCGGCATCTGACAGCTGAGAGAGCTGAAGCCGGTGATCGGGACCGGGATGACGTCATAGCCCCGCCCCCAAAGGTACGGGGCTTAGCGGGGACGACGGACCAGGATGACGTCATTAGCCCCACCCCCCAAAAGGGGCGGGGCCTAGCGGCAAGATGGCGGCCGCCGTCGGAACAGCAGAGGGGAGAGAGCCTTTCCCTGAAGATCGGAAAGACCCTGGGGGGGATCGGAGGCCCCCCAGGTGAAGAGGAGGGTCAGCGGGAGCTAGCGCACACGGAGGTAAGTAAATGTCATTTTTTCTTTTTTTTACAGGAAAAGCCGGAAGCAGCTGAAAAGGGGGGGGCACCCTATTCTGGGCCCTCCCCTGCAGCCAGAGGAGGTCCGATGAACGATCGGAGACCACCATCTTGAAGAGGAGACCCGGCTGAATCAAACGAGGGGTCAGGTAAGTGACTTTTTTTAAAACTTTTTTTACTATTAGTGGGGAAAGTCAGGCACGTAAAATTTACATGGCTGGCGGTTAACTGCAGGGGAGGCAGCCACGTAAATTTTACGTGGCTGGCGTTTAAAGGGTTTAGAGGCACTCAACTTTTTTAAGGGTCTTTCAAGGCAAGAAAAACTCATACTTCATTTTCAGCTCAGCAGTGAGTGAATTTCTTCAAACTGTAGCAGGAACAAATCACTGTAGAGGGTCAAAAGGTGAGTATGACTTGCACATTGCAATTTGCCAAACAATTTGTACCACAGTTTAAACCTCAACCAGCTTATCTGTATCTGACCCTAGCTAGGTCATCTGTGCCCCCTTCGGACACAGTAATGTTTTACCACAACCTGATTACCAACCAGGGGAGCACCAAAAGGTGTGGTCCAGGGGTCTGACCCCCCCCCCCCCCCAGACATGATGTAACAGATCATAGCAGCACTCAAATAAAAGCAGTGATAAGAAAAGGGGGGGAAGGAGAAGTGGGCATGGGAGCCGCGGGTTCATGCAGCTGATGACACATGTCAGGAGAGGGAGGGGCAGTTACAGTCCAGAGGGTCTATGAAGTTGGTGTCTAACCACAAAAAATTCAGCAGTGCTAAATATGTTTTTTTTTGTAGGTTACGTATCCTAATGTTTTTCTTAAACCATATAAAATTTTGCATTATGCAAGAATATTCAATAATGCAATTTAAAAACGTGATATTCATTGATACTGAAATTCTAATTGATTGATATTGATATTAAAGGGGTGATTTACAAAGCAATTCGCCATGCATGTGCTATTTTCTGGATTAAAAAGCGCATTGTGGTGTGTTCGGCCACTAATGTCCTTATCTACTGGATTTACATCAAGTTCATTCATTTATTTCGTTTGACAGCTTTTAACAGCGAACCCTATAGAGATCAATGTTATTTATGGCAAGTCTGTGTGTGTGTGTGAACGTCAAATAGTTAGCCAGTATCTGAAAAACAATTAATGATACTGATTTCACATTACTTTTCTATTATTAATTCAACTATTTTTTGGAAGCTTTTTAAACAACCCAGACACCCCATATATATCTTGAAGCTAGTCGGGGGGAAGACCAGGAGCAATTTTAGAAAATATTATTTTACAGAAAGAGTAGTAGATGCTTGGAACAAACTTCCAGCAGAGGTAGTTGAAAAATCAACAATTACTTAATTTAAACATGCCTTTGATAAGCACACATCTATCCTAAGATAAAGAGTACATACAGTTTACAGACTAGCAGTTTGTAAACTGTATGGGCAGACTAGATGGACCGCCTGGTCTCCTTCTGACGTCAACCTTCTATGTTTCTTTGTTTCTATTCTGAGACCCCCCCATGCCGACATATGCTGTAAAAGTGTGATTTTAGCAAGCTTTCAGCTTTCCTAACCAAAATCCGCCACAGCAGTTTGTCTGTGTTTGCCACACCGTTTTTCAAAGTAAATACTATTTTTCGGCATTTAATTGCAGCACCAACACAGAAAAATACCTGCCAAATGTCACTGTGGTTTGCCACTTCAATTTGAAAGCCACAAACATTGTAAATCACCCCCTAAATAATAAAGGAAGAATGTGGGGCAATCATGGCCTTAGTGCAGGCTACAACAGGCTATGTGCTCCTGTTTTTTCCCAGTGTCCAATAAGTTTCTTGGGGTGGGGGAAAAGCAGTTTTTTTTTACATTTTTGCTTGTGGAATATATACCCCCCCCCTACCGTGCGCCGATTTCTAACTATCCACCCCCGTGACAGTCCCCGTCTGGACCTTCACCACATGCCGGCTGCCTCTAAATGGAACTTTACAAGAAGTGGTTGAGTACCACTAGCCTAGTGGGTAGAACGTTCGGTTCCCAGCTGGGGCATGACTGAAGTGCTCTTGAGCAAGGCACCTAACTCCCAAAGGCTCTCCAGGTGCCATGACTAAGACAGTCCACCATTCCAGGCAAGTTTTTGCCCTCAATGGTGTGATTCACTAGTGTGGATTACTTTGTGTGTTGTACACTGCATGGATGGGAAAAAAGCAGAGCAGGAATTCCTATATATGCATAAGCATGCAATGGTCAAATACGCACATTATACATTGTTATTATACATTATAAGAGATAGAAAAACACTTACGGTCTTATAATTTAGAAATACAGAATTTTCCATTAAAAGGCCTGGAAAACTCTCACCAAATTTTGGTTTCCTATTTTATTTACAGTACCCGTATCTGCAGTAGAAGGACATAATGTAGAAAAGGGACATTTACAATGGGGCTGGCCTACATACTTTCCCTTACAGCATGACAGAGTGATTGTGCTTATTCCTTCTCGTCCACCAGATGGCAGTATAAATCCATATTGCCGTTTGGAGACGCTAGTCACCTGTTGAGAGCAAGACTAGTCCAACATGCAGTGGCAAAAGAAAAGCATTTTCAGAAGAGATTTAGTAATAAAAAAAGTACAAAAACAGGAAAGACAAATAAGAGTGCACTGTAAGATTAATAGCATTTTAAGATTGTCAAAACATTTCTTCTTTAGGCTTTATCTAACATTTTTCAATTCAGTAAAGAGGTATAATCAGCAGGTGATATACTTTGCACGTTAAAACTTTTCATGGAATCCCGTTTTGCTTGACTGATTTAGGAAGCACATTTGTTTATGCCATACTGCAACTTGAAAACAGAATCATTCCATACATGATTTATTTACAGCCAGTGCCAGCTTAAAATTAACTGCATTATTTGGTGTGCTTAGTGCAGCTTGTCCATGTACAGGCTCTTTTTTTAATAGTCAGGTCGATTCTCCCAGGACTTCTCGCTTTCTACATAAAATTGAGAGTTGGTGAGCAGGGCTTAGCAGTGTTATAAGGGCCCGTTCAGATATTGGCAGCCATTGGAGGGACTGACAGGAAGGAGCAGCACCGAAGAAGCAAGGGGAGAGGTGGATGAGGTGAGCAGCAAAGTTGTGAATAGACTGAAGAGGAGCTAATGTGTTTGCTGGTAGACCACAGAAGAGAGAGCTGCAGTAGTCTAGTTGGAAAATGATGCGCAAGTGCTGGAATTTTAGTGGTTTCAGGGGTGAGGAACAGACAGATGCGGGAGATGGTTTTGAATTGGAGATGACAGGAAGTGGCTAAAGACTGAATGTGAGGTAAGAATGAGAGACAGAGGTGGAATATAACATCAAGGGATAGTGCTTAGGGGCTGCAGTGATTGTTAAGTCATTGTCAATTATTGCTAGGTTGGAGACAGGAGCAGAACTAAATGATCAAAAGATGATCAGTTTGATTTGTCCATGTTCAGCTTAGGATTAGTTGGAATGGAATTGGACCAAGGTAGCAAGTAGTAAGGTGGGCTTTCGAGACAAGTGATGGCAGTCTCTATTCAGAGTAAACTTAGATAGGTGGAATTCAGGGTAGAGGAGTGGAGTGGGAAGAATTGATGTAAGGGGGTTAGCCAGTTAGGCTACAGTCAATGTTGTCCTTAAAGATAGGGACTCTAACTCAAATTTCTCTGCTATTATATGAGTGGTGGGATGAGGAGATTATGGTAAAAGCAGAGAGCTGAAGCTCTTGAACCGTTATATGGGATTCTGGAAATGAGAAAGGTATATGATAGTCAATGACACTTCAGATGATGAATCATGCAATGCCATTGGTATACCTGGCAGCCAACTTACGTAGTGCAGCACCACTCATACTGTAGTTCACTAAAGTGTGCTGTGCTCCCCTTCCCCTGAGCCTTAGAGCCATAGTAATGTGCAGTCCTGCAGTCTCTCAGTTCACCATAGTGTACCACACACCCTTATTAAAACCATGCTTCCAAAGATGCCCATAGCTAGTGTGATGCCTGGGAGTCAGCTGATGCCCTGCGGGTGGCTTACACCTTATTTACTACCATTCTCGCAGTTTGGGTGTCGGCAGAGCTCCAGGATGTTGTATCTGCCCATCATCTGCTGCACCTGCTGCTGGGCCTATTTAGGTGGGAAACTCTCTCTTCCTGGTGCAGCAGGATTTTCTTTTTCAATGTGATTGTACTTCTGATGTTCCAAGTAGCATGCAGGGCTCTCTCTGGCTTCCCGTGAGGCTGCTTGGTTACCTCCAGTTCCTGACCCTTGATGCAGTAGGCCTCCTTTCAGTTCCTGGAGGCTGCTAGCTCCAGTCCTGGGGCCTGGGTGAGCCATACAGCTGCAGGATCCGCTATCTGCACCCGCACTTGCCAGTGCTGGGGAGCAAGACAGAGCTATGAAAAGGAGCCGCATCCATTTAAATAAGGGGAAGGGAATTCCAGGCGCCCTGAGTCTGCAGCAAACGCCCTTTTTAATTTTTGGGGTGCTGGGGGACAATTTCAAATTAAAAAATACCGGGAATTGCATAGGGGACACATGAAAGACAGAACACATGATTTGCATGGTCCAAATCACAAGTTTGCAGCGCAACACAAAAGTGCCTAAAATATATTCAAAATCAATTGCAAACAGCACAGGAATTCTGTGGCACATGCACCATCCCCAAAAAAGTCGTCTTAATAATTATAACCATCCCAGCCCATTGAAATGTATGGGATAATGTGGGTTAATGTATGGGATACACATGCAAGGTGAGCGCCTGGTCCTATCTGGCAATGTAGGGAGATAAGTGCCGTGCCGGGACTATCCCATTTCCCGTGCTGATGATAGATAGGATAGGGACACTACCTGCCACTATCACAGGCGCTCCTTTTGCACTGACACCTGACTGCAGTGTGGTGGTCTAGAATGCCTGTAAGCTTTCCTTAATGAGCTATGACCAATTCATCCTCGTAATTTCCCATTGTCTCTCTCCTCCCCAGCCTCATCTTCCTGTTTTCTAAACTGTTTGGTCCTTTCTCTCTAATTTTCTCTCCTTTTCCTTACTTCCTATACTTTAGTCTATTAAAACCATACAGTGTGCAAGATAATTCTCATTCTAATGTGCTGAAAGGTTGTGTTCTGGGCCCCGCCCATGATGTTTAGAAAATATGTGGCTCTGAATTGCAACCTTCACCTTCAGGTCCAGATTATATAAAAATATAGGTAGGAGGTAATGACTAAATTCATCTACTATACAGTATATGTTCTATTGTATGTTATCTCATCACTATTCATAATGATCTAATAACTAATAAGTAATAAAAATAATGACTTGTTCTTGTCAAGCTTCCCGGCTACAACCAAGGAAGGGCTGAGCGAGCTCCAGGTGTGGGGGTGAAGCAAAGCACATAAATCCAAAAGAGCATTCCAAAAGTCTGTCGGCAGACAAGCAAAGTCCAATAGATGCATCCAGGTTCAGGGGCAGGTGGCAGACAGGCAAAGTCCAGTGAGAAAATCTGAGTCAAAAACCAAGTCATCCGTCCAAGGGTAAATCCAGTAAGTCAGATCAGGAACTCAGGAATCAGGAAAACAGAATCCAATAAGTAAGCTGATAATACAGCAATGGATACAGGCCAGCTGTCCATTTAAATAGGGCTGTCAATTAGAGCAGGGAGGGATGTGTTAGAGTCTAAGTGAGGTCACTTCCTGCACACTGGCCAAGGAAAACCCGGAAGTAAAAAACAAGCCCAAAAGCTTACGCTCTACGCTTCGTGCAGTTGCAGTGAGCCGAACACCAGGTGGAGCTGTTGAGTAGTGCAATGGATGAATAACCAGGTCTAGAACAAACACCCAAAGCACTTCTGCGGCTGCATGCAGAGAACAATGGAAGACGCCCAAAAGGCGCGGAGCCTGACAGTTCTGTATATAATTATTTTCTACATTTTCTATAACCTTTATAAAAAATTGTACTGATTAAATAAAAAAAAACAAAAAAAAACAAATGCATATACAACCAACTAACTTCCAGTAGATATATTTTATTTATACTTTGATATACAGGCTTGGGCAGTAAAATGTATATGTTGTGTATACTACAAAGTCAGGGTTCATAGTAATTTGCTATGGGATCAATTTATTTCGCTTTGCCCTTACATGGCAATGCTTTTCCCCCTCTTTTTTACCCAGTGAACCACTTTAGGGCTCTTATTAGAAATGTGTAGGCTTGTGTAAGCCAACTGAGACCCATTTTTATTCCAACATGGGTTTCTATAGATACTGTAAGTTAATGGGGAGCCTCTGCAGGCACAGCCACATGTCTGCCACAGCGCCGATGCCAGTAACAAAGATATTTGTCGAAATGGCTTCAGCAGAATTTTTCGTAAGAGCACCAGGGCAAGATGCCTGCCTCCATAAACAGAACAGAGGCTGATCAGCACAGGGCGAAACGCGATGTGGTAAGAAGATCTTTCACAGATTTAATAGTGTTATCGTATGTTGTCCACCCTTTGTTATAAACACTTGTAAAATAAACAGCTGAATGCCTTAATCTCAGCTCATTTGTATCACGTCACCTGCATCGTAAGATCCTCATTACTGAAAGCAAAATATCCAACATGCCCTTGCGTGGAATTTGCTGCACAGTAACCAAGGCATTACATGTGTAGGTGTCAGAGCAGAAACACACTGGCCTGTAAACGTAGCTATCAACAACGCTCATAATTGAGATTTTCACCACTTGTATATAGAGCAGAGCAGTCACCGCAGAATCTGGAAGAGGGATTTTGTGCTGTTGAAGGAAGACTCAGAGCTGCTTCAGTGCTCAGCAAAATAAGCAATTTTAAGGACTGTGCACTGCTACTAGATGCCTCAACTCAACAGCGAGAGGCTGAGACGTACTTTAATTTGAAATGTTCACAAATTCCACTTTTTAGAGCTCCTGAGACCAAACTGCATCAGATACAGTAGACTGATTTATTAAAAAAGCCTTCGCTTCATGCAGCTGTTTCTTAATCACAAGGTTTTTTCTCCTGTCTGTTGTGCAATTAGAATGGTAAAATGTACCGAGAAATTAAATTCTTGAATGCCACCTTCCATACACATTTATAAAAATAGACATGGATTGCCAATATTGTATAAAGAACTGGTAACACTGTCCATTTTTTTTATTTTTAATTACGCATTACATTATCCTTTCCAGAAAACATCTCTTGGACACCTGCCTGGCTCAACCATTGTACTGCAGAGATCTTGTGAAAGGGTAGGGGAAAGATAGGGGTAAAGTGGTGAACAATATCTAGTATATCCAAATACTTAGTTTTATGTCCAGCTCTAAATGTCACTTTGTCCTTTCCATATCCTTGCTATACATATTCAATTGATGACACAAATGACAAGTACTGAGGACAAAGAGCAAGAGGCGATTTATCTATGTATGGCATTGAGGTGATTCTATCATTAGGGTTGCTTTCTGTCCAGGTGATCAGACTTCCCGGTAAGTTAGCCAGAACAAAACTTAAAAAACAACTTAAAGGGTGTCTCAAAAAAAGATCCCTTCCTTATATGCCCTCCCACCCAATGCTCCTGTTGCCCATAGATAATGGTCTTTTCTTTCTGTGTATGCCAGTGGGGCCCTGGAGTTTGGCTGTGGTCTGCTAAGAGTTGTAATATTTCTCCTTGCAGCTTCATAATGAATGGAACTGCATGTGCCAAGGGGGGATTCCAGATACATTCTTGGCGAGCTCCCTTGTCCTTTAACCCATTCTTTCCTGCCTGACCTCCATTGGTCCAGTCCTTTGTCACAAGTAGTGAGTGCTGGACATGTAGTATCATTGATGTCTGCTTTATGTCTAGACCTGAATGTAGAAAATATTAGAATTCAGGAAGCGACGGTATTTTAATGGTTTGTTTTCATGAACTGTTCTTAATTAGACTGACTTTTGCAGCATGTGTTTGTTGCAATCTACTGACCGATGTACCTGTGGCTGTTGCTGTTAATTAGGTACAAACATCTAGAATTCTTAATAACCCATTACAGGACACAGAAACTTTTAGATTTAAAATAATAGGCCAGTGCAGTTTTCCAAACAATAAACTGCTTGTGGGGCTTTACAGGCAGGACTTCTGTATAGGACCACCTGGTCATCAAGGAGGATATTGGCAACATGGGTGCATAGTGGCCCATCTGTTATCGGGAAAGTGCCTACTGAAAGTTGACCAAAACTGTCCCCGCAACTTAATGGCTGTGCGTGGCGCATATTAATATGCACAGCCAAAGAAGCTGAGTGGACGAGCAGCCACACATGCACTGTTGGACCAAGGAGAAGTGAGTAGATTTGGTGAACTGCTGGGGTTCACACAGCGGGGAAACTGGAGAGACCGTGTTGGGAGGCAGAAAAACTAGTTAACCCCCAGGAGAAAGAAAGTGGAAGACAGAAACACCCACAGCCCCAGGATCATACAGGTGAGGGGACCAGAATCTTGTGACAGGTGCAGACCACGGAAACATTACCAGGTGATCAGAGCTTATCAAACTCAGGCAGCTGGTCAGGAGGTGACAACATTAAAACAAAAAGGGGTTACCCATATGGCCGGACAAACAGGCAGATGAGAGTGGCTAGTGGCTATGAGAAAGCTTCACCCAACGGCCCTCATCCACTCCAAGCAGACATCCAACCACATGCTGGTGGTGACATTGCAGTGGGGCGGCCCTCATCCTTCATCTGAGAAATACCTGTAAATCTATAAAGGGAATTGTGGGTGCTGTGGTGAATTGTTGCCATTACTTTCAAAATGTTGAATTTATCTGGCTTCTCTGTCAGAATCCAGTTGGTGTTCCTGTCTGCTCCCTGTTAAGATCTGTAACTATAGGCAACCATTAAAGAGGACCAAATGTCAAAAATAAAATAAAGCCCGGAGAACTTACTTACCTTCTAGGCGCAGGTCCGAATGCTCCTGCAGGACACGATGGACTATTGTCAGGTGTGCTGCTGGTTTACTGTCAGGAAAGCTATTCACTTCTGGGCTCATGTAGTACAGCAAATCAGCGCCAAATGAACCAATAGGAAGCTGTGGACTACTCACCAGCAGAGCACAGCTTCCTTCCCTAAAGGCCACCACTCACCTCACCAACTCTGGTCACCTCCTTTCTGCTGCTGCTGCTCCGATCACCTAGTCCCCGTTGCCATCGCTACGGTCTCCTCACCTCTGGTGCTCCGATCACCCCTCCCCACTGACACAGCATTAATATTTCAAGACTACCTGTGTACTAACTGCTTGCATTTTATAAGCAAAGTAACTTTTCCACAATCAAAGTAGGCCACCTCTGTATGTGAGCAGGGGGCATCCCAAATACTAGCACGTGTCTTTTAAGAGTACCTGCCTACTAACCTTTTGCCTTTTGTATAAAAAAAGTCTGGTTTACAAGTTTAAAGCACCCATTGCCTTTCACCGGGGGCCATTGTCAGTGCTACCACTTATCTTTTAAGAGTACCTGCCTTCGAACCTTTTGCCTTTTGTATAAAATAGTCTGGTTTTATAGTTTAAAGCACCTATTGCCTTTTACCGGGGGCCATTTTCAGTGCTACCACTTATCTTTTAAGAGTACCTGCCTACTAACCTTTTGTCTTTTGTATAAAAAAAGTCTGGTCTTCAAGTTTAAAGCACCCCTTGCCTTTCACCGGGGGCCATTGTCAGTGCTACCACTTATCTTTTAAGAGTACCTGCCTACTAACCTTTTGCCTTTTGTATAAAAAAGTCTGGTTTTCAAGTTTAAAGCACCCATTGCCTTTCACCGGGGGCCATTGTCAGTGCTGCCACTTATCTTTTAAGAGTACTTGCCTACTAACCTTTTGCCTTTTGTATAAAAAGTCTGGTTTACAAGTTTAAAGCACCCATTGCCTTTCACCGGGGGCCATTGTCAGTGCTACCACTTATCTTTTAAGAGTACCTGCCTACTAACATTTTGCCTTTTGTATAAAAAAGTCTGGTTTTCAAGTTTAAAGCACCCATTGCCTTTCACCAGGGGCCATTGTCAGTGCTACCACTTATCTTTTAAGAGTACCTGCCTATTAACATTTTGCCTTTTGTATAAAAAAGTCTGGTTTTCAAGTTTAAAGCACCCATTGCCTTTCACCGGGGGCCATTGTCAGTGCTACCACTTATCTTTTAAGAGTACCTGCCTACTAACCTTTTGCTTTCTGTATAAAAAAGTCTGGTTTTCAAGTTTAAAGCACTAATTGCCTTTCACCGGGGACCATTGTCAGTGCTACCACTTATCTTTTAAGAGTACCTGCCTACTAACCTTTTGCCTTTTGTATAAAAAGGTCTGGTTTACAAGTTTAAAACACCCATTGTCTTTCACCGGGGGCCATTGACAGTGCTACCACTTATCTTTTAAAAGTACCTGCCTACTTACCTTTTGCCTTTTGTATAAAAAAAGTCTGGTTTACAAGTTTAAAGCACCCATTGCCTTTCACCGGGGGCCATTGACAGTGCTACCACTTATCTTTTAAAAGTACCTGCCTACTAACCTTTTGCCTTTTGTATAAAAAAAGTCTGGTTTTCAAGTTTAAAGCACCCATTGCCTTTCACCGGGGGCCATTGACAGTGCTACCACTTATCTTTTAAGAGTACCTGCCTACTAACATTTTGCCTTTTGTATAAAAAAGTCTGGTTTTCAAGTTTAAAGCACTAATTGCCTTTCACCGGGGACCATTGTCAGTGCTACCACTTATCTTTTAAGAGTACCTGCCTACTAACCTTTTGCCTTTTGTATAAAAAAAGTCTGGTTTACAAGTTTAAAACACCCATTGCCTTTCACCGGGGGCCATTGTCAGTGCTACCACTTATCTTTTAAGAGTACCTGCCTACTAACCGTTTGCCTTTTGTATAAAAAAGGCTGTTTTTCAAGTTTAAAGCACCCATTGCCTTTCACCGGGGGCCATTGACAGTGCTACCACTTATCTATTAAAAGTACCTACCTACTAACATTTTGCCTTTTGTATAAAAAAGTCTGGTTTTCAAGTTTAAAGCACCCATTGCCTTTCACCGGGGGCCATTGTCAGTGCTACCACTTATCTTTTAAGAGTACCTGCCTACTAACCTTTTGCTTTCTGTATAAAAAAGTCTGGTTTTCAAGTTTAAAGCACTAATTGCCTTTCACCGGGGACCATTGTCAGTGCTACCACTTATCTTTTAAGAGTACCTGCCTACTAACCTTTTGCCTTTTGTATAAAAAAGTCTGGTTTACAAGTTTAAAGCACCCATTGCCTTTCATCGGGGCCATTGTCAGTGCTACCACTTATCTTTTAAGCGTACTTGACTACTTACCTTTTGCCTTTTGTATAAAAAAGTCTGGTTTTCAAGTTTAAAGCACCCATTGCCTTTCACCGATGGCCGTTGTCAGTGCTACCACTTATCTTTTAAGAGTACCGGCCGACTTACCTTTTGCCTTTTTTTAAAAAAAGTCTGGTTTTCAAGTTTAAAGCACCCATTGCCTTTCCCCGGGGGCCATTGTCAGTGCTACCACTTATCTTTTAAGAGTACCTGCCTACTAACCTTTTGCCTTTTGAATAAAAAAGTCTGGTTAACAAGTTTAAAGCACCCATTGCCTTTCACCGGGGGCCATTGTCAGTGCTACCACTTATCTTTTAAGAGTACCTGCCTACTAACCTTTTGCTTTCTGTATAAAAAAGTCTGGTTTTCAAGTTTAAAGCAAAATTGCCTTTCACCGGGGACCATTGTCAGTGCTACCACTTATCTTTTAAGAGTACCTGCCTACTAACCTTTTGCCTTTTGTATAAAAAAGTCTGGTTTACAAGTTTAAAACAACCATTGCCTTTCACCGGGGGCCATTGTCAGTGCTACCACTTATCTTTTAAGAGTACCTGCCTACTAACCGTTTGCCTTTTGTATAAAAAAGTCTGTTTTTCAAGTTTAAAGCACCCATTGCCTTTCACCGGGGGCCATTGACAGTGCTACCACTTATCTTTTAAAAGTACCTGCCTACTAAACTTTTGCCTTTAGTATAAAAAAAGTCTGGTTTACAAGTTTAAAGCACCCATTGCCTTTCACCGGGGGCCATTGTCAGTGCTACCACTTATCTTTTAAGAGTACTTGACTACTTACCTTTTGCCTTTTGTATAAAAAAGTCTGGTTTTCAAGTTTAAAGCACCCATTGCCTTTCACCGATGGCCGTTGTCAGTGCTACCGCTTATCTTTTAAGAGTACTTGCCTACTAACCTTTTGTATAAAAAGTCTGGTTTACAAGTTTAAAGCACCCATTGCCTTTCACCGGGGGCCATTGTCAGTGCTACCACTTATCTTTTAAGAGTACCTGCCTACTAACATTTTGCCTTTTGTATAAAAAAGTCTGTTTTTCAAGTTTAAAGCACCCATTGCCTTACACCGGGGGCCATTGTCAGTGCTACCACTTATCTTTTAAGAGTACCTGCCTACTAACCTTTTGCTTGCTGTATAAAAAAGTCTGGTTTTCAAGTTTAAAGCACCAATTGCCTTTCACCGGGGGCCATTGTCAGTGCTACCACTTATCTTTTAAGAGTACCTGCCTACTAACCTTTTGCCTTTTGTATAAAAAAGTCTGGTTTACAAGTTTAAAGCACCCATTGCCTTTCACCGGGGGCCATTGTCAGTGCTACCACTTATCTTTTAAGAGTACTTGACTACTTACCTTTTGCCTTTTGTATAAAAAAGTCTGGTTTTCAAGTTTAAAGCACCCATTGCCTTTCACCGATGGCCGTTGTCAGTGCTACCGCTTATCTTTTAAGAGTACTTGCCTACTAACCTTTTGTATAAAAAGTCTGGTTTACAAGTTTAAAGCACCCATTGCCTTTCACCGGGGGCCATTGTCAGTGCTACCACTTATCTTTTAAGAGTACCTGCCTACTAACATTTTGCCTTTTGTATAAAAAAGTCTGTTTTTCAAGTTTAAAGCACCCATTGCCTTACACCGGGGGCCATTGTCAGTGCTACCACTTATCTTTTAAGAGTACCTGCCTACTAACCTTTTGCTTGCTGTATAAAAAAGTCTGGTTTTCAAGTTTAAAGCACCAATTGCCTTTCACCGGGGGCCATTGTCAGTGCTACCACTTATCTTTTAAGAGTACCTGCCTACTAACCTTTTGCCTTTTGTATAAAAAAGTCTGGTTTACAAGTTTAAAACACCCATTGCCTTTCACCGGGGGCCATTGTCAGTGCTACCACTTATCTTTTAAGAGTACCTGCCTACTAACCGTTTGCCTTTTGTATAAAAAAGTCTGGTTTTCAAGTTTAAATCACCCATTGCCTTTCACCGGGGGCCATTGACAGTGCTACCACTTATCTTTTAAAAGTACCTGCCTACTAACCTTTTGCCTTTAGTATAAAAAAAGTCTGGTTTACAAGTTTAAAGCACCCATTGCCTTTCACCGGGGGCAATTGTCAGTGCTACCACTTATCTTTTAAGAGTACCTGCCTACTAACCTTTTGTCTTTTGAATAAAAAAGTCTGGTTTTCAAGTTTAAAGCACCCATTGCCTTTCACTGGGGGCCATTGTCTACTAGCCGTCGTGTCTCGACCAGCAACGCATCTGCCGCCATCGATTGGTTAACGCGGTCATCAACCTCATCACAAGTGACATCTGACACCCCCAGTCAACAGTTCGTAGGTTCCTCGGACACAACCCTGAGTTGGCATGGCCCGGGAGCAGCCCCTGTCCTTCCATTGCCTCTGTCCTACGCCCCCCCTCCAGCCGTCATATCTTATGCTTTGGGTTCAGCTCCACTATTCAGTGAGGACAATGAGTTAGAGGACAGTCAGCAGCTACTGCCTAGCCAAGAAATGGAGGAGACATCCGCCGCTTCTTCCGCTAGGCAGACATACACTGAGGAGGAGAGTGGCATGGGAGGTGATGTGGTGAGCGTTCCGTCTCCTGCAGCACACGCTCTTGTGGAAACCGAGGAGGACATCAGTGACGTGCAGGCACAACTCGATGATGATGATGAAGCCGATCGCACTTGGGAGCCCGGTGCAGAAGGGGCTTCATCATCATCAGGAGAAGAGGGTCCCAGGTAGCCCCAGAGTCAGCAGCAGAGACAGCAAGGTGGCAGTAGGGTTGGCAGTCAGCATGGTGGCAGTAGGGTTGGCAGTCAGCATGGTGGCAGAATTGGGATGTCTGGAGCCACACGTGACCGGGGGCGGGGTAGACCACCTGCTGCGCGGCAGGCTGCCTTCCCGGGAGGTAGTGGAGCAGGGGTTCCTGGAGTTGGCAGCAGTAGCAGTGAATTAGTGCGGACTGTTGGAGGGAAAATTAGCTACTCGGCAGTGTGGCACTTTTTCCTCAAGCATCCGCAGGAGGTTAACCAGGCCACATGCAAGATGTGTAGACAGAAGGTCAAGCGTGGCCAGGGCCCCAATGTTGGTACCACGGCCCTGCGGCAACACATGCAGCGTCACCATAAAGCGGCCTGGGAGACCCGAGGCTCCGAAGTGGGGGTCCAGCCTGCTGCGTCAGCCAGTGCCACGCCGCTTCCAATTTCACCCAGCCAAGGCTCCAGCACCTCAGCCAAAGGTAGCTGTGCGTCATACCCATCCTCTGCCGCTCCAGATGCTCCTGCTCCTCCTACTAAAAGTCATTCATCCCACCAGCAATCCATCAGCGAAGCCATGTCCAAGAGACAATAGTGTGCGCCCACTCGTCCTACGGCGCAGAAGCTAAATGTGCTCCTGTCCAAGTTGCTAGTGCTGCAGTCCCGCCCTTTTCAGGTGGTGGACTCTGCACCTTTCAGAGAGCTGATGGCTCGTTCCGAGCCGAGGTGGAGAGTCCCAAGCCGTCATTTTTTTGCAAAGAAGGAAGTACTAGCCCTGCACAAATTTGTTGAGCAGAAGGTTGGCCAGTCCTTGAGCCTGTCAGTGTGCACCAAAGTGCACGGCAGCGCCGACATCTGGAGCTGTAACTACGGTCGGGGACAATACATGTCCTTTTCGGCTCACTGGGTGAATGTGGTTCCTGCACAGCAACTTGGACAGGTCACACCACTTCGGCCTCTATGCTCCCAGGCTGTTTTGCCTGCCACAGTGTGCGACTCTGCCTCCTCATCCTCCGCCATCTCCTCAGCCTCCACTGTACAGTCAAATCTCAATGTTCCATCAGCCTACCATGTGCTTCACATGGTTTGCCTTGGCGAACGGAGTCACACAGGGGAGGAGCTCCTGAAATTAATTTATCAAGAAATCAAAACATGGCTTACTCCGCGAAAATTGGAAATGGGTACCATGGTGACTGACAATGGGAGTAACATCTTGTCTGCGCTGAGACAAGGAAGCCTGAGCCATGCGCCCTGTATGGCACACGTGTTCAACCTAGTTGTCAAGTGTTTTCTGAAGTCTTCCCCCCATCTTCAAGACATCCTAACAATGAGAAAGAAACTTGGTATGCACTTCAGCCACTCCTACACCGCCAAGCACACCCTTCTTGAGCTACAGCGTCAGAACAGTATCCCCCAACATAGTCTGATTTGCGATGTTCCCACCCGTTGGAATTCCACCCTACATATGTTCGATCGACTATACGAACAGATAAAAGCCATCACTGATTTCTTGATGATCCAAGCAGATAGGGGGACTCCCCTGTGTAACTTTAATGTGAACCAGTGGCAGCTCATACGTGACACCTGCCGTTTGCTCAGGCCCTTTGAGAAAGCCACTATATTTGTCAGTCGCCAGGATTACGGCATGAACAACATGATTCCGCTGCTTCATGTAATACAACACATGTTGGAAACCATGGCTGGTCAGGGCACTGGAGACATGTCGCATACATTTCACGGCCACATAAACCCAGTGGGAGCTGAGGAGGAGGAGGAGCAGCACAGTGAAGCGCAGTTTAGTTTTGGCGAAATGGGTGGTTTATCTAGTCATCTGACAGGAGAGGAGGAGCAGGAGCAGCCAGTGGAGCTAGAGGGTTGTGAGGCAGGCGAGAAAGAGGACTATGCAGTGGAGATGGAGACAGGTAGTCCCTCCGAGTCACTTGCACAAATGGCACGATGCATGCTCACGTGCTTGCGTTGTTACCGCAGAATTGTCTCCATTTTTCTACGGGATGACTACTGGCTCTCCACCTTATAGGACCCTCACTTCTGGCACAAAATAGGGGCATTTTTTAAACCCGCCTAGAGGGAGGACAAACTGACCTACTACAAAGACATTCTACGTAGCCAGTTGGCCGATGCCTATCTGCACCATGGTCCATACTCTCGCAGGTCTGACTCGGGGGGACATCTGCGCTCATCTTCCTCTGCCATGGCTGCCGGGGGGTGGTGGCAGGAGCAGCAGCTCCATCAGCAGCAGCCTCAGTCTTCAGTCGCAAATGAGTAGCTTTCTGCACCCGCATAGTGAGGCTACTCATGAGCAGCAGGAAGACCTGGAGCAGGGCCTGAACCAGCTGGTCGTGTCATACCTTGAAATGACCATGCCAATGCCCCTTGAGGATCCGCTGGACTTCTGGGCAGCCAAACTTGACTTGTGGCCGCAACTGGCAGAGTTTGCCCTGGGAAAGCTGTCCTGCCTGGCCAGTAGTGTGCCATCTGAGCGGGTCTTTAGTGCTGCGGGGGCCATAGTAACGTCAAGGAGAACTCGTCTGTCCACGAAAAATGTGGAGAGACTCACTTTTGTGAAGATGAATCAGGCATGGATCAGCCAGGATTTCCACCCACCAATATGCGAGTATGATGCATGCGAGTAGCTGATGCATGGTAGCTCCTTCTGCTGCTGCCATCTCCCGAGTGTGTCTTTCAGGCAATATATGAGCTCCTTCTGCTGCTGACAACTCCTGGGTGCGTCTTTCAGGCAATATATGAGCTTCCTATGCTTCTGCCAACTCAATGTGTTTTTCAGGCAATATATGGGCTCCTAATGCTGCTGCCAACTCCTGGGTGTGTCTTTCAGGCAATATATGAGCTTCCTATGCTGCTGCCAAATCCAATGTGTTTTTCAGGCAATATATGGGCTCCTAATGCTGCTGCTGCTACTGCCAACTCCTGGGTGTGTCTTTCAGGCAATATATGGGCTCCTAATGCTGCTGCCAACTCCAATGTATTTTTCAGGCAATATATGGGCTCCTAATGCTGCTGCCAACTCCAATGTATTTTTCAGGCAATATATGGGCTCCTAATGCTGCTGCCAACTCCTGAGTGTGTCTTTCAGGCTATATATGAGCTCCCTATGCTGCTGCCAAGTCCAATGTGTTTTTCTTTTACAAAGTTTTTATTGGTGGTTTGCAGAATAGTAGCGCATACAAGATAAGCACAGACAAGGTTATAGGAACACAGGAATAAAATAAACATTACATATTCATGCAGATGTTCCAAAACGTGGTTTTCACCAGTGATATTATCTAAAATGTAAAAAACATCTATGTGGATTCAACAAAGAAGATTATTCTAAACGGTATGAGGTCTGGCACAGCCACAGAAAGTAAGTATGTGACCGTCCATATAGAAAAAAGGAAAAGAAAAACTTCATGATTAACTGAATACTCATAAAATACTATCATGGTGGCATCTAATAATTTTACAGATGGGCCTAGGATGTGCAAACGTTTTTAAGGGTACGACAGACAAACAATAGGATAGTGGGGTGGGGATGTGGGGGAGAGGGAAGGTATAAAGAGGTAGGTGGGACTAGAGGATTAAAAATAGTCAATCCACTGAAGAGGCTCAGGAGGGTCAGGTAAAAGTGCTCTAAACTGGAAATATGGGGTCGGTCTGTCCTTTGGGTATGCTTATATGGTCCAGCCATGGGTTCCATACTTCAAGAAACTGGTCATATTGGTCCTTATGTATCGCAGTGATTTTTTCATTACACATAATGTTCGATATTCTGTTTTGTATTTCCGTCCAGGGTAAGGTGCGGAGATTCCAATTCTTCGCTATAGTGAGTCTGACAGCCGAGAAGACATGCTGGGCCAGTCTCCATTGGGTCTTAGTATATGTGTTAGTTTTAAGTGAAAGAAGTGCTTCCCAGGGATCCTTAGTAAGTGTTGATTCCAAGATACCCTCCAGAAGCCTATATATTTTGTTCCAGATCTCCTGGATGAGCGGGCATCCCCACCAAACATGGAGCATCGTACCAGTGTCCTGGCAGCCCCTGAAACAGAGGGGGGAGGAGGGAGAAAACCTATTGATACGCTCAGGGGTATAATACCACCTGAATAATACTTTATAGGCATTCTCTTGGATCAGGGCATTATACGAGACTTTGCTTGTGTTCCGTAAAATCGCCCTCCAGGCTTCCCAATCTCTCTCCGCCCGCAGTTCCACCTCCCAGCTAAGCATATATGTATGTTTTACTTTGGGGGGGCTATCAGAGATGCATAAAGACTTGATATCAGGTTGCCCGCAAACTGGTTACCGATACATCTGAGTTCAAACTCAGTGGTTCTATAGGGGGGGGGGGAGATTTTTTCAGATGACTTTGGATATAATGTTGCAGTTGTAATAATCTAAACATTTCCGCAGGCGGAAAATCCTCACCCAAGGCCAACTGCTGCTGAGATTTCATCCCTCCAGGGGTGCAAAAATCATATAACATCGTAAGTTGCTTACGCTTCCACCATTTAAATCCCATCTGGTGGGACAGACCAGGAGGAAACATGGGGTTGCCAAACAAGGGAGAGGCCGGCAAATGGGGAGAGGCAAAGAGGTGTTTATTTGTGTCCCAGATATTCAGAGAGAAATTGAGTATGCTAGGCAAGGTCTTTGGTCTGGGGGGTTTGGGGATCCATAAAAGCAAAGCAGGTGTAACCGGGCTACAGCTAGCGATGTCATTCAGCACCCAAATCGGCTTGTATCTTGGGGCATGAAGAAGGGTGAGTGGTGCAATTTGGGCTGCCAAGTAGTATTTATGGAGAGATGGGAAAGCCAGCCCGCCATCCTCTTTTTTACAGTAAAGAGTATTTCTCTTGATTCGGGGCTTAGACTTATTCCATGCAAAGGTCAGAATCTTCCGCTGGAGGATATCTAACTGGCGTCTCGGCACCACCACGGGAAGGACCCGAAAAAATATCTTCTGCAAATATGTCATCTTTAAAGCAGCAATCCTTCCCAACCAAGATAGCCTTAGAAAACGCCACGATTGTAGTAGGGAATCCAGGGACTTAAACAATTCTGGGTAATTGGCATTATAAAGGCCCTCATAGTTTTTGGTCAGCTTAATCCCCAGGTATGGAAGCCTCTGTACCCAGGACCAAGAGAAATTTTGAGCTAGCAAATGTCTATTATGGTCGGACAGTGAGATATCTAAGGCCATCGACTTAGAGGTATTCAGCTTCAAGCCTGAGATTTCACTGAAGGAGGTTAACGTCTGAATGGCATTGGGGACCGAGACGTGCGGGGAGGTAAGCATGAGAAGCATATCATCCGTGAAAAGCGAGATTTTATGGTCTCTGCCACCCCATGGTATACCCTGGATAGAGGGATTCTGCCTACGTTTTTCGGCCAGTGGCTCAAGCGCTAATACAAAGAGTATGGGGGATAATGGGCAACCCTGCCTAGTCCCTCTTTTGATTTGAAATTCAGCCGAACTGTAGCCCGCATATCTCACCCGGGCTGAGGGTTTTGAGTATATGGCTGAAATCCAGCATAACAATCCCGGGCCAAATCCCCACTTCTGTAAGGAGATCCGAAGGTATTGTTAGGAAAGCGAATCAAAAGCTTTCTCCACGTCTAACGAGAGTAGGAAAGCTTCAAGCTTCTGAGAACGGATCCCCTCCGTCCAATGTGTTTTTCAGGCAATATATGAGCTCCCTATGCTGCTGCCAAGTCCAGAGTGTGTCTTTCAGGCAATATATGAGCTCCCTATGCTGCTGCCAACTCCTGGGTGTGTTTTTCAGGCAATATATGTGCTCCCTATGCTGCTGCAAAGTCCAGAGTGTGTCTTTCAGGCAATATATGGGCTCCTAACGCTGCTGCTGATGCCAACTCCTGGGTGTGTCTTTCAGGCAATATATGGGCTCCTAATGCTGCTACCAACTCCAATGTGTTTTTCAGGCAATATATGGGCTCCTAATGCTGATGCCACCTCAAGGCTCTGTAATTGTGCCGCTCTGCGACAGCGAATCTAATAGCAACGCCTCTGATCTGCATGTCATACTTCTTTACAATAGTATTTCACTAACCTAGCATGCATCCTATGCATGTTACAGCCAAGCAAAACGTTCTACAACCCTATGGAGGCTCTCGGACGCCCAGAAACAGCCGTTTTTAATAGCGATTTGTTGCGAATAAATTCGGAGCAAAACGATTTTTCCCGGAAAATTCAGCGAATCAGCCGAATCGAATTTTTCAAAAGTTTGCTCATCTCTACTCAGAAGCATCACACTTACTGAGGAGAGGAGAGTGAAATAAAGTACAGGGGGGCGGGTTATAGCTGTGCTTTGCTCAGACAGAGCAGAGCTGGGGTCAGAAAAAGGTCAGCAATCCCAGAATGCAGAGCAGCACATTCAGAAGGCACTTCCTGTTTGCAGGCTGCCTGATGTCCCATGAGCCACCATCTTGAATGTTTAAAGGCTCATAACATGCAGTAGATGCAGGTAGGATGATTTTTAATGTGGGCAATATGTATGTACAGGGTGGGGGCAACATATAAGATAGACTCTTATTCAGAGTGAGGGACCGCTTTAAGCTTATTGCAGCAAGGAAACATCCTTTGACATAAACCACTGTTGATCATGAAAAGGGATGAGCGGACTTGTGGATGTACGAGTTCACCTAGTTTGGCCTAACATAAGAAAAATATTCGGTTTGGGGCTAGAACTTGAACCCAAACGCCTTAGAAGTCAATGTGGACCTGAACTTTGGCAAAGACTTGCCTTGCAGAGCAGTGGGTCTGCTTTTAGATTACTAACTCCATATTAGTTTCAAGAAGGAAAGGAAGTACCCAGTAGCGCTTGAAGTTGAAGCTACACTGAAAGGCAGGTTGGCTTCAAGAAGATCGTAAAGAAGGAAAGAAGGGGCACCATACTTAGTGGAGGATATCAAATATAAGGTAGGGGAGGGGAAGTTAGGATAGCACACCTACCTTGGCCCTTGGTAAATTCCTCAATGTCTCTGGGTAGGAATGACCTGGCCATTGACCAAGGCTCCCAATACTGGGCTTTTGGATCTAGGCCCTATAGTGGAAGTGGGGGTGCCCAGGTATTAGTTTCCAAGGGTGGAAGTGGTCTGGATTTTCCTCTGCCTCAGAGGGTCACTTGGGGGGTGCTTGTGGGTAATGGACCCTGGGATGTCATAGCCTCAGCTGCTGGGGACTCTGCAGAGACAGGCATCATGAGAAGTCCAAGATCCATTGTAACAGAGAGAAACGGGAGAGCTACTCCTAGTGTCAGGCAGTGCGGGGGAGAGATGAGGGTATAAAAGAGGTTGGGAGTGGAGGAGCCAGGGTCGGGGCCCAGTCAGAGTTGAGCGTCAGGAGGTGAAAGAGTGAGAGATGAGAATGGCTAAGATTCAGACTCCTTCCGCCCCCCCAACCACTTCCTGGTCTGCATCTGGTGCTGTGATACCCAGCACTCCCTGGTTCGACATCAGGAACTCCATGTTTAAGCTTGACTTCTGCATTTTACCATAAATTACTCTCTTTTGAATCAGTCCTCCTCTGAACTTTACAGTCCAGGTCTGCTCATCCCTAGCCACGATCCTTGCTGAAAGCTAAAGTGTAGTTTAAGAAGTTAAATAATATTTGCAATTGACCCAGCTGCCTCTATTCATTTCTGGGCAGCTTGGTGGTGTTCTATTTTGTGACATCAGCCACAGTCCTGCACACCCACAGTGCACGGCCTGCATATGGGGCAAGTATTGCAAACTTTGATACACATATGTAAACTTTTCTGTGCTAGTCTTGTAACGCTAGGCAAAAAATCAGTTGCTGTAAATACATTTCACTTAGAAACGTCTGCTTGTTCACAAATAATCAGCTTCATTCTGAAAATGTGCCAATCATCAATCAAGACTGAAGTGACCCAGTAATCACAGTCGCAGTCTTTACAGTGTTTATGCCAAGCTAGAATCTGCCTCCAAAACAGAGACATAGTTAATCATCATAGATCGAGATTAAGATTAAGGAAAAGAAAACGGTATAATTGCTTTGATAAATTTCACAAGAGTATATTATACTTTATTATGAATCTCTGATTTTAAATGCCTGATTGATGCTTAAAAAAAAGACATAGGTATTTACATTGATGTTGCTGATGTAACCTGCAAAAAATTAGAAAATATACAAAATTCCTGAGCTCTTAGTCTTGCTAGCCAGCAAATATGTCCGATTTACAAGATTATCCAATATTACTATTTTTACTATTACTGTTTCGACCACTGTAATCTCTCCAAGGAGGAACTGCATTCAAGGGAATTACACCCAATCATTGGTTCAGATATGTGGATGACACATGAATTAGACCTCACAAACAAGAGGTACAAGCTTTCACGGAACATCAGGTTTGCACACGCTAACTGATGTCTGTTGATGTCACGCATAGATGTGCAAACAGAGGCTTACAAGAAAACAGATCAGCACAAAGGCCAAGACAAATTCTGTTCAATCAGTTGCAGGGAAACTGTGAGTGTGGGTGTTTTTGCCTGGACAGAGACTTTGACCACGACTCATAGATTCAATCATGCAAATGCAGTCATCATCTTCCTTCCAAGAGGTTCTTATGCTAAACTCTTTATGGTGAACCAAGGACATGTACCTGAGCTACACTCAGTTGACGATGCCTGAATTGAGAAAGCCATTGGAATGACTGGTGGAAGAAAAGTATAGCAAGTTCAGTTGCCTTGATTTATCAAGGCAGACATCTGGTCCCCGTGATATACATTGATGTTGCTGTTTAGACAATGAGACGGTAAGGCCAAATCTCCCCAATAGGGCCACACACATATGAGAATGCATATATTTCAAAAAGCTTTTTTTGCTAGAAGTTGGCTCTAAAGGGAACACAACTTGGATTTTCACTCTCCTGGGTTTTGTTCCTTGCCCAAGGGGCATCCTGTTTTGGGATCACAGGAAAGGCACAACCATTATAGATACATAGATCGAGAACATTGGCCCTGGACTGTGAAGCAGCCTACTTTTATATATATGATGGATGCCCTCAACCTCCTGCATACTGACACAGCAAAACTTTTTAAAGCATAATTCTTGCATATCTTAGCACTAATAGACCCTTTAACTGATCCACAAATAAAGTAGAGTTTCAGGGCCGATGTCAGCACTGGGCTTACCTTACCACCAGGGTCCTTGTACCATCCCATCACACATGGTGATCTTGTGATATACCTCTTTCTAATGGTGGGTGGCGTCATTTTCTCCTCCCTGAGCAGCTTTTATGCAGGATGCAGGGCAATGCAGCAACCTGACTGGGGCAGATTGGCATTTGGGGGATATTTTCTCTTTTTCTGTTTTTTCTTTTGTCTGTTGTCTTTTCTATTCTTACATTCTCTTTCTTTTTTTAGTCATTTCTTATATTCTTTCTGTTCGTCTTCCATTCTGTTATTTATTTTCTTTTTTCTGTCATGCCTTCTTTTATTTCTATATTCCTCCTGTTCTCTCTTTCTTTCCCCTTTCCTTCTTATCTTCCTTTCTTTCATTTCTTCTTTCATTCAATTCTTCAGCTTCTTTAGTTCTCTATTTTTTTCTGTCATTCTGTATATTCTATCTTTCTGACTTTCTATCTGTTATTCCTTCTATTCTTTCTGCAATATCTTCTAGTTTTCCTTTCTTAAATTCATTTCATTCTTTCTGCAGTACATTTTACTAATACTTTATTTCATTCCTTCTAGTCTTTCAGCAAAAGTTTTTCTTTTTCCTTTCTTTCATTCTTTCTATTCTTTCAGTAATACCTTATTCTCTTTATTTCTTTCGTCCCTGTTCTTTCTGCAGTACCTTCTTTTCTTTGTTTCTTTCAGCAAAACATTCTACTCTTTATTTCTTTAATTCCCTTTATTCTTTCTTATTATCATTTGTATCTTTCATTCCTTATATTTCATTTGTTGTGTTCATTCCTTCTTTACAAGCAGGGCAGCAATGCCTTGAACTTTTTAAAATATTGTGTGTCATAATGCACCATAAAGCGCCCATTGTTGCCAAAAGGCCCACATTAACCTGGAGCCGGCCTGCAGTATTAAATATGAATATATGAATGCTAGAAATAATTCAGTATAATACTAGAAATATATCTCTGCCTTATTCCAAGCTTTTGTCTATGGGCCTGATTTATCAAGCACTTCTGCCAGATAGTGCCACCTCGGTGCAAATTCGAGTAGTAAAAAATATAATAAAATATATTTTTGCACACGTGCGCATGTAGCTACACTACAAGAAGCCCATTTACTAAAACATTAGCAGTGCAGTAACATGCTGAAAAATGTATAAATCATATTTTGCACTATTCTAATTTGCACTGAAATGGCATTGTCTGGCAGAAGTGCTTGATAAATCAGGCTCTATGTGCACCTTTAATGGAAGCATTTCTGAATAACATTCATATTCTGCACATGTAACAAATTCAGATGTCCTTTTTGATTTCTGTCCTGAGCCTTTCTCTGCTGCAGATTAGAGAACTCAGGCTATTGCCATTCCATCCTGATTACTGCTGTGAGGTAACCTCTGCTGTTTACTTCTGGTGATTTCAAGCTTATTGTGACATTATTTGAGCAGAGTTTAGCTTGGCCCTGCCAAAGCCTTCTTTATGAATGATAAGGTCCAATAGGCATGTCTTACTGCTCAAATCACCCCAGCGATACTTCTGACACTATCACATTTGTATTTTTCCACTTTCTACATCATTCTTCTTTGTATATGTTGCTTTTCAACCTTGACTTTTTCATTGCCATATTTTCAAGGTCCGAAAAGTAAACCCAAAACTAGATAAATGTTGCTGGACAGAGAGAAATAGCTAATAAATCACGTACAGAAACTAGTACAAAATAAGAACACATATTAATAAGATGTATGCTTAAAAAATAAATTACTTCAGTCTACAGAAGGAGTTGTATTGTTTGATTTAGGTCACTTAGATACCAGAGACATTGACAAAAAGAATATAAAAATGTCCAAAGACATCCGATGAATGTGTGGATAGTACAATACTGAGATTTTATATACAAGCAAATATTAACGCCTTACAGTACGGAACTTACATTCTCATTGTTTACAAGTGACATAATTATCACAGCGTTACTACTAAGGAGAATGCTGATTTAATTTTTTTGATCACACAGGTACTCTGTGTGATCAATCAGAAAGGTAATCTTACAGAGCAGCCATGAATGTCATCAGATGTCACTGGTCACTGCAGATCTCTATGATACCCCTGCAAGTTATTACCTGAGCTACAGCGTGTTTTGACCTCTATACATATTTAGAATCAGTTTCTTATCACAAAGTGACTACATATATTGAATTTGTTCTGGTATGGTGACATGGTCCAAGTGCAATGGTGAATCCTTTGTAACAAAGTCATAAACATGTTCTTACTTGATTTAGCATTGGAAATGCATAAGGAACATAACTATTCCTATACAGGATCTAGTAGCAGTGAGCCGAGGGCATTAGTAGGAATAGTGGGTACCCAGCCTGTGATGGTTCATATTTAGCAGGATGGGTAATTATTCTACAGAGGAGACAATCTTCACAGTGTTCTCTCCATCACAGCAGTGTGATGCACACATCTGTGAGCTATTTAGACTTCAATAGCAGGTGTATGACTGCTTTACAATGTATCACAGCTAAATACAATTGAAACTACTACCTATGTATAACAATGTAACAGAATGTACCATATTTTTTGCTTGACCATAAGATGCACCCAGAATTTGGAGAATGAAAATGAAAAAAAATTCTGAAACAAATGTACTAAAACACCATCTCTGCAAAAACCAAATAATAGGCAAGGTGCAGAATCCCCCAATTACAGGCAGTGTGGCATTCCCCCTTCCGATTCACCATAGGTAGTCTGGAATTTCCCATCCCCTATAGGCAGTGTAGCATTCCCCCTCTCATTCCCCATAGGCAGTGTGGAATTCCCCTCTCCCACTCCCCATAGTCAGTGTGGCATTACCAACTCCCATTCCCCATTGGCAGTGTGGCATTTCCCATTCCCTATAGGCAGTGTGGCATTACCAACTCCCACTCCCCATAGGCAGTGTGGCATTTCCCATTCCCTATAGGCAGTGTGGCATTCCCCCCTCCCATTCCCCTATAGGCAGTGTGGCATCCCCCTCCCATTCCCCATAGGCAGTGTGCCATTTCCCATTCCCTATAGACAGTGTGGCATTACCACCTCCCATTCCCCATAGGCAGTGTGGAACTCCCCCCTCCCACTCCCCATAGGCAGTAAGGCATTACCACCTCCCATCCCCCATAGGCAGTGTGGCATTTCCCATTCCCTATAGGCAGTGTGGCATTACCACCTCCCATTCCCCATAGGCAGTGGGGCATTTCCTATTCCCTATAGGCAGTGTGGCATTGCCCCCTCCCATTCCCCATAGGCAGTGTTGCATTACCACCTCCCATTCACCATAGGCAGTTTGGCATTATCGCCTCCCATCCCCCATAGGCAGAGTGCCATGCCCCCCTCCCATTCTCCATAGGCTGTGTGACATTCCCCCCTCCTGCTCCCCATAATCAGTGCAGCATTTGCACATCCCATTCCATAGTGGCAGTGTGGCATCTCCCCTCCCATTTTCCAAAGTCATAGTGACATCCCCCCTTCCATTCCCCATAGGCAGCGTGGCATTCCCCCCTCCCATTCCCCATAGGCAGAGTGGCAAGCCCCCTCCCATTCCCAATAGGCAGTGTGGCACTTGCACCTTCCATTCCCCATAGACATATCATCGGTTATGTGAGTTAATTTTTTTTGACATTTTCGCAGGCACATTTCCCCCACTTTGGGGAGCATCTTATGGGGTTAAAAATACGGTAACTCTCACCAGAGAGATGTGTTATAGTTTTATAGTCACAGCAGGAGGGGAACATAAAGCAACATGATTTCTAAAGCCACAATGCCGTATATAATGCAGTATAATGCCATTCCCTATAGGCTGTGTGGCATTACCACCTCCCATTCCCCATAGGCAGTGTGGCATTTCCCATTCCCTATAGGCAGTGTGGCATTACCACCTCCCATTCCCCATAGGCAGTGTGGCATTTCCCATTCCCTATAGGCAGTGAGGCATTGCCCCCTCCCATTCCCCATAGGCAGTGTTGCATTACCACCTCCCATTCACCATAGGCAGTTTGGCATTATCACCTCCCATCCCCCATAGGCAGAGTGCCATGCCCCCCTCCCATTCTCCATAGGCTGTGTGACATTCCCCCCTCCTGCTCCCCATAATCAGTGCGGCATTTGCACATCCCATTCCATAGCGGCAGTGTGGCATTTTCCAAAGTCGTAGTGACATCCCCCCTTCCATTCCCCATAGGCAGCGTGGCATTCCCCCCTCCCATTCCCCATAGGCAGAGTGGCAAGCCCCCTCCCATTCCCAATAGGCAGTGTGGCACTTGCACCTTCCATTCCCCATAGACATATCGTCGGTTATGTGAGTTAATTTTTTTGTCATTTTCACAGGCACATTTCCCCCACTTTGGGGAGCATCTTATGGGGTTAAAAATACGGTAACTCTCACCAGAGAGATTGTGTTATAGTTTTATAGTCACAGCAGGAGGGGAACATAAAGCAACATGATTTTCTAAAGCCACAATGCAGTATATAATGCAGTACACTGTGAGATCTGCTGATTTTGTATATCTAAAAACTATGACGACCACCAGAAAAAAAATATTGGTACTCATTTATGTCTTAATAGTTCTATGAGTCTTATGTGTTTTCAGTATTTCATGAAAGGTCCAATTTTATAAAGTGAGGGCTTTATGCAATAACCAGCACAGAAAAAGTGTCCATACTGCAAACTTTGGACAGCCACACACACAATTTAATTAAAAAAAAAAAAATCAGTGTGCCCTCCCTCCCTGAGCCAACCAGTCCAGCTCACCAGCATAGGGGCAAGAGCTCTAAAACCTGACAACACAGGTCTTAGAGGCCTGAAGGAGGCCCTATGGGTTTGGCTGATTCTATTGTTCCTTGAAGTCTTAGTTTGTCCCACTTTGAAGCCCCACCAAACCATACAGAAAAGCGGGCACACGTGACCAATACAAGTTGTAAAAAACATCAGCAGTTTCTGAGACAATGGAGAAGGCTATTTTTTACTGAGAGTACAGAAGGACTAAGAGACCCCATTAGGAAGATGTTAACTTTATCTATATCTACACTGGCCAAACTGAAAATTAATTATTTTTCTTTTATAATGAAGGTTCTTTTCCTAATATTTCATGGGGCTGGCTTACTAGACCTAAAAACAAAATGGTTTGCAGTAAGGATACCAGAGTATAGCCAAACACATTTGTCAGTGCTTCTGACAATGACAAACTGTGCCTTCTCAGTCTGCAAGCACTTTTATAAACTTACCCAGCAATTAAGCAATTACAATGCTAGTAGGCGCGTTCAATCTCCAGAATACATCACACAAGAATTTCCATAGATCTAAATTCTCTGGTGCTCTAGATGTTGTGAAAACTGCCCAGTTGGGAGGATTCAGTCACAGCACTGTCTTAAATAATGTCTAATTACCAAATAATTACACACGCCGTGATTCCCCTAGATTGTGGGCAAATTAAGGATGTGCTTCACATGCAGAATTAATGAAGTGAGGGAAATCTGAATGGTTAGAAATATTTAAAACTAGGAAGCTAAATATCTAAAGTTATATACAACAGTGTCTATGAATTATACAACTGCAAATACTTGTTTGGGCCCATATCAGTCCACACATAAGTGATGTTAAGGCAGATACTGAGGGTTATCTTGATTTTTATCAAGTATTCACAATTCGAGGAGGTTTTAACTTTTTTAAGGACAATAATGGACAAAACATTATTTTTCTTCAAATTACCTGCACTTATAATGTGGTGGTTTAACAGCTGAGGTGTAGATTTTTTCCAATTAGGAAGATATTAAATGCAAACACCTATTTTAGGCAAAATGGATGTGGGACACAGCAACATTCATATTGCCAATGCCCCCTGCACCTATCCCTTTTTCAAACATGCTTTTTTCTGACATGCAATGCGCTCCCTCAATGGTACAGGTCCCTTTCTGGGATTCTGGCCACTGTTTCCTAACGAACAGGAGAGGGGCTACATAGTGACATTGCGTTGGGGGCATCCAGATTGACCGCTGGTGGCCAATCGGAGGAGCGCATTTCAGTTGAGGGTCAAGGTACAGATAAGGATTTTCGGGTGTTGCTGGGGTATTGCGTGGGAGGCTCTACTGCAGTTAAAGGAGCAGTATCGGGAAATTTGCATTAAAAAAGATAAATAATTAAATAGCCACACAATAGCTTCTAACGTGTATAAATAATGTGGCGATAGAAAAAGGAAAAAATATCTGCCTTTCTTTTAAATTGTATAATGACAATGGTTCAGTCCATTTGCTGAATAGGGGGATCTGCTGGGTTGTATTTAGTGAGCTGCTTCATTTAGCCCACTGGTCTCCTAGCAACACTTTACCTCAGAGGCTGACACTGTAATCAGTGGTAACGGCTGTGTGTGTGTGAGGTGCTGCTTTTGTTATGAGACCAGGTGACTCAAATGTGTAAAATCTATACAAAATAAACTAAACTGACTGAAAATAACTGAAATTCTTCTTTGAATAACTGTGCAGGAAAATCTAAAGGTATTAAAGTGGAACAAAACCCTGAGTGGCCGACCCTGAAGTCTATAAGACCCGGCAATTAACCTTCCCCCTTGGGCATTCTAAATCGGGATGCCCCACTATGTGAAACGACCCCTGGATAACCACAGATCCCCCCATTTTTCTGGCGCGCTCACGCAGATAGTCATTTAGACAGGCCGGGCGGCCAGGAAGGTTTCTGCTCAGGCTCCCCATCTGCGTGCAAACAGAGCTGATTGGATGAGAGCCCGCGCATGCACTGTGGGACAGGGAAAGGCACGTTTTCACAGGCAAACTTGGGGATTTCACATATCAGGGTATCCCAAGTGCCTAGGAGCACAAAACAAATCTCCAGATAGTGAAAATCCTGGGTTGGGCTTTGCTCAAAACACACAAAGCTGAAAGAAAGATCATATGGAAAAATGAAAACTAAGAATATGAAAGAGAAAATGGTAAACTGAAAGATTCTGCAGCAGAGCCAACATGAAGCAAAAACTGTCAAAATAAAAAATGTTTAGAGCAAAAAAACAGGATGTAAACATAAAAATCCAATTCTAAAATAAAATAACCCCCCCCCCCACAAAAAAAAACTGGTGAGTCTGAGATTCGAACCAATGACTCTCTGGTTCAAAATGACATTGAATTTACCAATGAGCTAAATGACTTCTAGAGCTTTTCTTTCTGTTTTAGATATACGAGTTCTGGCCGGGCAATGTTGCAATATTATCTTATGCTGGACGGCTGCCAGCACTGAACCGCTGATTACTTTGTTACATTGTTTCCCCCTCTCCTCAGCGTGGAACAGGCCAGAGTGTCGGGACCCGACACTCAGCAGACATAAACATGAGCTATTAGTTTCCAGCTGCACAACACAGACATCATTTTTTTTTCAAAATGTGTAATTCTTACTCTTACCTACATTCAAAATACCCTTTAAATATAAGTCACCAAGAACAATTCCCGATACTGCTCCTTTAAGGAAAACTGGGATTGCACCCCTCACACTGTGTCCAAAGCATATTTTGTTTAAAATGAATGTTGATAAGCTTTAAAGGGATTGTCCAAGCTAAAATAATAAAGGCCTATATTCACCTTTTGTCCATTGCAGTTACTCTGTGCTAGTCTGGTGGGCCCACACAGCTCCTACCCTCCAGCATTGGCATTTGCATACTCACAGAGGGTGGGGATTCAGCAATTCCATCTCCCGACAGCCTCTCTCTGTGGCGTCCTGGGGTCCGTGTTTCCGCCCCCGCATGAGGTGAAACCAAGCTTTTTAAAAGCATATTAAACCTTGCATGCTAAGGGGATAACTGTAGAGATAATTTAGCAAATCCCTGCAAAAGTGGGTCATCGAAATTTTTTTTCCTTGAGTCATCAAACTGTATTTTGGTGAAAGCAGCTCACTAAATAAGATAAACCTCTCTCCTATCATGAAATAATGCAAATAGAATAAATGATTTTTCAGTCACTTGGGCATAACGGGTTGATGATCAATGTAAAGCTGTTTTTACTGCATAAATCCAAGAAAGACATGAGTATATATATTTTTAACAAATCTAATACATGCATTTGATTTTCTATGCAATAGCTTTTGAAATAGATTATTTCTGAATATGATACTATGATTATCCCCAGTGTGGTATCTCACTAATGAGGACTTATTGTTAGCCTTCATGGTGGCAGTTTGAGACCTCTGCGCAGCAGAGAACATTTTGAAGTAAAATTAACTTTTAGGTTGTATATTTTAGTCTCACAACTTTAATCGAGATTGATTTACACTTGTTCAGGCTAATTACAGTGTCCAGAAATCGCATCCCTTAAAGCTATGTACTTGTGATTAAAATTCTTATTAAAATACATTCACTATCTCTTAAGGGATATCATTTTTCTTATAGCCTGCAGTGCTGTGATTTTGGCAGTTCTTGGTTAGTTAGATGAAAAGAGGACTTAGTCTTAATGATCACATTCAAATTAAGTTACTTTATACAATGTTTTTGGAATAAAAGACATTTATAAGTGTCACATTGGTTTATTTAACAAGTCATGAAAATGGCAATACATTGTATACTAGATATAGGACTTTTCAGTGCCCTACAAGTTGTTTTACTTGGTAGCATTGGAACTGACTCTGTCCACAGGTCTGGTTTTGTACAAACTGAGGCCCTGGGCAAAATTAAAAAGGGGTGAAACAAATTCCATTGTCACCAAATGAAATTGTTGGCAGGAACATTTATGAACACACTTGCTTCCAGGGTCCAGAACTGCACAGAATGCCCCATTCAGCAACATTAAATGAAGCAGTCCTTCCCAATTGAGCAACATTAAAGGAATGATGTCCATTCCTCTAGCCACCCCCAACCTGCAACACATTGTGAAATAATGAGAATTACCTCTCTTTCTCTTCAATCCCTTATTCAGCGCTATTAAAGGGTTACTAAACCCCCAAAAACCCAATCAGGCACTCACCTTAACTCCTGCACAGCAGCTACAGCCCTGTCTGTCACTGAGAAACCTCAGAGAACAAGAGGTGGTGGCAGCTGGGGGGGGGGGGTGCTCCCTGCTCGCCACCCCACAGTGAGCACGAGACACCGGCAGCGCTGTTCTGTGAACACGAGTGGCTTCTTCTAGAGATGAGCGAACTTTTGAAAAATTCGATTCGACTGATTCGCCGAATTTTCCGACAAAAATCGTTTCGACCCGAATAAATTTGCGACGAATCGCTATTAAAAACGGCTATTTCTGAGCCTCCTAGAGCCTCAATAGGGTTGTAAACCATTCTGCCTTGCTGTAACACGCACAGGATGCGTGCTGGGTTAGTTAAATAATACTTTGAATAAATATCACATGCAGATCAGAGGCATCGCTAATAGAATCGCAGAGCGGCACAATTGCAGAGAGTTGAAGTGGCATCACTATGAGGGGCAGAAGGAGCCCAAATATACACTGGAGTTGGCCTCAGGAGCACAAAAATTGGATGAATCACACCCTGGAGTTGGCAGGAGTTGACAGTAGCAGCAGCAGGAGCCCAAATATACACTGGAGTTGGCTTCAGGAGCCCAAAAATTGGATGAATCACACCCTGGAGTTGGCAGAAGTTGGCAGCAGCAGCAGCAGGAGCCCAAATATACACTGGAGTTGGCTTCAGGAGCCCAAAAATTGGATGAATCACACCCTGGAGTTGGCAGAAGTTGGCAGCAGCAGCAGCAGGAGCCCAAATATACACTGGAGTTGGTCTCAGGAGCCCAAAAATTGGATGAATCACACCCTGGAGTTGGCAGGAGTTGACAGTAGCAGCAGCAGGAGCCCAAATATACACTGGAGTTGGCTTCAGGAGCCCAAAAATTGGATGAATCACACCCTGGAGTTGGCAGAAGTTGGCAGCAGCAGCAGCAGCAGGAGCCCAAATATACACTGGAGTTGGCCTCAGGAGCCCAAAAATTGGATGAATCACACCCTGGAGTTGGCAGGAGTTGACAGTAGCAGCAGCAGGAGCCCAAATATACACTGGAGTTGGCTTCAGGAGCCCAAAAATTGGATGAATCACACCCTGGAGTTGGCAGAAGTTGGCAGCAGCAGCAGCAGGAGCCCAAATATACACTGGAGTTGGCTTCAGGAGCCCAAAAATTGGATGAATCACACCCTGGAGTTGGCAGGAGTTGACAGTAGCAGCATCAGGAGCCCAAATATACACTGGAGTTGGCTTCAGGAGCCCAAAAATTGGATGAATCACACCCTGGAGTTGGCAGGAGTTGACAGTAGCAGCAGCAGGAGCCCAAATATACACTGGAGTTGGCTTCAGGAGCCCAAAAATTGGATGAATCACACCCTGGAGTTGGCAGAAGTTGGCAGCAGCAGCAGCAGGAGCCCAAATATACACTGGAGTTGGCTTCAGGAGCCCAAAAATTGGATGAATCACACCCTGGAGTTGGCAGGAGTTGACAGTAGCAGCAGCAGGAGCCCAAATATACACTGGAGTTGGCCTCAGGAGCCCAAAAATTGGATGAATCACACCCTGGAGTTGGCAGGAGTTGACAGTAGCAGCAGCAGGAGCCCAAATATACACTGGAGTTGGCCTCAGGAGCCCAAAAATTGGATGAATCACACCCTGGAGTTGGCAGGAGTTGACAGTAGCAGCAGCAGGAGCCCAAATATACACTGGAGTTGGCTTCAGGAGCCCAAAAATTGGATGAATCACACCCTGGAGTTGGCAGGAGTTGACAGTAGCAGCAGCAGGAGCCCAAATATACACTGGAGTTGGCTTCAGGAGCCCAAAAATTGGATGAATCACACCCTGGAGTTGGCAGAAGTTGGCAGCAGCAGCAGCAGGAGCCCAAATATACACTGGAGTTGGCTTCAGGAGCCCAAAAATTGGATGAATCACACCCTGGAGTTGGCAGGAGTTGACAGTAGCAGCAGCAGGAGCCCAAATATACACTGGAGTTGGCTTCAGGAGCCCAAAAATTGGATGAATCACACCCTGGAGTTGGCAGAAGTTGGCAGCAGCAGCAGCAGGAGCCCAAATATACACTGGAGTTGGCTTCAGGAGCCCAAAAATTGGATGAATCACACCCTGGAGTTGGCAGGAGTTGACAGTAGCAGCAGCAGGAGCCCAAATATACACTGGAGTTGGCTTCAGGAGCCCAAAAATTGGATGAATCACACCCTGGAGTTGGCAGGAGTTGACAGTAGCAGCAGCAGCAGGAGCCCAAATATACACTGGAGTTGGCCTCAGGAGCCCAAAAATTGGATGAATCACACCCTGGAGTTGGCAGAAGTTGGCAGCAGCAGCAGCAGGAGCCCAAATATACACTGGAGTTGGCCTCAGGAGCCCAAAAATTGGATGAATCACACCCTGGAGTTGGCAGAAGTTGGCAGCAGCAGCAGCAGGAGCCCAAATATACACTGGAGTTGGCCTCAGGAGCCCAAAAATTGGATGAATCACACCCTGGAGTTGGCAGGAGTTGACAGTAGCAGCAGCAGGAGCCCAAATATACACTGGAGTTGGCTTCAGGAGCCCAAAAATTGGATGAATCACACCCTGGAGTTGGCAGGAGTTGACAGTAGCAGCAGCAGGAGCCCAAATATACACTGGAGTTGGCCTCAGGAGCCCAAAAATTGGATGAATCACACCCTGGAGTTGGCAGAAGTTGGCAGCAGCAGCAGCAGGAGCCCAAATATACACTGGAGTTGGCTTCAGGAGCCCAAAAATTGGATGAATCACACCCTGGAGTTGGCAGGAGTTGACAGTAGCAGCAGCAGGAGCCCAAATATACACTGGAGTTGGCCTCAGGAGCCCAAAAATTGGATGAATCACACCCTGGAGTTGGCAGGAGTTGACAGTAGCAGCAGCAGGAGCCCAAATATACACTGGAGTTGGCCTCAGGAGCCCAAAAATTGGATGAATCACACCCTGGAGTTGGCAGGAGTTGACAGTAGCAGCAGCAGGAGCCCAAATATACACTGGAGTTGGCTTCAGGAGCCCAAAAATTGGATGAATCACACCCTGGAGTTGGCAGGAGTTGACAGTAGCAGCAGCAGGAGCCCAAATATACACTGGAGTTGGCTTCAGGAGCCCAAAAATTGGATGAATCACACCCTGGAGTTGGCAGAAGTTGGCAGCAGCAGCAGCAGGAGCCCAAATATACACTGGAGTTGGCTTCAGGAGCCCAAAAATTGGATGAATCACACCCTGGAGTTGGCAGGAGTTGACAGTAGCAGCAGCAGGAGCCCAAATATACACTGGAGTTGGCTTCAGGAGCCCAAAAATTGGATGAATCACACCCTGGAGTTGGCAGAAGTTGGCAGCAGCAGCAGCAGGAGCCCAAATATACACTGGAGTTGGCTTCAGGAGCCCAAAAATTGGATGAATCACACCCTGGAGTTGGCAGGAGTTGACAGTAGCAGCAGCAGGAGCCCAAATATACACTGGAGTTGGCTTCAGGAGCCCAAAAATTGGATGAATCACACCCTGGAGTTGGCAGGAGTTGACAGTAGCAGCAGCAGCAGGAGCCCAAATATACACTGGAGTTGGCCTCAGGAGCCCAAAAATTGGATGAATCACACCCTGGAGTTGGCAGAAGTTGGCAGCAGCAGCAGCAGGAGCCCAAATATACACTGGAGTTGGCCTCAGGAGCCCAAAAATTGGATGAATCACACCCTGGAGTTGGCAGAAGTTGGCAGCAGCAGCAGCAGGAGCCCAAATATACACTGGAGTTGGCCTCAGGAGCCCAAAAATTGGATGAATCACACCCTGGAGTTGGCAGGAGTTGACAGTAGCAGCAGCAGGAGCCCAAATATACACTGGAGTTGGCTTCAGGAGCCCAAAAATTGGATGAATCACACCCTGGAGTTGGCAGGAGTTGACAGTAGCAGCAGCAGGAGCCCAAATATACACTGGAGTTGGCCTCAGGAGCCCAAAAATTGGATGAATCACACCCTGGAGTTGGCAGGAGTTGACAGCAGCAGCAGCAGGAGCCCAAATATACACTGGAGTTGGCTTCAGGAGCCCAAAAATTGGATGAATCACACCCTGGAGTTGGCAGAAGTTGGCAGCAGCAGCAGCAGGAGCCCAAATATACACTGGAGTTGGCCTCAGGAGCCCAAAAATTGGATGAATCACACCCTGGAGTTGGCAGAAGTTGGCAGCAGCAGCAGCAGGAGCCCAAATATACACTGGAGTTGGCCTCAGGAGCCCAAAAATTGGATGAATCACACCCTGGAGTTGGCAGGAGTTGACAGTAGCAGCAGCAGGAGCCCAAATATACACTGGAGTTGGCTTCAGGAGCCCAAAAATTGGATGAATCACACCCTGGAGTTGGCAGAAGTTGGCAGCAGCAGCAGCAGGAGCCCAAATATACACTGGAGTTGGCTTCAGGAGCCCAAAAATTGGATGAATCACACCCTGGAGTTGGCAGGAGTTGACAGTAGCAGCAGCAGGAGCCCAAAAAATGGCCTAAAGACATAAATATGTTTTGCACCATTTGGAAAGTGTAAAACGTGGCACCATGCTGAATCTAGTCGCATGCATCAGGCATTGGTGGGTGGAAATCCTGGCTGATCCATCCCTGATTCATTTTGACAAAGGTGAGTCTCTCCACATTTTTAGTTGACAGACGAGTTCTCCTCGCCGTAACTATGGCCCCCGCCGCACTAAACACCCGCTCAGATGGCACGCTACTTGCCGGGCAGGACAGCTTTTCCAGGGCAAACTCTGCTAGTTGCGGCCACAAATCAAGTTTGGCTGCCCAGAAGTCCAGCGGATCCTCAAGGTGTGTTGGCATGGTCATGTCAAAGTATGACATGACCTGCTGGTTCAGGTCCTGCTCCAGGTCTTCCTGCTGCTCATGAGTAGCCTCACTATGCGGGTGTAGAAAGCTACTCATTAGCGACTGAAGACTGAGGCTGCTGCTGCTGATGGAGCTGCTGCTGCTGCTCCTGCCAACCCCCCCAGCGGCCATGGCAGTGGAAGGTGAGCGCAGAGGTCCCCTCGAGTCAGACCTGCGAGAGTATGGACCATGGCGCAGATAGGCATCGGCCAACTGCCTACGTAGAATGTCTTTGTAGTAGTTGAGTTTGTCCTCCCTCTCGGTGGGTTTAAAAAATGCCCCCATTTTGTGCCGGAAGCGAGGGTCCAATAAGGTGGACAGCCAGAAGTCATCCCGCCGACAGATGGAAACAATTCTGGGGTCACTACGCAAGCACGTGAGCATGCTTCGTGCCATTTGCGCAAGTGACTCGGATGGACTACCTGTCTCCATCTCCACTGCATACTGCCACGGTGTGCCCGGGTCCTCTGTCTCGCCTTCCTCAAAAACCTCTAGCTCCTCTGGCTGCTCCTGCTCCTCCTCTCCTGTCCGCTGACTAGATAAACCAGCCATTTCGCCAAGCCTAAACTGTGTTTCGCTGGGCAACTCCTCCTCCTCCTCTTCCTCCTCCTCCAGTTCAGCTCCAGCGGGGTTCATGTGGCCGTAAGATGTAAACGCCATGTCTCCAGTGCCCTGACCAGCCATGGTTTCCAACATGTGCTGTAGTACATGAAGCAGTGGAATCACGTCGTTCATCCCGTAATCCTGCCGACTGACAAATAAAGTGGCATCCTCAAAGGGCCTGAGCAAACGGCAGGTGTCACGTATGAGCTGCCACTGGTTGACATTGAAGTTACACAGGGGAGTCCCCCTATCTGCTTGGATCATCAGGAAATCCGTGATGGCTTTTCTCTGTTCATATAATCGGTCCAACATGTGAAGGGTGGAATTCCAACGGGTGGAAACATCGCAAATCAGACTATGTTGGGGGATACCATTCTGACACTGTAGCTCAAGAAGGGTGTGTTTGGCGGTGTAGGAGTGGCTGAAGTGCATGCAAAGTTTCCTTGAAGTTGTTAGGATGTCTTGCAGATGGGGGGAACACTTCAGAAACCGCTTGACAACCAGATTGAAGACGTGAGCCATGCAGGGGGCATGGGTCAGGCTTCCTTGGCGCAGCGCAGACAAAATGTTCTTCCCATTGTCGGTAACCATGATTCCCATTTTAAGTTTTCTCGGAGTAAGCCATGTTTGGATTTCCTGATGAATACATTTAAGCAGTTCCTCCCCTGTGTGACTCCGTTCGCCAAGACAAACCATGTGAAGCACTGCGTGACACCTCCGTGCCCTGCACACATGGTAGACTGGAGGGGCACTGAGACTTGAGCCTACAGTGGAGGGTGAGGAGATGGCGGAGGATGAGGAGGCCGAGTCGCACGGTGTCACAGGCCCAATGGGCAGAGAGCGCGGAGGCCGAAGCGGCGTGACCTGTCCAAGTTGCTGCTGCAAAGGGACCACATTCACCCAGTGGGCCGTAAACGACATGTACTGCCCCTGACCGTAGTTACAGCTCCAGATGTCGGCGCTGCCATGTATTTTGCTACACACCGACAGGCTCAAGGACTGGCCCACCTTCTGTTCAACAAAAGTGTGCAGCGCTGGTACTGCCTTCTTGGCAAAGAAATGACGGCTTGGGACTCTCCACCTCGGCTCGGCACAAGCCATCAGTTCTCTGAAAGGTGCAGATTCCACCACCTGAAAAGGGAGCGACTGCAGCACCAGCAACTTGGACAGGAGCACATTCAGCTTCTGCGCCGTAGGATGAGTGGGCGCATACTGCTGTCTCTTGGACATGGCTTCGCTGATGGATTGCTGGCGGGATGCATGACTTGGAGGAGGAGGAGGAGGAGCAGGAGCGACAGAGGATGGGTATGACGCACAGCTGCCTTCGGCTGAGGTGCTGGAGCCTTGGCTGGCAGAAATTGGGAGCTCACTTGGTGAGGAAGCAGACTGGACCACCCCTTGGGAGCCTCGGTTCTCCCAGGTCGTTTTATGGTGACGCATCATATGTTGACGCAGGGCCGTGGTGCCAACATTTGGACCCTGGCCACGCTTCACCTTTTGCCTACATATCTTGCATGTGGCCATGTTACCCTCCTGCGGATGCCTCAGGAAAAACTGCCACACTGCCGAGTAGCTACTTTTCCCACCCCCTGGCCTCACTGATTCACTGCTGCTGTTGCCAACTCCAGGAACCCCTGCTCCACTACCTCCCGATAAGGTAGACTGCCGCACAGCAGGTGCTCTACCCCGGCCCCGGCCCCGGCCGGCTCCAGCCTTTGGAATTGTGCCCCCATGCTGACTGCTACCACCTTGCTGCCTCAGCTGCTGACTCCGGGGCAACCTGTGCCCCTCTTCTCCTGATGATGACGATGAAGCCCCTTCATCACCCGGCTCCCAAGTGCGATCGGCTTCATCGTCATCATCATCATCATCACCGAGTTGTGGCTGTACGTCACTGATGTTCGTGGATTCGTCAACAGTGTCTGGCGCAGGAGCTGGAACGCTCGCAGCACCCACGACACTGTCCACATCACTATTTGTCTGCCTAGCTAAAGAAGCCACCTCCATTTCTTGGCTGGGCAGTAGCTGCTGACTGTCCTCCTGTATCTGATCGTCCTCCTCACTAAAGAGTGGAGCTGAACCCAAAGCATAGGATACGTCGCTGGGGGAGGGAACGGCGTAGGACAGAGGCAATGGGAGGACAGGGACTGCTCTCGGGGCATGCCAACTCAGGGTTGTGTCAGAGGAACCTACCGACCCTAGACTGGGGGTCTCAGATGTAAGTTGTGATGATGTTGTTGATGAGCGCGTCAGCCAATCTACCACGGCAGATGCGTTACTGGTGGAGACCCGACCGCTAGCAGATACTGGCAGATTAGGTCTCTCAGCGTGACTCCTGCTGCTACTGGCCCCCAGTCTGATGCGAGCTCTGCCTGCGGAATCTTGGCCTCTGCCACTCCTCTTTTCACTTCCAGGCACTTGTCTGCCCGACATAGTCTAACTGGCGTGGTAGTAGGTGATATTTAAAAAAACCCCGGGCAGCGGTGGGTCTATATGAAACAGAATATAATGCACACCAAAAGTGAGCAGTAACACTCAGCCTCCAACAGGCCTGCTTAGTGTAAATAAGAGAGCTGCTTAGTGTAAATAAAGAGGGGTATGCTATGTTACAGAATGGGATGCCTCAACAGAAGTGCACCTGGCAGGCAGCAGTAAGCCTATGCCCAGCAAAAGTGTCTTATAATATAAATATAATAAGAGCAAATGCTTATATGGTCTTAAACAGAGGCTGCTGTAGTCACAGAATGGGATGCCCTGGGCAGGAATGGACCTGGCAGGGTCCAGTAGTGCTTTGCCCAGCAAAAGTGTCTTTATCAGGCTAATTTCAAATATGATAAGAGCAAATGCTTATATGGTCTTAAACAGAGGCTGCTTTAGTCACAGAATGGGATGCCCTGGGCAGGAATGGACCTGGCAGGGTCCAGTAGTGCTTTGCCCAGCAAAAGTGTCTTTATCAGGCTAATTTCAAATATGATAAGAGCAAATGCTTATATGGTCTTAAACAGAGGCTGCTTTAGTCACAGAATGGGATGCCCTGGGCAGGAATGGACCTGGCAGGGTACAGTAGTGCTTTGCCCAGCAAAAGTGTCTTTATCAGGCTAATTTCAAATATGATAAGAGCAAATGCTTATATGGTCTTAAACAGAGGCTGCTTTAGTCACAGAATGGGATGCCCTGGGCAGGAATGGACCTGGCAGGGTCCAGTAGTGCTTTGCCCAGCAAAAGTGTCTTTATCAGGCTAATTTCAAATATGATAAGAGCAAATGCTTATATGGTCTTAAACAGAGGCTGCTTTAGTCACAGAATGGGATGCCCTGGGCAGGAATGGACCTGGCAGGGTACAGTAGTGCTTTGCCCAGCAAAAGTGTCTTTATCAGGCTAATTTCAAATATGATAAGAGCAAATGCTTATATGGTCTTAAACAGAGGCTGCTTTAGTCACAGAATGGGATGCCCTGGGCAGGAATGGACCTGGCAGGGTACAGTAGTGCTTTGCCCAGCAAAAGTGTCTTTATCAGGCTAATTTCAAATATGATAAGAGCAAATGCTTATATGGTCTTAAACAGAGGCTGCTGTAGTCACAGAATGGGATGCCCTGGGCAGGAATGGACCTGGCAGGGTCCAGTAGTGCTTTGCCCAGCAAAAGTGTCTTTATCAGGCTAATTTCAAATATGATAAGAGCAAATGCTTATATGGTCTTAAACAGAGGCTGCTTTAGTCACAGAATGGGATGCCCTGGGCAGGAATGGACCTGGCAGGGTACAGTAGTGCTTTGCCCAGCAAAAGTGTCTTTATCAGGCTAATTTCAAATATGATAAGAGCAAATGCTTATATGGTCTTAAACAGAGGCTGCTTTAGTCACAGAATGGGATGCCCTGGGCAGGAATGGACCTGGCAGGGTCCAGTAGTGCTTTGCCCAGCAAAAGTGTCTTTATCAGGCTAATTTCAAATATGATAAGAGCAAATGCTTATATGGTCTTAAACAGAGGCTGCTTTAGTCACAGAATGGGATGCCCTGGGCAGGAATGGACCTGGCAGGGTACAGTAGTGCTTTGCCCAGCAAAAGTGTCTTTATCAGGCCTAATTTCAAATATGATAAGAGCAAATGCTTATATGGTCTTAAACAGAGGCTGCTGTAGTCACAGAATGGGATGCCCTGGGCAGGAATGGACCTGGCAGGGTCCAGTAGTGCTTTGCCCAGCAAAAGTGTCTTTATCAGGCTAATTTCAAATATGATAAGAGCAAATGCTTATATGGTCTTAAACAGAGGCTGCTTTAGTCACAGAATGGGATGCCCTGGGCAGGAATGGACCTGGCAGGGTACAGTAGTGCTTTGCCCAGCAAAAGTGTCTTTATCAGGCTAATTTCAAATATGATAAGAGCAAATGCTTATATGGTCTTAAACAGAGGCTGCTTTAGTCACAGAATGGGATGCCCTGGGCAGGAATGGACCTGGCAGGGTCCAGTAGTGCTTTGCCCAGCAAAAGTGTCTTTATCAGGCTAATTTCAAATATGATAAGAGCAAATGCTTATATGGTCTTAAACAGAGGCTGCTTTAGTCACAGAATGGGATGCCCTGGGCAGGAATGGACCTGGCAGGGTACAGTAGTGCTTTGCCCAGCAAAAGTGTCTTTATCAGGCTAATTTCAAATATGATAAGAGCAAATGCTTATATGGTCTTAAACAGAGGCTGCTTTAGTCACAGAATGGGATGCCCTGGGCAGGAATGGACCTGGCAGGGTACAGTAGTGCTTTGCCCAGCAAAAGTGCCTTTATCAGGCTAATTTCAAATATGATAAGAGCAAATGCTTATATGGTCTTAAACAGAGGCTGCTTTAGTCACAGAATGGGATGCCCTGGGCAGGAATGGACCTGGCAGGGTACAGTAGTGCTTTGCCCAGCAAAAGTGTCTTTATCAGGCTAATTTCAAATATGATAAGAGCAAATGCTTATATGGTCTTAAACAGAGGCTGCTGTAGTCACAGAATGGGATGCCCTGGGCAGGAATGGACCTGGCAGGGTCCAGTAGTGCTTTGCCCAGCAAAAGTGTCTTTATCAGGCTAATTTCAAATATGATAAGAGCAAATGCTTATATGGTCTTAAACAGAGGCTGCTGTAGTCACAGAATGGGATGCCCTGGGCAGGAATGGACCTGGCAGGGTCCAGTAGTGCTTTGCCCAGCAAAAGTGTCTTTATCAGGCTAATTTCAAATATGATAAGAGCAAATGCTTATATGGTCTTAAACAGAGGCTGCTTTAGTCACAGAATGGGATGCCCTGGGCAGGAATGGACCTGGCAGGGTACAGTAGTGCTTTGCCCAGCAAAAGTGTCTTTATCAGGCTAATTTCAAATATGATAAGAGCAAATGCTTATATGGTCTTAAACAGAGGCTGCTTTAGTCACAGAATGGGATGCCCTGGGCAGGAATGGACCTGGCAGGGTCCAGTAGTGCTTTGCCCAGCAAAAGTGTCTTTATCAGGCTAATTTCAAATATGATAAGAGCAAATGCTTATATGGTCTTAAACAGAGGCTGCTTTAGTCACAGAATGGGATGCCCTGGGCAGGAATGGACCTGGCAGGGTACAGTAGTGCTTTGCCCAGCAAAAGTGTCTTTATCAGGCCTAATTTCAAATATGATAAGAGCAAATGCTTATATGGTCTTAAACAGAGGCTGCTTTAGTCACAGAATGGGATGCCCTGGGCAGGAATCGACCTGGCAGGGTCCAGTAGTGCTTTGCCCAGCAAAAGTGTCTTTATCAGGCCTAATTTCAAATATGATAAGAGCAAATGCTTATATGGTCTTAAACAGAGGCTGCTTTAGTCACAGAATGGGATGCCCTGGGCAGGAATGGACCTGGCAGGGTACAGTAGTGCTTTGCCCAGCAAAAGTGTCTTTATCAGGCTAATTTCAAATATGATAAGAGCAAATGCTTATATGGTCTTAAACAGAGGCTGCTGTAGTCACAGAATGGGATGCCCTGGGCAGGATCGGACCTAGCAGGGTCCAGTAGTGCTTTGCCCAGCAAAAGTGTCTTTATCAGGCTAATTTCAAATATGATAAGAGCAAATGCTTATATGGTCTTAAACAGAGGCTGCTTTAGTCACAGAATGGGATGCCCTGGGCAGGAATGGACCTGGCAGGGTACAGTAGTGCTTTGCCCAGCAAAAGTGTCTTTATCAGGCTAATTTCAAATATGATAAGAGCAAATGCTTATATGGTCTTAAACAGAGGCTGCTTTAGTCACAGAATGGGATGCCCTGGGCAGGAATGGACCTGGCAGGGTCCAGTAGTGCTTTGCCCAGCAAAAGTGTCTTTATCAGGCTAATTTCAAATATGATAAGAGCAAATGCTTATATGGTCTTAAACAGAGGCTGCTTTAGTCACAGAATGGGATGCCCTGGGCAGGAATGGACCTGGCAGGGTACAGTAGTGCTTTGCCCATCAAAAGTGTCTTTATCAGGCTAATTTCAAATATGATAAGAGCAAATGCTTATATGGTCTTAAACAGAGGCTGCTGTAGTCACAGAATGGGATGCCCTGGGCAGGAATGGACCTGGCAGGGTCCAGTAGTGCTTTGCCCAGCAAAAGTGTCTTTATCAGGCTAATTTCAAATATGATAAGAGCAAATGCTTATATGGTCTTAAACAGAGGCTGCTTTAGTCACAGAATGGGATGCCTCACAGCAGACTTAAGATCAGTTCAGTATATATGCACAGTTAGTTACTATAAGCAGCCTGAAAACGCTAACAAAGGCTGGATGAAAAAAAAAAAATCTCCCTGTCACAGCCTCCGTTTTTCCTACCTTTCCCTGGCTTTCTGTCTGTCTCCTGTCTGTCTCCTGCCTGTCTCCTGCCTGTCTCCAGCCTGTCTCCAGCCTGTCCCTGTCTGTCCCTGCCTGTCTAAGTGCCTCAGCTACACAGCGTTCTGTCTGTCACGAATGCAATAGAGAAATGAGGAAAAGCAAGATGGCCGCCGTTAAATACCGCTGTGTGACGTCACCGGGCTTGCTGGCTGCTGATAGGCTGCATGTGACTGCCCCAGCTTGCACTGGCGCGGGATAGATGTCCAGACATGTCCCGTCCGCCATCTTAGAATGCCTGTAAATGTAAATGAATGGATGTTAAAGGAAAACTTCGAGTGATCGAATCGCGGGGAAATTCGGATTCGATCCGAATCGAATTTTTCCTGAATTTCGGATCGAATCCGGGTTCGTCCGGATCGATTCGCTCATCCCTAGCTTCTTCTATAAGAAGCCTCCCGGTTTCACAGCAAAATTCATTTTAGCCCTGGCTCCCACAGCGATGTTAACAAATGTAAACTCCCACTCCCTATTGCCAAGCTCTGCATGTAAAAAGAGCTGAATGTCAATCATTAATATGCATGGCATATGGAACTGATTGGCCGAGAACCTGCCGAGAACTGAGGTCCTATGTGAATGGCTCTGTGGTCACCCATTGTTATTGGGGACCCTTTATTGGTGGCAGCCCATTAAACTGCCCTTTGCTACGTTTAGCTAAACAGGTCCTGAATGGAGCATGAATGGGGGTTTGGCTCAGGAGCTTTTTTGATGGAAGTGGCTGTTTGGGGTCTAGTCAAGGGTCCTCACATATCTCACAAAAGGAACAACAATAAAGGTAGGTGTGATGCAGAATAGAAGCACATGAACCTTGTAGCAAAAGCTGCCCTAAGGTGGATTATAACGAGTGCTGCGAAAACAAGAACAGCAGGATCCTCGAGAGATGTTTACCCTATGGGGTTGACAGAGCCAGGTGAGAATTATCACTCCTTTTTTTTAGGAGCACTAACTGCTATTCACTTTCATTGTCTACCTTGGAGCTGATTCAGAGTCAGGTGAAAATTTACACCCGGTGGACAATGAAAGTGAATGGTGGTTTCCTAAAAGGTGTGAGAATTCTCACCTGGCTTTGAATTGACCTCTATGGGTGGGTCTTTCTCGGGTGCGTGACACACATCTGGCCAGAACTGTGACGTTCTCTGAGAGAGAGACTCCCCTCCAAATTTTTGCCTGCCATGCCTGGAGTGAAATGGTGACTTGTTTTTCCACTCGCCATGCTCTTTAAGTGCACGGGGGAGAACCAGATTCAAGATAATTTGTTTGGTTCCGAAGCGTGCACTATTATGATCCCTGTTGTCCTGGCTGCATACACATACTATGAGGGTCATACTAATTATTTGGTGCAGCTAGTATGTAGTGTTTAATTGTGGTGTGGATTGCAACCTGTATCCCAGGAAGTTTTATAGTGTTTAGACACAAAAAGTGCAAAAACAAACATTTTTTTTTTTTTACCCTGGCTCCATTAAAATGACCAGTTCCTGTGATGGGGCATATTTAGAGGTGAAGTATGCCATGTTGCCTATGAGGTAAGGGTGTTTTTTCTTAAGTTTGGAAACAACAGCACTCTATGGGCTATGCAGAAAAAATTGGCAAATTCTTAAAAAATAGCCCATAGTGTGCTGTTATTTTCAAGCTAAACAAAAAAGCATATTTAACTGATAGGAAAAATGATGTTCCTCACTTGTAAAAATGTCCCATGTCCCAGGTGTTTGTTGGGGAAAAGGGTAGAAAAAACATTTTCTTGCACATTTTTTGTTGAGTCTAATGCTAAAAAGCTCGCTGCAATGCACACTGCAAGTCACACTGGCTTCACCAAATAATTAGCATTGTCTCAATGATTGCAGGCCCCTGTTAGCAAGGCAAATATTTGAGGCCATGGGTTATGCACCACTTGTACCCTGATTCCAATCTGGCCCTGGGGATGCCAACACTTCTGAGATTCCGTGAAACAATCGGTCCCTTTTGGACACAACAAAAAGACAAAGTACCAAAAGTTCATGAAAAGGCAAGGCCAAGGATCAGAACCAAGGCCCAGGTAGACATACTGTAAACAGTAAGCCAGGGTATGCAAGGAGCAAGAGCATACTGAAAGACAGGAGGCAAAATCAAAGACTAGTTACATTTGACAGAAGAGTATCTTCCCAGGAGCCATTGTGGGAAAAGCTGTTAATAGACACATATTGCTAGACTTACAAAATACATAGGAGAACCAGGTAAGTGGAGTCGCCAGCAGTTAAAGCAGACCTCCAGTCAATAAAAGAAAGTAAGTTAACTACTTCGATAAACCAGATCAATGGTGTAAGCTGTTTGAGAGGGGTTAACCTTTTGCAGATGTTTAGGAATAGCATTTAGATTCTGCACTCCTGAGCTACTAGCCATCTTGCTTCAAAATTAACAGTCCTGTTTACGTATGAGAATTGGGGACGTGCCAGCAGCAGCCCACACCAAACTGAGCGAACTTATGCATTAGAAAAATGGAGAAGCTTGACTATCATGCTACACACACACACACACACACACACACACACACACACACACACTGAATAAACAGCCGCTTGAGAAATTCTGTGTGTATGAGAGGGAAACTGTTACAGTGTATCTCTATATGTTGGGCAGCCACAGAGCATTCATAAATTTATCTAGATAATCTCTGCTGTGAGCAGAGCAATGATGAGTCATTTCAGCTGATGACTTACTACTTCTGACTAGAAATAAGGGATGTTTGCACAGAGATTTGAGGCAATTTTGACTTTTGGACTTTCAGAAGCAGGGCTCTAAGTTGTGTGGCAAGGGGGCTGCTCTCATGCAGTACAGGAGCACAGAATCTGCCTGTTTTTCCCCAAAATCTGCATGGAGTTAAGCACTCTCAAAGACCTTACATCACTGATTGATAAAGGGGGGCTTTAGAAAGAGCAATTTACTAAGCTTTACATTTTTTTGACTGGAGGTTCACTTTGAAAAGGTAGGGATATCCATACTATTCAAATGTGCCAGAAAGAGTTTCTTTTTAGTAGCGTGAGTACATGGTGTAGCTGCAGAAAGATGCATGAAGCAGGCTAAAAATGGAACATATCCTTACACTACAGCCATATGGCCCATATTACTGGAGTTGAGTACTGGCAGTGAAATAAGGGTACTTTAACTAAGTTATAAAACACATTTACGTTCAGATTTCTAAAAGTTTTCAGCCAAAAGATTAAAATTCTGAACAAAACGTGCCAATTTAAAACTCTATTATGTGATTAAGCCAAGTTATTAATGAAGATGCTGAGAGGAAAAAAAAAACATAAGAACTGTAGAAGTTTTCATATCTCCTGAGAGAAATATCTACATTAGTAACAGCTGCTTTGGTGGCTCAGACACAAAAGCTTCTCAATATTATAAAAGGTCACTTTTATGCTTTTAGTTGAGAAAAGAAAAATTACAAAAATTAGCTTTTTTGGGAGAAAAACTCAGTGGTTATTTTATTCAGATAATGATGCACAAAACGTTTCTTTATACCTTTAGCTAGAAAAAAAAGTTTGGAACTGCTTTTGTCTGGTAATTAAGTTGAGTCAGTCAGTAGGTTCAGTGCACTGGCAGCATGCGATTAGTATTTCGTGTTCTTCAGAATGTTCGAATATTTCATTGCCCCAAGCGTATTTAATCTGCTTCTGGTAGCTGACGTTAATATTTCAGCAAGGCCTATAAAACCAGCCACGCAGTCTATTATTCCGTCTACCCAGGGCATCCCAAACTGGTATGCCCCGCTGTGTGAAACCTCGTGGTTTGCCTAAAATTCTTACCACTTGCTCAAAGCCACAGTGCATGCACATCTGTTTCCGGCATCACTTGTATCCTCTTTCAGGTGCAACTAAATGGCTGTGCGTGGCCGCAATCAGCCAAATGACGAGAGCGATGGCGCCCGCCGCCGATGTGTGCGGCTCGGATTCCATTCAACTTCCATTTTTTTCCGCGTCTGGCTTCCACTAATCACTTAGGCTTCTGACATCTCACTCCTCACTGTAGGGAGATGCTATTTATACTGTCAGAGTGATATAAATAGCCCCTCCCTGTGACAGGGAGCGAGAGTAAGAACCAGGTGGTCTGAAACGCGTTGACAGGGGATTCCTTGCCCACATTGTCTCATGGAACTGTCTGTTATATGGATGGCTTTTAATTGATTGGAATAAAGTTTTGGGATTTTTTTATTGCTGAACGCTGGCTGGCTTTTTCTTATTGCATTATTTGTGTCACGAGGTGAGCGCTCGTAGCTGCAGCCACCTTGCAATTTAGCCACAGACTTCGGCTTGGATGACTTCAGGTAGAGCTGACTACCCCTGTTAGTTGTATAGCGAGATGTCATGAGCCCAGCGTAGAGCAGAGGATGTGGGTCCTCTAACCTACATGATCACCAGCTTTCAAGGTACCAATAAACTACCTAGATTGCTCTGTGGCATTTCACTCATTGCCATATTGAAGGCTAGGGAGGGGTGAAATGTTGGCAAGTCTTATCTGCCCACACGAAGCAGTGCTCTTCACACTATATTTCCACAAAAGAACAGCCCTTTCATCTGCAGAGTTCCACACAGCAGCATGTCAGTCAGGGAGGAAAGGCACATGGGTGAAGGAGGAGGAGGAAGTAGTGGAGAGGTGCTGTAGGCGGTGGAGAGAAATATTAGGAGGTAGAATGCACACTGGGATCTATGAAACATATAGTTGGCCACATACAAAGTCTCAGAAATGCCTGCACTGATCATGAAGACAAAACTTGGAAGGTTTTTGAAATTCTTGATGGTGTTTTGAAAAATAGCCAGGCTTTATCTAGAAATAGTTTATCTAGGTTTACTACAGCGTTGTGTCCTTCACTGTCCACAGAATTCACAATGACTGAGGATTTGCTAAGCAGTAAATGTATTTAAGTGTATTTACACAATCCAATAACCCTGGAAGCAACATTGTTCATTTTTGTCTGTGTTGGTTTTAATAAACTTTTGCCTCGTTAAAAGGCTAACAGACCAACAAAGCTTAAGATGCCATACTGCGCTGGAAAGAGAAATCTGCAGACAGAGCTGTATATGGACTTTTATTTGGTGTGCTGGCTTTGCCTGATCTAATCTGCTAAGGCTTCTATACCCAAGGGATGTTTGCAGATGACTGGCTCAATAGAGAACCGTGTCTGAAAATGATACAAGAAACAATACATTCACAGACACATGGGTCTACCATATGCTCCAGCACAAATTCTGACACCATGTCAATTTGCTGTGGTTTTCCATTTTCACCATATGCTTCTTGTATTTGTGCTATTTTGTCTTGTTAATGTTTAGCCAGTCTTGCTTCTTATTGGAAAAACTCTGCTTAGTGAATGCTTTAAACTCACAAAAAGTAACATATTACAAAATCAATGCTACCTATTTCACATATAATTAAAGGAACCTAAAAGAGAGCATTCCTAGACATTAACAGATGTTTCAGACTCATGTCTGAGTTAAACAAAAATACATTATCTAGGGTAATGTGCGACAGAAGCTACCCAGCTCTGTTTGGTTGCCTCTGCGTTAGCAACAGATTTATTCATACCAGAGGAGGTGTGAAAAAATCTGGAATAACTTTTACAGCCTTGATGTAGGTTTCTAAACATGACAGACCAAAAGCCATTATCATTATTACCAATAGATCAGGCAGGGCCCAGGTTGCCAGGAGTTCGAGGGGCAGGACTTGTATTGCCAGATTGAATCATGACCCAGTGCTGGATCCTTTTGCAATATATGCAATTCTACCTCCAGGGGTGCAATCTGATGACATTGGAACTCAGTGATAGAACGCCAAAAGGGGGATTTACAATATGTCAGTATGTAAGTTTCTACTGCCATAGGTGAGACTACTGGTGGAGAAATCGGCTAGTTTGATTTTGCCTCACTAGTGGGTAAAAGGAATGCATGATACATACATACCCCCATTTTATCTTTAAAGGAGCACTATAACAAATTGTGCCTGATAAGACAGATCAAAGTGATAGTTGTGACTTTAAATGAAGCAATGCTAAGCTAAACAGTGTTGGGGCAAAATACCAATATGCTAGCTTTGTGGAGCGGGAGATGTTTAAAGTAGCGCCTAGGTGACAGGTCCCGTCACCCAGGTATGAACTATGTGGTATGCGGGGGCGAACTGGCCTTGCTGCTGTCTTAGTGTGAGCAGCGCTGGAGGCAAGAGGGGAAGTGGAGGGGATGGGGAAATGTGTGCAGTGAAGCCATGCTATAATTGTTTAGGTGCATGTGGTATAGTCAGGTATGAGAGAGATAGATTACACAGGTATTGCATTAAAAGTTTGACATGGACATTGAATCAGCGAGTGTAGGGTTCAACTACAACACCTAACTATTCACTAGTTTTTTTCACAATTGTATTTTTGTAATTGTAATTGTAGTTTTCATCCTATTTTTGTTGCTCACCACGATTATTATAGACTATTATAGACTAGTATCTTTTGGTTTGCCATTTTCTTCCCATCTTTCTTATTCTTAAAGGCCCTTTTCCATGTATTCTTCTTTTCAGCATGTCAACAATGTGTTTTGACCTGAACAAAACCCACGATTTTCACTATCCCAAGTTTTGTTCCCTGCCCTGGGGCCATCCCGAATTGGGATGCCCTGCTATGTGAAACCCCCCAGTTCACCTTTCAAAATGTACCTTTCCCATCCCATGGCACATCCATGGGCTCTCGTCCAATCAGCACTGCTTGCTTGGCAAACGGCTTGGTTTGCATGCAGAGCTCAGCAATGGGGAGTCGTAGCGACCGCATCCCTGGGCGTCTAGCCTATCTGAATGGCTATCCGTGGGAGAACGCCCCAGCCCACCCTCAGTTGCTGAGGATGCAGATGCAGCTATTTACATCACCATGAGAGCCAGGAAAAAGCTGGGTTTTTTGGTGAACCTGGTGGAGTTTCATACAGTGGGGAATCCCAATTTAGATTTGAGGGAAGCTACTCTGGGTTTTGTTCCACTTTAATATCTTTATATATATATTATTCAAAGTAGATTTTTTTTCAGCCAGTTTAGTTTATTTTGTAGAGATTTGATATATTTATTGAGTCACCTGGTGGTCGTATCGCAGAAGCAGCATCTCACACACACAGAACTAAAACCGCCATCTACAGCGCCTGTGCAGGGAAAAACTGCAGCTGTTGCTAGTAGACTGCGGCTGTCTGCAGCATTCATAATAAAGATATCTTACCTTTCAGATCAATTTCCCGGAGAACTCAAGCCCTGTGATTGGCCGCCTTGTTAACCAACAGCCTTCAGTGCGAATCCTGGTGCCAACAACCACGTGACCAGTGCCGACAACCACGTGATTGCGGTGGCCAGTCACAGGGCTCGAGTAATCTGGGGCAGACGGGGGCAGGGGCACCAAGTGGGTGGCTGGGCAGCGCATGGCCAGCCCTGGAGTTTAAATTAGTGCCGGACACAATGCTCCACAGACTTCTTCTTCTTGTTACGATTTAAAAATGTCTGTGTTTCTTGCTTCTCAACCCTAGTATATGTTATCAGAGGCATGGGGACACAATCACAACACCTTTATTATACATTTCAAAAGAGGAAAACAATAAGGGAGAACACCAAAAACCTGCCAAAAAGGGAGTATTCCAATAAGTCTTAAACCTACCCTCGCACTGACTCAAAGCTAATCTTGAAAATAAATTTTCACCCCAAAAATCAGAGCCACTGCCAGAACATCAAGGTTTACCTCACCATAATCCCAAATTTGACCCTTAAAGTGGCCCTATGCCCCTTTTTAATGGCAGCACTGTCGCACCTAACTGGGGGGAGCATCCCAATTGGTAATGCTCCCCTGCACATAAACCCCTGTAAACGCCCCGTCCCCAGAGGCCAAAACTCCTTGTGCCAAAATCAGTTGTTCCCAAACAGAAACAACGGCACCCTGAGCTACAGCAGGTAAAGAGCAACATTTTTAAGAAAAACTATAAGTTATAAGTAAAAATGTCAATTAAGGACAGTGTCTATTCTTTCACAGAATTATGCTGCTTTACTAAAGCTCTGCATTGTTCTTGAGGTGTTCATGTACTTGGAACATTTTCTTCTTTTAAACAATCTATCACATTGTAAATGACTGAGCTTACACTAGCAGTCATGTACCCCAAGCAGATGTGTGGAGGTATGAATCATTTGCACGGCCCTTCAGATAGCACAGCCTGGATGCATAACAATAAACCTGCTTAAAATGCTCATGTCTGGTTTTGGCAGAAGGCAGCAATGCAGAATCACTTGTTATGCTCTCAGTGATTTCCTGACACTAAGATAACGCTTCAGGTGCTAGTGCAGATAATACACATACATGGTTGATTTATTAATACCCATAAAAAACATTTCTCTGAACTAGATATTGCTGATTTAAGTAATAACTCTTGCTGCCAATGCTGTGCGTTAAACACCTAAGGACAGGTAATATCCTCAGCTTTATTTCTACAAGCAAGAAAAATTGCATGTTCTCCAGAGTCCAATTGGTGGATACCAATGTGTAAAAGCAGTATGTCAGATTTATGATGTCAGTGGGTCTGAACTACCTCGCAATGTATTCATAGTTCATAGTGGCTTCCAGAAAAAGGAGATGGAGCTTTCCCAATGAAAAGCTAGAGAAAGCAAGATACATTGGACGATACAATATTTTTTTCTAGCCTGACACATCAAATTCCCCAGATGCACTACTATCCTTTGATGTCCTTGAAGAACAGGATTTGTTTTGACTGTCGAAATGTGAAGGAAATCAGTGGTGCATGGGAACAAGTAAGAGGTTTTATAGAGTTGCCAGCAGCATACTGGCTGAGTTGAAAGTCTGCCACATGCTTGTGTATGAAACACAGATGAGAGCTTGCCAGTAATCCTGAAGGGAACGCTTTTTCTTTTCTATATTTCAAAGTTGTGTCAGAACGCCACCTTCTCTGGTTGCCCAAGGCCTTGGAGTCACCAAACAGGCTGCAGGCATGCAAATACTATAACCATCCATCTGGCAGCAAGGGTGTGTATGAAATGCAACCAAAAACAGCATTCCAATCTGCTAAACTTTAGCACAAAACCATCAACTTCTCCCCTTTTAAAGCCAGATTTCATTAACATTTTATGTTAAGTGGTGTTTACATCAGTTTAATATTCTTTTGGCTGTATGCGGCTCATTTGGAAAGATCCAGCTTAACTTCTTAGATCTTAAAAACAAGAGATTCATTTGGCAGAAATGCCAAAGACCATGGGTGTTAAAAGGGCTGAAAGTAGATAAGCACAAAATTTAAAATTTCATTAAAGTAACTTCCTATCCTGAAAAGGATGCATGTTTCAATCTCACCAATGGACACATTACCAACTATATTGGGATTACCAGGGGTGAGGAATAAGAAGAGGTATTTTTATTGTGACAGCATAGGTCCACATTAAATAAAGACCAAAATGGAGTGGAGCCTCGGAATAGCCCACAGGCAAGGTGCTGCACACGCAAACCATGTAAATTAATTGATATTTATTGATTAAAAGACAGCTGATCAAATACCAAAGGCAAATTAAAAACACACACGACAAAAATATGGTGGGAATGGCAATGAGCTAAATGAGTTGATACATATGGGCTAAATTAATGGGATCTCATACTAGACAGACACTGTACAAATATATATATATATATATCAAATATATATATATATATATATATCAAATATATATATATATATATATATGTATTAAAAAGAATATATCTGTGAACAAACTGAGATCAAACAAATAATGGCCAATCAAAAGTGCTAGTGCTGTGCAGAGCAATATAGAGCTAGTGCAATTACAAAAGACAACGTGCATGTGCTAAATTCTAAACAAGTGTATCAAATGCAAATATTGAGCTCCAAAGAATTACATCACCTATTATGCAAGTGCCTCCACTTCGCCTGGGTGATTAAATTAAACATTGTCTTAACTGAGCGACTAGTCATACATATAAAAAGTCCATAAGGTTCCTCGTTCTTGGTTGCCTCTATACTTAGCGCACTTGTTGCTGTTGCATTGCAGTAAAAAACGAATGCTGTGTCACCACCAAATTAAAATCCTGCCCGTTATTTTCAATGTGAGCAAGTTCACAAACCTGCTGTGCATTGTGTAGCGTGGTGGCAAGATGATGTAAGCAGAGCCTTGACTGCAACACACAGACACACACACACAAGTAATACAACTCTTGGTCCATCCAGTGCCAGCCACACACCAGAAAACCACAATAATAAAGATCTCTGCAGCTTCACAAGTTGCGCTACCCTGTTCCTAATGGACTTTAACATGACACTACCAAAGTAGTTCCAGGTACACAGTGATACTTCCACTCAAGAAGTAGTTCCAGAACAATGAGCCTTTCCAAAAGGCCCAGTCCACAAAAGACAAACAGTCATAATGACCCTTGGACTTTAAATGAAATGTTTTTGTTCTTCATTATTATTTTCCTCTTTTGGAATGTAAAATAAACCAAACATTTCTTATATCCCTGCGGGTCTCTCTTGCTAATATGGGCGTAGCCTTAAGTAAAGCTCTTAGTATAGCTGCTGCCTGTATGTCTAGTAGCCTTCCACTGTCAATCGTGAGCTCAGCAGTAACTCTCTCCACAAAGCAGAGCCTTAAAAAAGAGATGCCAGCAGCGGCATCTGCATTAGATGCCGGCACCACCATCAAAAGATTCCAGCGATGGAACAGGATGTCCTTGACCCGATGGAGGAAGAAAAGGACACCGCCAGGTGGGGGACAACTATTAAATGTTTATTTTGGTGGCGTCATACATTTCCTTACTACTGTAGGTAAACTGTCCAGGGGACCCTTATACCAGTTCAGAGTGTAGGGGACCAGCCACCTGATTACCTGTACCTTCTCTTAGACACCAGGGGTGAAGAGGAGCCCGCTACCCATTGGTATTGGCCTGGTGTTCTTCCAGGGGCTGGTTAAATGGCAGTGCCAGGGGATGGCCGTTTGGCGTCTGGGTTACCAGCTCCTCTGACTGATGTCAGGACTGTTTGACTTAAGGAGGGGGTTATTTTTAATTTTTTTTTTATTTTTGTATTCAGATCATTTTTAGTTTTTTCCAGAAAAGATCATACATATAAAAGAGAAACAGAAAAGAAAAAACATTCCTTGATTTGACATGTATCATCCCGACATAATTAGAAATATGATATACGTAAAAAATCAATACCATTACTATCAGGGCATACATCTTCTTCTCTAAGCCCAATTATATACATATTAATCTGTCCATCAAATAAAAAAAAAACATGGGGGAGAAGGAAAAAAAAAAACAAAAAGAAAAGATTTCTAGGGAGTGTGGAGACTCTGGTGAGGCCTGATCCGAGGATTTCCCCAGCGTAATGGTACGCCTAGAGGTTAAAACCTCTATAGAACACCCACAGGGCCCAAATAGTGTCACACTTCTGCCTTGTATCCATTAGGATGCTAGAGAGCTTTTCATTTATCATTATCCAGTATATTCTTCTGTTTACTTCAGCTATAGAGATCTCCTTCTCCTTCAATGCTGCTGCCAGCATAAGGGAAACCAATTTAGTGTGACGCTTATTCCCTATGGGTTTAAGTATCCCTATAAGGGCTTTGTCTGGGTCACTTAACTATCTTACCAATAACCCAACTAATTAACCTATAAACCCAACACCAAATTGTCCTTACCTTTGGGCATAGCCTCCATATGTGCCACATATTGCACAGTTTAAGGAGGAGTTGGGAAATATCCCAACTCTTGCCGGGACCAAGAACCACCACATGATAATCTTTAGGTTGGTTTTATTCAGATTTACATTAATAAAGCCTCTGCATGAACGGTCTTTTCCCAGCATTCCCTATGGTGTCCTTTTCCCAGGCATATATATAAATGTATATAAAGAGTGTGTTAATATTGAATGTACCATTTTTAATAATAACATAATGTCAAGGACTGAAAAGGCTCAGAAATGTTTAGGTATACAGACAAACATATTTATGAAGTTTGCAATCTGTTTTTTTTTTCCCACTCTTTTTATAGGTCCGGGTATAGCTCTTTATTCCCTCTTTTGCAGCTTACTGGGCACACAAACCCGTAAGCTGAGAGCTCTTTCCTCCAACAAGATGGCGGTGGGGCTCTGGTGAGGCAACGACGGTGCCTGCCTGCAGGCGCAGCTTGCTCCTTTTCTGAGGACTCAGTCTCACACATAGCTAGCACAATCCATTCACGGTTTCCTCCCTCTGCCTGGTTTAAGGAAGGTGAGACGGGCTAATCATCACAGTGGCGGGTGGACACACAGCAGTAACTGCCTTGTGGAGCGGCGATTACCAGCGGCCAGCTGCCGCGCTGTTGATGAGCAACTGCCCGCCCCCTCTCCTTATAGACCATCTGAGAGGGGGATACCTTCCACTAGCAGACTAAAGGTAAATACTAATTTTACCTTTCTGCTCTCTCACACTCTTGCTTCCCTCCTTATCTATATTTAGTGCATATGAGGTGTTGAAAAAGCCCCTTTTTATTCATGAGGAGCGAAACATGTTCACATAAAAAGCACCCTGATATATGGCTACAGCAGCAATTCTATGCATGGAGGAACTATATGTAAATCTATGTGATTTTACAAAATATGATGTGATACATTTTGTTATATTTTTCTAAAACTTGGGAGTGGCAAGTATTTGAGCATTGAGACCAGCCCAGGTCTCATCTTTCCCTCTTTTCCCAGGCAGCCTTAATACATTTTTTAACATTTTTGAATTAAAATAAAACAAAACATTGTGGCAAGTCTTTTTCAATGAAAAACCCTGCTAACATTTGCATTCAGTGATAAGAGTAGAGATGAGCAAATCAAATCTGATGAATCCGAATTCGTTACGAATTTCATGAAAAATTTGATTCTAAAGGAATCCTAATCGCTTCCTTAAACTCCATTTACTGCAGTCCAGGCCATCTAAAATGGTAGATCCACATGTCAGGACATGTCCCATGGGGCAAAGAATCCTGGGTAGGCATCACATGCTGCCTATCAGCAGCCAGGCTCCCCAATGATGTCACAGCCCTATATAAGCGGCGGCCATCTTGCAGGGGCTCATTTCGGCGGTGTATTGTGGTGAGAACGGGCAGGGACAGATAGAGCCAGGGACAGAAAAAGACAGGGCGAGAAAGAGAGAGGCAGAGACAGTGACAGAGAGAGACAGCTTACAGTGTGTTTGCATTAGCTTTCATGCCCAGATCTTTCAAGCCTATTTCAAGCCTATTTAGTGTTAATACAGGTCACACAGACCTGCCTATTTAGCTTTTCCTTTTGTAACAAAACCACATTTTAAAAGTTCTGTAGTGCTTTTAAATCACTTTCACCGGGGGAATCCCATAGCAGCCCATTATGTGACAGTGTGATAGCATTTGTCTTCAAAGAGAACCTGCCTATTTAGCTTTTCCTTTTGTAACAAAACCACGTTTTAAAAGTTCTGTAGTGCTTTCAAATCACTTTCACTGTGCAAAAATCCAATGTTGCTGGTGCACTCTTACAGATACATTATTGGTGGGTGCCAGAGCCGCGGTGGCGCCGCTGTGTATCCAAGTAGATAAATAGGCACGGCACTCCAGAGCATAAGTATAAATGCTTATATTCAGTTACAGCAGTAATAGTTCCAATAACACACAAAGAACAAAAGGTATAGTCCATATTATGGCCAAAAAAAGACAGTCTCATCTATCCAACGTTTCGGGGGTCAGGTGCCCCCTTTATCAAGGAGGACTGTGAACCGGTATGTGTGGCATCCCCCATCTATATATACAAGTCCAAAAGTTCAAAACTCCCGCCTGACGTCACTGTGAGGGGTGTTTATAATATGCCCCTAGTTTTTAACCCCTAAACAACCATATTTTTTGATTGTAACATTATACATGTTTTTTGAATCATTTTGTAATATGAATACATTAATATTAGACCTGTAAGATCAGTTCTGCACAAATTTTTTTTTTTTTTTTTTACTTTAAAAAAAAACCTAACATTGCAGAAGTGGTCTCAGAATTTTTGACATTAAAAAAAAAAAAAAAAAAAAAAAAAAAAAAAACAATTAATTCTGATTAATTAAAGATTGCTCCATTGAAATGCATTGGACAACGCCAGGGAGCGACAGGTCATACCTGGCGCTGTGAAGGAATTTGCAGCGGCGCTGTTCGTTCCAGGCGGCTTCATGATGAATCCCGCGCTAGCCGTCGCTCTCGCCGGCGCTAGCCTCATTTAGCTTGATAAATGCGTCATTGTGACCGCCGCCGGGCGTACTTGAGTCGGTAGCCGCCGATAGCTGGCGGTACCTGGCGCTCGTCAGACACTACCTGGCGCTAGCCCATGATAAATAAGGCCCTTATATCGCTCTTGTTTTTCAAACAAAACCACGTTTTAAAACTGCCTGTAGTGCATTTAACTCTGACCAAGGGCATCCTATTTAAGGCCATCTGACAGTGTATTTGCCTTATATTTTGCTAGAGCGCCTGCCTATATCGCTCTTGCTTTCCTACCAAAACCACGTTTTAAAACTGCCTGTAGTGCATTTACTCTGATCAGGGGCATGCTATTTAAGGCCACCTGACAGTGTCTTTGCCTTTATCTTTTGCTAGAGAGCCTGCCTATATCGCTCTTGCTTTTCTACCAAAACCACACTGTAAAGCTGCCTGTAGTGCAATAAACTCTGACCAGGGGCATCCTATTTAAGGCCATCTAACAGTGTTTTTTCATTTGTTTTTAGTAAGAGAACCTGTCTATATTGCTTTTGCTTTTCTACAAAAACCACGGTTTAAAGTTTGCTGTAGTGCTATTAACTAACTTTGAGCACGGGGCATCCCATTTCAGGCAATCTGACAGTGTTTGCATTTGGTTTTAGCATGGGCAGCAATCTATATTGCTTTTGCTTTTCTACAAAAAACAAAATTTGCTGTAGTGCTTTTAACTAACTTTGAGCATGGGGTATCCCATTTCAGGCACTCTGGCAGTGTTTGCATTTGGTGTTATCTTCAAGTGCTGATGGGCTAGTTAGTGTGAAAGGGCAGACACCTGCCGCTGTTGTGTAAAAATGGGGGCCTGAGAGGGAGGACAAACTGACCTACTGCAGAAATATCCTACATAGTCAGTTGGCCGATGCCTATCTGCGCCATCGTCCATCCTCTCGCAGGTCTGACTCAGGGGGCCCTCTGAGTCTTCAGTTGCTAATGAGTAGCTTTCTTCACCCACATAGTGAAGCAACTCATGAGCAGCAGGTAGACATGGAGCAGGACCTGAACCAGCAGGTGGTGGTATACCTTGACATGACCATGCCAACACACATTGCGGATCCGCTGGACTTCTGGGCAGCCAAACTTGATTTATGGCCGCAACTAGCAGAGTTTGCCTTTGGAAAGCTGTCCTGCCCGGCCAGTAGTGTCCCATCTGTGCGGATGTTTAGTGCGGCGGGGGCCATAGTAACGCCAAAGAGAACTCGTCTGTCCACGAAAAATGTGGAGAGACTCACCTTTGTGAAGATGAATCAGGCATGGATCAGCCAGTTTTTCCACCCACCAATGGCTGATGCATGGTAGTAGATTAATCATGGTGCAACACCAACACTTCACAAATAGTGCAAAACAGATTTACGTTGATGCTCTCTGGTTACAGACATTCCTCTGCATCAGACCACAAGTAATTATTGAGAAAATCCATTATGTAAAACGTAACTTTCAATAAAATTCTTAGGATAACATATTTGTGCCCCAAATTTTTATATGTTCCCCTCATGCTGATGCCAACTCCAAGGCTTGTCTTTCAGGCAATATATGGGCTCCTCATACTGCTGCCAACTCCAATGTTTCTTTCAGGCAATATATGGGCTCCTCATGATGCTGCCAACTCCAACGTGTCATTCAGGCAATATATGGGCTCCTCATGCTGCTGCCAACTGCAGGGTGTATTTTTCAGGCAATTTATGGGCTCCTCATGCTGCTGCCAACTCCAGGGTGTGTCTTTCAGGCAATATATGGGCTCCTTATGCTGCTGCCAACTCCAGTGTGTCTTTCCAGTATGTCCTCTGATTCCCTCCCCTCTACAAATATTCCACAAACATTTGCGTAGAAGGCACATGGTCATTCCATGTGAATAACTTTCTAGAACTTCTAATCAACCTAGGAACAAGCTTAGCTAACTAATTATTTAGGCTTACAAATTATGGGTGTGTACTTCCCGTATGCTGCTTATCTGCCTCTAGCACTGTAAACATTAGGGATCCCCAATAACCTCTGCCTGCCTAGAATAGGGGTGTGTCATCCGCAAACATAAATTCTCTGTGGAACATGGATACTATAGAAGTGGCATGGTATTGGGACCTTCCTGCTAGGGAGGAATAGGCCTAGAGAGACAAAATCATAGGTGAATATCTTATAATATAGTGGGAAGGAGTAAATCCTACTATACTACAATTGGTTGGACAAGTGACAATGAAACAAAGTATTCAATTTCTTGTACATGAGGATGCAAGGTAGTACTAAAGCCAATAAAAAGAAGATTCTTGTCACAAAACTATATGAGAACACAGACTACAGGGGGAATCCGGTAGCATATAAACTGTTTTCTTTTCCAGGGTAGATTTAAAGGACCCTTTATAATTAAGGGAAGTTCAACATGTTGCTAGGCTGTGTAGAATCTAATAAAAAAAGATCCTTGGGAGTCAGGATAAAACGATTAGGATAACCTCATGTGCAAGAACAGATAACATTTAATAAACCGGATACATCTGAGGTTCATGGACACAAAAACATTTTTTTATAACACATCATATTGTGAGAACGCTTTCTGACAGCTGGGATTCTTCAACATTTTTCAAAGTGAATTTCACTTCAGAAACAAGCAGACACTAGGCAAACAAGCAAGGATGTAGAAAGATCTGTGATATTACCAGTACAGACAGGGGAGGGTGGGCCCAGGGAGCAGTAAGGCCTCCCCAGCTGGTACTTCTGTTAAAAGATCAGGCCTGTCAGAATTAGAAGTGAGGCGCCAGATCTGTCACACTGGTTCTTATTTTCCACTGTCCCAGCAGCCAAAACAAGAGCGCTGAGCTTTCAGAAAAGAAATTAGTTTTTGCTGTGCACATTTTCCGCCTGGCTGACATTACTTTTTTTTTTACTTTAAATAACAAAATAACCCATTTATTTATGTGTTTGTTCTCTGTGGCCCCATTATGGAGATTAGTGTTTGGCTGACCCCCCAAGGTTCAGGTTCGGTAAGTTTGGACAAACTTTGAATAAAAGTTTGGGTTCGGGGACCCGAACTGGAGCACGGTCCCCATTGAAATCAACGGAAACCCCAACTTCGGGGGGCGATTCTGCCTCTGGGAGCCACTGCTCCAGCACCCAGACAGAGGAGGGCAAGGGGCCCCCAGAGTCAGAATTGGGGATGAAAAAAACATTTGTGATGGTGGTGGTGGTGGTGGGGGGTGGCATAGATTATACAGCAGGAAGTGTTGCTGTAACTCACCTGAGCTCTGATCCTGTCCCTGGTCAGCAGTCAGCATTCTTGTCAAATGAGCTATGGCCAGGGCCACAACTGGAAGTGCTGGCACTAGGAGTGTCCTCACTCATGGGAGAAGCAGCTCTTTTGCTCATTTGACAGGAACGTCAACCGTTATCAGGGACCAGATGGTGCTATGGTGAGGTAAAGAAGCGCTTCTTGCTGTGCACGTTGCACACGCTTAGCAACCCATCAACCAGCTTTTATGTGTTTGGTTCAAATGCCAGACTTGAACACGGACTTCTAGCAAAGTTCGGTACAAACCTGAATTTTGTGGTTTGGGTTTGCCCAACACTAATGGAGATACAAATATCTTGAAGACAGAAAATAGTTTTGGCGTGTTTCCTGAGGAATGAAATTGAAAAACAGCAAAATTTCGAGCCCTGCTACTGCTTCTACCCTGCACTGCTGGAAAATAGAGGAGAGGCACATGGGACAGGCATACGGTTAGCAGCTTTCTGGCTAATTATTGCCTTTAAGTTTACAGACCCTTTAAGCTAACATTAATAACAAAGTAGATTGTAATAGATTTGCAATAGCTGTTAACAAAATTGCATTCAAAAAGGCCAAGCAGGATCAAATCTCCCGGTTTCTCCAGGACATACTCAATCTCTACAATCCTTTGTTACTACTCCTGCACCACATTGCTTAGCCAGCTATGCAAATCATCAACTCCTACCATGGCTGTTCTTAAACAGATTTTTTTTTATTTATCATGACTTTGGCTATACTGGAAATTTTTTGGATGCTGCTTCTTCACTTCATTATCCCCTGTTGCCCATTAAGTTATTCTGTTCTGTAGCCTGGCATAGGTTTCTAGCTTTTCAACGGCTTACTTTTTAAAAGATCTGACCAAGTGAATCAGAAATGAAGAAATTACAAAATAGCTTGACATGTGGTTTAGCTCCAAGTGGACATTAACTTTCTCACATTCACAGCTCTTTCACTCATTATTTCGTCTTTCTCACCACCCCATCACTCACCACCCCAGTGGTCACCTCTTTTCTTTGCATATATATACCCTACAGGTATATATATATATATATACATGCACTGTTCACTTTCATGCAGTTGATTCTCATATGCCTGGCATATTATAAGGTATAATTCATTAAATTCAATAGTATACTTATGGATAGCTTTTAATAGTCCTGTATGGTCCAACCATAGCGCCCGGTTAGTGGTTCTTTGCAAACCCTTTTAATCATGTGATATGTTGTTATTGCATGTTATGTGTCCATGAATTTATATTGAAATAAAATAAAATCTAATTATTAGCTGAAGACAGTGAGTGCAGCTTAATTAATCATGTGGTGAGAACACAGCGATCTTGACTGGTAGATTGCAACTTAAGTTAGTATGACATTAACTTTCTAATTAGGGTTCTTGGGCTAGATATCTCTTATGCCAGTGATCCCCAATCCTAGTGAGCCACCAACAGGTCATGTTTTATTTCCACCTAACCAGCTCTATAGCTGACTGAGCACTAATTACTTCATCCGGATGTGTGGAGATCTTCAAATCTTTGCCTGTTGGAGGATCTCGAGGAGAGGGTTGGGGAACCCTGCCTTATGTCAGTGTCTCCTAACCCTTTCCTCAAAGCCCACCAAAGGGCTTTTGCACACCAAGATGAAGTCAGTGCTGCTCAGACAGAGCTATAGAGACAACTATATGGAGAGCCACAAACATGATGTAAGTGGGCCTTGAGAGGGTTGGGGAATACTGCCTTATGCAGTTACTGTTTGTTACTCTAAATGCAGAGGCCTCACAAATTTATAAGATTTCATTGACACCTGAGAAACATATTTCTGCACTGTGTTAAAGTGGACAATTAACTCACTAACATGGAGGCCACGCCAAGGGCCCAATCCACCTGTAGAAGGTAGATAACCAGATTCCCTCAATATTTCCCCTTTCTAGTTTGGAAATTATAACCAAAGGCAAATTCATGTAAATAGCCATTTTTTTAGGAATTGGGAATCTGATACTGTTAGAAATACCCCTCATGGTCCAGGTAATTCAGCATTGTATTTACAGTAATTATGTTTTCAGTACCAGTATATAATTTTTAAACTTATATTCTGAAGTAATGTAATTTCCTGATTTTACACAGAGCCCAGCCAATATTCCTAGTACAAAGGTGCTAGAAACTTATAGTGGGCCCACTATCATTTTTTTTAAATACATAGTACCATGATTTTTACTGGTTTTATGTTGAATAATCAAAGACTCAGGAGCCAGAAGCAGACACGCTACCTGTGGGCAGCCATCAGAGAAATATCACAGGTTAGCCAAGTTGCTTCTTGGAAAACAGTACAAAGCAAAATGCCTTTTTTAGTTGCAGTAGAATCTGTCATAGCAATGCATGATTTATTATAGACTTTATTGTGTTTCATTAATAATACAAATACCAGATGGACCAAATTATTTGACAAGACTAACGTGCTGGTTTTGTTGTTATCTGTCTAGACAATGGCGTACATTGATGGATGTCTTTCCACTGTAACGCACAATTTTCATTTTTTTACAATGGTAGTATTTTAAAATAATTATGAAAATGTGTTTGTAAGCTAAGTGAGGCAATATCTCCTTTGGGTGCTTTATTTCATGAGCTGTCACTGAGAAAGTGGAGAGGAAACTCTAACAGTCCATCCTCCTCGTGTCAGTCAGTGTCTGTGTAAAGAACTGGACGGGTGTGACAGACTTGGTATAAATAATTTCCCTCTGTCAGTCAACTTCTCATTAAGTCAACAAAACTATCCCTGAGAGGCCACTGGAACAGCCAGAGATGCTTTATACCGGTTAATAATATCCTTAGTGAGTAGACATGTTTGTCAGTGCAGTTATATTTTTAGGTGAAAAGAGCTCTGTGAGATAATAAACATAAGGCTGATTAAGAATGACCCCAAAGCTATCGTTACCTGTAGCTACAACACAAAAAGCGGCATGTGCCATTCAAATACCATAAACATAGTCAAGATATATAGCAAAATAATTGCCCCATATCTTAAAAGGGACCAAAACACACCAGTGATGCAAAATGAAATTATCCAATCCCCCTGCCAATAGACCTATCACTGAGAGTAGAAAAATAAACTGCTATTTTCTCTTACCCTAACATATAAACTTAATTTTTCATGTTCTATTCCCAGCTTCTATAATAACAAATTGTGGCCCCTGGTGCGGGCATTTCATATACAGTGACAGAATATCCAGCGCTGTGAGATTTGATAATGATATGTTCAAATTCCAGGTACTGGTTTATGATGCAATTCAAGTGTGGTGGAGGCCCCTGTGCAGAAACTTCCCATCACAGTAGTGGTAGCCAATTGTCAGGTGCCGAGGAGGGGGGGGGGGGGGGGACGACGCGGATGTGGTTCTATGCAGTGTCCCTACAGCTAGTAAAGCAGGAAAATAACTTAACAGGGAGCTTCCCCTGGGGTGCTGGCTGAAATGTTCAGATACAGTGTGACAACATTCTCTGTGGGTACTGACTGGGCTTCAAATGCAGGACCACAGAATACACACACATGGCCGTGATATCCTATTAGTCATCCTAGGCTTGTGCCTAGGGCAGCCACCTTCAGGGGGCTGATGTTTTGTTCAGGGAGAGGGCACAATGGATTAAAGGGCCACTCCAGCCGAGGTTTACCGATTTTAAAATACCCCCGCCCTGCCATCTCTCCGATGTTCACTGCCATCTTACTGAAATCTAGGATGGTCACTGGGCACCGGTCTATCAAAGTCATACTGTTAATAGCTTACAGTCCGATTGGTTAATAGTGAGTGAAACACTATCTCTGACAATGTAAAGTGGGTTTAAAGGATTGAAATTCAAGTAACCTAGCTCTGAAGTCTAAGAAATTCCAGTTAGCCTCCTCCTCGATCTGCCATGGGAACCTGTGCCAGGCTCAACCAGAGGGAATGGCCCAGGGTTTACCAATTAATCATGATTGAAGGATAGCCCACTCATGCGTCTTGGGATTGCTGGATCAAAATAAGTGCATGGTGGACCATGGTGGACAAATAATAGATGATTTGATGGACAAATAATAGATGATTTGAAGTATACTTTTCAAGTTGATACTATTATATTATATACTCAAATATAATGCCATAAGTATTAACACAGCTAACTATCACAAAGCACTATCCTATGATTCCAATATGATCAAAATCGAGTACCAGAGTACTTCAAAAACAAAGCATCCACAATGCCAGCACTTCAATCACAAAGCACAGGTAGCGGGCTTATAATTTCTGGGGCCCTATTCCAAGCTGTGTCTGGGGGCCATAATCAAAGGCATTTTATATAACATATATAACAAAATACAATATAAAAGAGGATCAAATAGCGGAGAAAAGCAGCTTTCTTTCTCATGTAGCCTCTGCATTTACAGCATTACTAGTCTTACACCAGTATTACAGTAAGACGCCAGCCGTTTTCAGTGTTCACTCTTCTGGAGGCCCCTGGGAGGTGACTGTGTGGTGGCAAAGCATGCCACTGACAAAGCACCACCATAGCACTAGCACTGATCCACCTTTTCATCATCGCTATACCGGGAAGTTAACAGCAGGGAGATGGGAGGTGGGAAGTCTCGCCCTTTCATGGTAAGAACACGCAACAGCTTCCCGAGTAATACAAGAAGGTGTTCACCTGTCCTTGTGCATGGTTCTTATACTCTCCTTGACAATGGGAGTGGCCAAGCCCCCATTGACAAATCTAGGCTATTTCGAGAACTTGCTAGAAATTGCAGATTGCCCAGTTAAAAGACTGAACGTCCAGTGATGCCTACGTGATGGAAATCAGCACCCTCTCAACAGGATATATACCGCAATGTTAATAATGTTAGTTAACAAGAAAACAGAATCTCAACTTTCACCAAGTTCTAATAAACAAGGGGCAGTGCGACGAACAAACATGGAGTTTAATTCAGCCATCTTTATGTGTAATTATGGGCCAAATCATTTAATTAGTCTTCTATTTAATGCTTTAGGATAGCCATTAAGTATTTCATATCCCAGTACTGTTTAATCTCTGCTTTTACTACAGCATCCCAAAATAGGGATGCTCCTTTACTGGGGACCAAAACCCAGTGGAGTAAAAATCCTGGGGTTTGGTCTGATTTTATGGTATTTTTACATTGCTCTAGATTGTGAATGCTAGACAGAGAGGAGAAAGGCAGACAGAAAGGGCAATGCAGAGGTAAACTATAATAAGGGGGAAAATATGAAAAAGAGAAACACCTGCTCTTTAGGGCTCTGTAGAAGAAGTCCTTACCAGGCCTTGAAGAGATGCCTCCACCAGCCTGAGTGCATCACGGGTTTGCAGGTGAGGTAACAATATTGGGCAACTGGTGGGTTGCACATAGCAGGTATCCGGTATCAGGATGCCCCGGGGTGGATATTTAACCAGACCAGATTCCAGGTCCAGTTTTGGTTCACTTTAACAGCCCAGCTCTGAGAGAGGAGATTGGTCACTGTGCAAGACAGTGTGTAAATTGCCCCTCTTTTCTGTTGTTCCAGGTCTGACAACCTTTCCCTGGGTAAGCATATACCTGGCTCTAAGGCAGCATAAACTCCCTGCCCAGAGCAGCCTAACCCACAGGCACAAAGAATAGATGGCTGCGCTGTAAATAGAAAAGATAATTATCTTTACACACTAAGGGGGCTTAGGGGGAGCTAGCAAAGGTTGTTGGGGGATTTCTCTGACTGTGCCACAGCAAGTACCTGTGTGGATTGCCTGTCAGAAATGCTGCCACTCAAATCCCGGCAATCTTGGAGACATTGCCAGATCTATTGCTGGAAAAGGAAAACAGGGTGGGACTGCCTGTAGGGTGAGATTTGGGGGAAATTAGTCAAATAGATGGGTTTTGGGCCACTTTAAATTGATACAACACCTATGATCTCAAAATGGGTAATGATTTCAATCGTTTCAGATGTCATATCGCCTGCGCATACCCTGTATGCATGCCTGTTTTTTCTTATGTTTCTCAACCTCCCATTGAGTCCTCTTCTGGATTTCTGGTTGCCAAGAAGACTATGGATCATGTGAAGACTTTGCAGGGGGAGGTGCACTATGATCAACAGCCATTTTTTTTATAACATGGGCGTGGGATCACTTTAAAACAAAATTCCAGACCTAAAGAGGCCCTGAATGCCACTGCACCTTCCCATCCCCTGGGCATCCCAAATTGGAATGCCCACCCTTTGGAGGTCTGCTACAAAGTAAAAAAAAAAATGCAGGTTTACTCATCCAGGCCATGCTCCCATGCTAATCTAAATCAGAAATCAAGTTATTTCTATGGGTTTTGTATTTGTACTTGGTTCTATAGTATTTTGCTGATTTAGTACTTTTTATTTAAACAAAACAACACGTGCCATATCCCGATGTCACAAGATGTAAAGATTGAAATGATCTAAAGTCATTTCTGTCCTCTTAAAAAACATATAAACAACAATCAAAAACAGGTGTTACCCCTTAAATAAATATTGGACTAAAGCTGGACATCTAGATTGAATCTGAGCATTCAGTGTTTGAATGATTTGACCCACAGCCAAGTTCCAGTTCTGTTGATAGTGCCCTAAACATGAAAGAACAAAAGAAGTTTTTTTTTACTTGTCGATTACAATGTTACTCTAACTGACCTTTTGTTTTTTTTCCTTTTAAACGTGATTTTGCTATTTATGTTGAAGGGATTAATGTATTATTTATACCCCTACTGTGTATTTTATTAGTCACTAAGCTGAGGGCTGTGAGGCAAAAAGCAAGCATAATTTACTGCACTTAGGCCTTTCACGACTCGGTGATGGGGCTGTTTTATTGATTTAGATATTCCTAAACTGGTATATGGCATTTGGAGTATTTACCCTTGGTTTCTGAATCCGTTATAAATGACCACGATCCATTTCCGTAGCACCCATGTCTGCATATTCCCTTGTTGTACGTTGACCTTCAAGGTCTCAGGTGACATCCCTTTTTGGGGGCAACTTTGTCAAGTTAAGTGGGTGAAGAAGCGGTAGAGATTGAGTGTTGTCACATAAACGCAGACCAGCAATCAGCCAGACATTACAGTGGGCTCTATATATACTGTACGTTGACTGTATGCTGTAGATATTATGTGTTCCATCTCTATGAAGAAGGTTACTTGTCCCTCTGCCCTCTGCCATTCCACCCTATACTGGTGATGAGGCAGGAAGTGGTGAGTCACAAATTTAAAAAAGCCCATACCTTAGCCAGGTGACCGCCCTACTCCTCCGGGAGATCCTGGGCGCAACAGTCTTGGTCCGAGAGATACAGAGCAGCATCCCCCGGTTCCATGCATGCTTCTGCCTGGCCATTCAAGCAAATGAGCTACCGGAGTGCGCAGGGACCTGGGGGATGCCACTTTGTCTTTTTTTCTGCGGCTGCCACTGGGGCTTGGGAGGAGCGGCACAGGCGCCTGGCTAAGTTATAGCCTTTTTTTATTTGTAACCCCCCGTCCTGCCTCATCGCCAGTATAGAGTGGAAGGGCGGGGCTGATGTTTCGCTTTAATAAACCTCAAAGCACTTGTTCCCCACATTCATTCACAGGGCCGGTGTTAGCACCCGGCAAGCCCGGGTAGCTGCCGAGGGCCCCCACCAACCAGGGGGGGCCCACTGACAGCTGGCACAACGTGATACAAAGAATGTACTTGACAACCTCGCTCCTTTTAAAAATGTTGGTGCGAGCCGCCATGGCAGAGGCAGCAACTTGCCAGCTGATGGCATAAGCAGTGCAAACATCCGCCTTCCAAGCAGGGGAGGTGGTCTGTGCCAGGTGAGGTCCAATCACATTCGGCCAGTGATGACTGACACACAGAGACCCCTTCCTGTGTGTCTAGCACAACACGTTGTTCTCTGTCCTCCCTTCCTTGGCTGCTGTGTGAATGAGTGAGTGTTTTTTTTTTCTTTAACTCTTTAGTTTGCTCAGCTTGCCCCAGCACACACTCTCAATCACTAGTTATCCCACGACATATGTGCAGGAATTAGAGTGGAAAGCTGAAAGGGAGCCACTTACTGGCTAGCATACATATTGTATCCCACAGCACATGCACAACCCACATCTGCACCCTCAGCTATGCCTCCGTTCAAAGGCACATATCTGCACCATGCAAATCTAAATAGCTGTTGTGTGGGTGCACATCACGGCTTGAGCTCTATTTATGTGTCCTAGATGATTTGCCATCAGTTTGGCTAATTAAGGTATAAATGGAACATGAGCACTGATTTCCAGGCTTTGTGAGCTCACTGGAAGGTATGTTTTGTACAGCTGATTGCAAGGTTTCCCACAGTGGGTCAACTCAGGATGCCCTGCTGGTTTGGAACACCCAAAGAGTGAAAATCCTGGGTGTTCTAACTCTTTAAAGTCACAGCACAAAGCACAGGGGTATCCCTATGTGGATTGGAATGTGGATGCCATAACCCCCCCAGCTCTACCCAGCCATTACTGTCCTTTTCATTCTGCCCTTCCATCCCTCTTCCTCCCAGCTATCTCTCCATCTATCTATTCCTGCCCTTCATGTTTTGTCCATCCCTCTTCCTCAATACTCTGCCCCTTCATGTAGGGCCAAACAAAAAAAACAGCTCCAATAGGGGGTTAGAGGGCAAACAGCCCTTCTTAGTTTTGATAATGGAATTTATAGACCCCTGACCCGCAACTCTCCACCGCAAAGGGGCCCACTGACGCCATGTCGCCCTAGGGCCCACATAAACCTGGAGCCGGCCCTGTTCATTCCGATGCAGGACCCTTGAACTGTGACTATTGCAGCTTATAGTCATGTGTGCATTTACAGTTGGTCATCTTAGATCTGGATGTTGAACCTAACCACAACATACTTGGTATACCTAAGCCCATGAATAGTCATATTCTAAACCGAGCTAAATTGGTGCAGCTGCTCTGGCCAACCAATCAGCTTTCATCTCAACGAAATTGGAAACCTTATTGGTTGCTTGAGGCTGCTGCTTCAATCTACCTCAGTAATCTAGGCAACAGCAAGTTTGCAACTGATTCAAGTATTATTTTACTTTCATGAGGTCATACGTGTTCAATCTAAAACTCTCGATATGTTTGCTGGAATTGAACTTAATCCCAGCCAAAGCATAGCATGCGTTTTGGAGCTTGTAATCCTACTTGGATGATCGCAAATACAATAAGCTCTTCTACTGTCCTTCATGGGCTCTTGCTTTCCATTGACAAATGTGTGTTGTTCCAACAAAGGCAAACAATTAAAACTGGGGGGAAAAACGTTCTTTAAATTAAACCAAATGAGCCATGCAGATTACTCTGGAAATGTGAAAGTTGACAGATAAGTGTTGGAAAACATAAGTGCCGTAATTTATTGTTATAGCACAGAGAGGAAAAAAACTTTGTAACGTTGGCAGCTTAGCCACAGCTTATAGAGATTAATGTAAGCCCCTAATTGTACAATGAATAGAGCAAGAATAAATTGGATTTTTCAGAGCGACTGTATGATGCACACGGATTTACCTCTGTCATCTGTGTTCCATTTCTCAAGAAGTAAAGGAAATAAAGTAGCTAGAACAGGATAATCAGCAATTTTATTTTTATCAAATAGAGCCACAGCTGTATGCTCCCAGAAGATGAAACTCTAGCTTTAAACCTTGAACAGTCATAGAGACTGAAGGCAATTTTGCAGCCATTTACTCATAAAATAGCAGGTGGAGCACGAGATTGCCTAGCAAAGCTGAATGTTCTTTTCAGATGGTAAAGGTTACTGTTAACATATTTATTTAAAGTGAACATCACAAAGGTTAAAAATTAGAGCCACCCCATAAAGTGGGAGTCCAGTCTGCCCCTCACCCCTGCCCTGTCCCCTCTTTCCTCCACTGAGACAGGATGGGGGGGTTAAAAAGTAAAACACCTCACCTGTCCAGGGAATCCAAACCTGTCTCCATTGCTATGGATGGCAATCGTACAGATGTTGAGCAGAGAAGCATCCCCTGCTCAATGTGTGTGCCCACCTGAGGATGCCACGCTGTGCAGCATGCCCAAGATAGCCATGAGCAGCGCTGAAGTTGTGGGGAGAATGGAGCTGGATACCAGGGTACAGATAAGGCATCCTGTCTCGCGAGAGGCAGGACAGAGTGGGTGGTGGGGTCCTGGGGGGACTGGGCTTCATTTTGCATTTATTTACCAAATAGTGCATTACAATATCTATAAATTCTGCTTTTTATTTCTGTTTTAATTTTTATACCCTAACATGCCATTCATTTCGAAGGAGGTGGCATGACGAGGCCTGACAGTGCAGTGAATTGAGTGGCGTAGCTGGTCACTGACACAGTAGGGCAGCGATACTCAATTGGCAGACCAGGGCCCGAATGCGGATCTCGGCACCAGATTTCTGAACCCCCTGCCCTGACAGCCCTGCACTCAATTGCTTCTGTGTTGCCATGCTCAGAGGTGCCCCCCTTGATTGGCAATGCAGTGCTTAGTCTCCCTGCCAGTGTCATGGCTCCCTGGCATCTAGCATTGCTATATGAATACTGCAGGGGCAGAAAGTGGCATTGTAAGGTACACACAAACTTTGTTTCTCTGTCTCTTTGGCCCAATTTAATCCTTTCCTGGCCTCAGCCTCATCTATCCCTGTCCCACCATCTTGCCCCCTCAGCTCCGCCCCATCCAGCCCAGTCTCTCTGCCCCATCCAGCTTTGCCCATCCACTCTCTGTCCCCTCAGCTCTGCCCCATCCAGCTCAGTGTCTCTGCCCCATCCAGCTTTGCCCATCCACTCTCTGTCCCCTCAGCTCTGCCCCATCCAGCTCAGTGTCTCTGCCCCATCCAGCTTTGGCCATCCACTCCCTGTCCCCTCAGCTCTGCCCCATACAGCTCAGTCTCTCTGCCCCATCCAGCTTTGCCCATCCACTCCCTGTCCCCTCAGCTCTGTCCCATAGAGCTCAGTCTCTCTGCCCTATCCAGCTTTGCCCATCCACTCCCTGTCCCCTCAGCTCTGCCCCATCCAGCTTTGCCCATCCACTCTCTGTCCCCTCAGCTCTGCCCCATCCAGCTCAGTGTCTCTGCCCCATCCAGCTTTGGCCATCCACTCCCTGTCCCCTCAGCTCTGCCCCATTCAGCTCAGTCTCTCTGCCCCATCCAGCTTTGCCCATCCACTCACTGTCCCCTCAGCTCTGCCCCATACAGCTCAGTCTCTCTGCCCTATACAGCTTTGCCCGTCCACTCCTTGTCCCCTCAGCTCTGCCCCATCCAGCTCAGTCTCTCTGCCCCATCCAGCTTTGCCCATCCACTCCCTGTCCCCTCAGCTCTGCCCCATACAGCTCAGTCTCTCTGCACTATCCAGCTTTGCCCATCCACTCCCTGTCCCCTCAGCTCTGCCCCATACAGCTCAGTCTCTCTGCCCCATCCAGCTTTGCCCATCCACTCCCTGTCCCCTCAGCTCTGCCCCATACAGCTCATTCTCTCTGCCCCATCCAGCTTTGCCCATCCACTCCCTGTCCCCTCAGCTCTACCCCCTACAGCTCAGTCTCTCTGCACTATCCAGCTTTGCCCATCCACTCCCTGTCCCCTCAGCTCTACCCCAAACAGCTCAGTCTCTCTGCACTATCCAGCTTTTCCCATCCACTCCCTGTCCCCTCAGCTCTACCCCATACAGCTCAGTCTCTCTGCCCCATCCAGCTTTGCCCATCCACTCCCTGTCCCCTCAGCTCTGCCCCATCCAGCTCAGTCTCTCTGCCACATCAAGCTTTGCCCATCCACTCCCTGCCCCTTCAGCTCTGCTCCATACAGCTCAGTCTCTCTGCCCCATCCAGCTTTGCCCATCCACTCCCTGTCCCCTCAGCTCTGCCCCATCCAGCTCAGTCTCTCTGCCCCATCCAGCTTTGCCCATCCACTCCCTGTCCCCTCAGCTCTGCCCCATCCAGCTCAGTCTCTCTGCCCCATCCAGCTTTGCCCATCCACTCCCTGTCCCCTCAGCTCTGCCCCATACAGCTCAGTATCTCTGCCCCCTCCAGCTTTGCCCATCCACTCCCTGTCCCCTCAGCTCTGCCCCATACAGCTCAGTCTCTCTGCCCCATCCAGCTTTGCCCATCCACTCCCTGTCCCCTCAGCTCTGCCCCATACAGCTCAGTCTCTCTGCCCCATCCAGCTTTGCCCATCCACTCCCTGTCCCCTCAGCTCTGCCCCATCCAGCTCAGTCTCTCTGCCCCATCCAGCTTTGCCCATCCACTCCCTGTCCCCTCAGCTCTGCCCCATACAGCTCAGTATCTCTGCCCCCTCCAGCTTTGCCCATCCACTCCCTGTCCCCTCAGCTCTGCCCCATACAGCTCAGTCTCTCTGCCCCATCCAGCTTTGCCCATCCACTCCCTGTCCCCTCAGCTCTGCCCCATACAGCTCAGTCTCTCTGCCCCATCCAGCTTTGCCCATCCACTCCCTGTCCCCTCAGCTCTGCCCCATACAGCTCAGTCTCTCTGCCCCATCCATCCAAACGACTTAATGCTAAAATGATAGGAGCATTTCTTTATTAGAACAAGTTGATGTCTGACAGCTTGATTTTACATCTTAACTAAATATATGTAATTTTTATTTTCAATCACTTGACTAAAATATCTAAAATATTTAGTCACTAAAGCAGCTATTTCTAGACCTGAAAATTCTACCTTTTTCTGAAATGTTGTAAATCATTTTCTGAAAATTACAGAAGTTGTAATTTTCTTTTCATGTAAAATGATAGAATATATCTGTATTTTTTGGAATTTACTTTAATTTACGTTATTTTTTTTTTAAGCAAAATGACTTTTCTCATTGCTGCTACAGAACCTCTTAACCAGTAGAGCTATCACTACATCTGGTATAGGCAGAAAATTCATGTAATAGTAGTAGTGGAGTTATAGGGGGTACTCAGTGGTATAAGGGTCAAACACATTGGTCCTGTTCTTCTTGAGTACAGTATGCTGTCATTGGCATAGCTCATAGATTTAGCTTATGTCACACCACCACACACTTCAGCATGCTGCCATTCACCACAAAGCCTTATACTGCTGCAAGAGTTGGGAGGGTAGGGGAACATTCCTGTTATGTCCTGTGTTCCTGTTATAAGCTTGAATATGATGCATCCTATGAATCTTTAACCAAGCAGGAAGGGGAACTAACTGCACGGTAGAATGCGAGACAGCAAAAATAAGAGTAGCTTTATATAGAACATCAATTCCCCAAAAAGTTTGGGTGTTGTGTGTAAAATGGAAAGAAAACAAAAATGCAATGCTTTGGAAACCTCGTATAACCATAATATATCCACAAAAGGACATATATTAGAAACTGAAAGTTAGACATTTCATTTAAAAGGAATGGAAAAGGAATGTCATCACACTCTTGTCTAATGTAGTATTCTAGCTGCTTAACAGTCCTTGGTCTTCATTTTCTATTTCATAATGTGTCAAATATTTTCTATTAGGGAAAGGTTTGGACTTCAGGCAGGCCAGTTTAAAACCTGGTTTTTCTTCTTCAAAGAGATGCTATTGAGATGGATGTAGTATGTAATATCTTGTGGAAATGTGCAAGGCCTTCTGAGGTAGGAGCATATGTTATTCTAAATCTGTTATGTATTGCTAAGCATTGATAAGGGAATTTCAGGATGTGTAAGCTGGCCATACCATAATCACGAGTAGAGATGAGCGAACTTCAGTTTGGAGGTTCACCAAACTTTTCTGAAAAAGTTTGGTTTGGTCCGAACTAGTTCAGAACGAACTTTCATCTAAAAGCCATGGAAAACAATGGCTGATGTGTCTAAAGGTCCTTTATAACACTCTGAAGTCACCCAAAACTGTATAAAAACATGTTTTAGTGGACTAATAATTTGAATTGGTAGCTGCTAATTAGCATACCAATCACCTGTGGAATAATTAGCATTTCAATAGCCTACAACTGTCTTTGATAGTTTAAAGCACATACAAAAAATGGGGAGAAGCAAGAAGGTTGCTGTTCATGCAATGTGAAGTAATGGCTTTGTAAAAAATGACCCTTTTTGGGCATCACAGGGTTAAACAGCGGTTGTGTTGGCCTGGCAGTAGTGAGCAAGCCCTCAAAAAATTGTCTCATTTGTAATAGGGGATAGTAGCAGGATTGGCACCCGTAAATTTTAGCTGAAGAAGAAGCAATCTCTTTTTCAAGCCTTCAAAAATGTGCCCATTTTGGGCATGACAGGGTTTCCTACTTGTGTGTTGGCCTAGCAGTAGCAGAGGGCGTCAGGCTGGCAGTGGAAGAGCTGTTGGTGATAGTAATAGTAACAGCATTAGCAGAGGCTGCAGCTGTTGAAGAAAGACTGGGCCATGGTACAGGAAACCTGTGGTGGTTGTGTAGGCCTGGCCTGACAGTAGCGGGCAAGGCCTCAAAAAATATTCCATTTGCAAAGGAGGGTTGAAGAAGATGAAACAATGGCCTTGATAAATGTGCCCATCTTGGGCATTACAGGGTTAGACTGCAGTTGTGTAGGCCAAGTACTAGCAGAGCGGTATCGGAGGTGCTGTTGGTGGTAGTAGTGGCATTAGCAGGACTTAAAGACTAGGCAGAGGGACAGGAGAACTGTGGTGGTTGTATAGGGCTGGTGTTAGTAGATGGCAGCAGGGGTGCTCATGGTGGTAGCATTAGCAAAGGCACAGGACCAGGAGACCTCTGGTTGTTGTGTAGGCCTGACACTAGCAGTAGCTGATAGGCACTCAAAAAAGATCCCATTTTAGAGGGGTAGCAACAGGATTGTCTTCCTGGAAATTGAAGAAGGGCATTTCGATTGTCCCACACAGCTTTGTGATGCTGCCCTGGGTGCCTATGTAGAGGGGGCAGTAAAGAGAGAGATGATGGAAGAGAAAGGCTTCTTTTACTGTGACGTGTAGCTGTAGTGGAGGAAGAATCCACTGAAACCTGTCTCAAAGTCATTGCGCCAGAGTCTTCCTTCTCCTGAGATGAGCAAGAGCGTGTCAGCCAGTCCACAATGGATGCATTACCCGAGATAACACACCCACTGGAGTAAACGGACAACTCTCGCTTGCCGATGCTGCTATGACTACCACGTACATTACTGCTGCTCCTACTGCTACCACGTACATTGCTGCTGTTGCTACTACTAGCAGTGGTGGGCCTGGGCAAATGGATGTTGCCCTTTCTATGACTGGGCCTGGGCAAATGGCTGGTGCTACTTTTACTGGGCCTGTGCACATGGCTGCTAATAACAGTGTTGGTACTGTCACCAACATCCTTATCCTTAGTGGCAGAAGGAATTGCAGGGATGTTTTTTACTCTACCCTGTCCTTTTCCATCCCTTCGTTTCTGAGACATTTTACTTAGTATTTTAAAAAAATATATATTGCTTGGAAGGTGAAGAATATTGTTTTTATTTTAAACTGAATTAAACAATGAAGCACTGTGAACCCCAACTTAGAGAGAGAGAGGACCTGCACAGCTAAAACAGAGCTGCCCCCCAAAAGAATTCCTTGGCAAATGGAAACGATTTTTTTGTTTAACTGTATTAAACATTGAGGCACCGAGGACCACTACTTAGAGAGAGGTTGCATGCACATTTAAAACAGAGCTGCCCCCCCCCAAAAAAAATATTTGGCAGGTGAAAAACATTGCTTTTTTTAAACTGTATTAAACACTGAAGCGCTGTGGACCCCAACTTAGAGAGATACGGTATGTGCACACTTAAACAGAGCTGCCCCCCCCTCCCCACATAAAAAATCCTTGGCAGGTGAAATAGATTGGTTTTTATTTTTAATGTATTAAACACTGAGGCACTATGTACCTCAAGTTCCACATCGCAGTGACAGGGGCCAGCTAAACCAGACAGATGTGGCCAAAAAATAAAAAAAAGGAACTAGCAGCTAAATGCCCTAAATTCCTGAACCCTCTTAGACAAATAATGTATATAGAAAATCCCCCTTAACCAATTAACAACAAATATGTATGTGAAATAGAGTTCCTCTAGCATTTAATAAATGCATTATTCGTAACAGCATCCTTTAGCATTATATACTTTACAGCAGTTATACAAAGATTTTTTTTCTTTTTAGATGTTTTTTTTTCATTTTTCTTACCATCTTTTTTTCTTTCGTTAGTAGAGCTACATAAATCAAATTTTACAATATTTTACTATATTCTGCTGAGAAGATTATGAACAGCTGTATGGCCTTCTATTCTGTTCCTAATTAACCAGAAATCATTGATTTTAATAACATCTGCTATAAATTACATTTTAAAGATGAAAATGGGAATCAATATGCTAATGATCTCAAGAGATATTATAAGTTAATTAATAATATTTTGAAATATTTCACATACTCGCTTGACTAGTTTTGGCCTTCACCTGTTGTGAGCGTCAGCTGAACTGCTTTATCACCTTTATCCCTCTTGTAATCCTAAGGGCCTTATTTATCAAGGGATAGCGCCAGGTAGTGTCTCACTAGCACCAGGTAGCGCCAGCTATCGGCGGCTACCGACTCCAGAACGCCAGGCTGCGAACACAATCACGCATTTATCACGCTAAATGAGGCTAGCGCCGGCGAGAGCATCAGCTAGCGCTGGATTCATCATGTTGCAGACTTCAGCGAACAGCGCCGCTGCTAATCCCATCACAGCGCCAGGTATGACCTCTCGCTACCTGGTGCTCTCCAATGCATTTCAATGGAGCAGTCTTTAAATATTCATAATTAATTGATATGAATGTTTTTTGTTTTTTTTTAAATGTCAAAAATTCGGTGACCACTTCTGCAATGTTATTTTTTTTTTTCAAGGTAAAAAAAAAAAAAAGAGAAAATTTGTGCAGAATTGATATTACAGGTCTGATATTAATGTATTCATATTACAAAATGTTTATAAAAACGTGTTTATTATTTTTTTCAAAAAATAAGGTTGTTTGGGGGTTAAAAAACTACTTTTAACACATCGCCGCCAGCGCTCAGGGGTTTAAACATGCATTTTACAGCGCAAGAATTTTTTGAGCGTGATTTGTTAATGAATATGCTGGGAGCCGTTCGCTATGGCCATTCATTGTCATGCGCTCCCATACAGCGCGGAACCTGTCAAACAGCGACTCCAAACCCCGTATTCAACATTACCGCACACCGACTGAGTCGCTGTCAACAACCGAACAACGGCCAAGCACAGCGAATACTAGCCGGCGCTGTGAAAATCACGCTACTGTCGCTCATCTGTCGCTACCTGGCGCTATTAATAAATCGGCCTCCCCGTCATAACCAGTTTTACTTGATCTTTTTGACTTTCCCAGATTAAATGTGACAGCTAAGAGACTTGTCAAATGTTGAGAATTATTATTTATTAATCAGATTTTTTCCAATAGTGTAAAGAATAGATTCTGGTTCTATCTGCCCCTTTGGAGCAATATGGGAACACAATGGGGTCGATTCAGAGCCAGGTGAGAATTCTCTCTCTTTTTAAGGGAGAAAACTGCCATTGATTTTCATTGTCTACATTGGGGCTGATTCAGAGCCAGGTGAAAATTTACACCTGGTAAACAATGACAGTGGCAGTTTTTTCTCCATAAACAAACTTTTCTAGTCCAAATTCTTTAATTAAAGCTAACGCTACATGGTTATGTGAAATATGTGGATCTTATTTGTGGTCACATTTGTTTTGTTAATATAATTTTTATTCTTATTAATACTCCCCCCAAAGCCTTTAACCAAAACTTACCTTGGCATCACCATGCACCAGTGAGTCCCGGGATGAGCAGCATCTCCGTTCTGTCAGTCAGAGTGACTGGCCAAGCAGTGAATAGAGTGGATATGCTGAAAGTGGACCAACACCCAGTGTGATCCAATCCCTCGCCCCCGCTGTGTGAAACCCCCCAGGACGGCCTGCACTTACCTGATTGCCGGTCCAACGGCGCATGCACGGGCCGTGCCCGCATCTTGCGCTTCTCTCTAGCAGGGCGCATGCTCCCTGTTAGAGGGAAGCACGAGATGCGGCCGCCAGCGTGCTCGGAGCCGCTGCGGTAAGACGTCTCATTGACGCACATACCACAGCGTCTCCGAGCGCGCTGATTGGACGAGCAGCAGCGCATGCGCCGTAGAAGCGGGCTGAGGTGAGTTGATCTGGGCGTTCTGGGGGGTTTCACATAGCGGGGCACCCCCGATCGGGATGCCCCGGGGAAGTGGACCAAAACCCAGGATAGTCAAAATCCTGGGGGTTCGTCGACTTGAAGTCATTCTGTCTTACACGAGTAAGTTTTATTCAACCGGCCTAGGACACAATGGCTTTGGAGGAGGAAAGATGAGTAATAATGTTGCTTTTTTTTTTGCTTTGACTATATACAAAAAAAAACTACTTTAATGTGTGATTTTCCACAGGTTTATACTTGTCCTTAATGTCCAGCACTGGCAGTAGTAAGTAAATGTTAATAATAAAGAGGCTTTCAGGAAAGATCAATGCATGTGCCACTAGAACATTTTGAACTGTTTTGAAAAACCTCTGTGAAAAGGTACCTTGAAGATCCTGAAAGTGTATTGTGACTGTACATCGAACGTCACATTTCTTCATAGTTCATTCTGATTAGGGATGAGCGAATCGATCCGGACGAACCCGGATTCGATCCGAATTTCAGGAAAAATTCGATTCGGATCGAATCCGAATTTCCCCGCGATTCGATCACTCGAAGTTTTCCTTTAACATCCATTCATTTACATTACAGGCATTCTAAGATGGCGGGCGGGACATGTCTGGACATGTATCCCGCGCCAGTGCAAGCTGGGGCAGTCACATGCAGCCTATCAGCAGCCAGCAAGCCCGGTGACGTCACACAGCGGTATTTAACGGCGGCCATCTTGCTTTTCCTCATTTCTCTATTGCATTCGTGACAGACAGACAGAACGCTGTGTAGCTGAGGCAGTTAGACAGGCTGGAGACAGGCTGGAGACAGGGACAGACAGGGACAGGCTGGAGACAGGCAGGAGACAGGCAGGAGACAGACAGGAGACAGACAGAAAGCCAGGGAAAGGTAGGAAAAACGGAGCTGGCTGACAGGGAGATTTTTTTTTTTTCATCCAGCCTTTGTTAGCGTTTTCAGGCTGCTTATAGTAACTAACTGTGCATATATACTGAACTGATCTTAAGTCTGCTGTGAGGCATCCCATTCTGTGACTAAAGCAGCCTCTATTTAATAGCATAATAAACATTTGCACTTATTCTCATAGAAATCAGGCCTGATAAAGACACTTTTGCTGTGCATGCTCTCTGGTTTTTGTGGCACTGGCATCCCATTCTGTGACTAAAGCAGCCTCTATTTAATAGCATAATAAACATTTGCACTTATTCTCATAGAAATCAGGCCTGATAAAGACACTTTTGCTGTGCATGCTCTCTGGTTTTTGTGGCACTGGCATCCCATTCTGTGACTAAAGCAGCCTCTATTTAATAGCATAATAAACATTTGCACTTATTCTCATAGAAATCAGGCCTGATAAAGACACTTTTGCTGTGCATGCTCTCTGGTTTTTGTGGCACTGGCATCCCATTCTGTGACTAAAGCAGCCTCTATTTAATAGCACAATAAACATTTGCACTTATTCTCATAGAAATCAGGCCTGATAAAGACACTTTTGCTGTGCATGCTCTCTGGTTTTTGTGGCACTGGCATCCCATTCTGTGACTAAAGCAGCCTCTATTTAATAGCACAATAAACATTTGCACTTATTCTCATAGAAATCAGGCCTGATAAAGACACTTTTGCTGTGCATGCTCTCTGGTTTTTGTGGCACTGGCATCCCATTCTGTGACTAAAGCAGCCTCTATTTAATAGCACAATAAACATTTGCACTTATTCTCATAGAAATCAGGCCTGATAAAGACACTTTTGCTGTGCATGCTCTCTGGTTTTTGTGGCACTGGCATCCCATTCTGTGACTAAAGCAGCCTCTATTTAATAGCACAATAAACATTTGCACTTATTCTCATAGAAATCAGGCCTGATAAAGACACTTTTGCTGTGCATGCTCTCTGGTTTTTGTGGCACTGGCATCCCATTCTGTGACTAAAGCAGCCTCTATTTAATAGCATAATAAACATTTGCACTTATTCTCATAGAAATCAGGCCTGATAAAGACACTTTTGCTGTGCATGCTCTCTGGTTTTTGTGGCACTGGCATCCCATTCTGTGACTAAAGCAGCCTCTATTTAATAGCACAATAAACATTTGCACTTATTCTCATAGAAATCAGGGCTGATAAAGACACTTTTGCTGTGCATGCTCTCTGGTTTTTGTGGCACTGGCATCCCATTCTGTGACTAAAGCAGCCTCTATTTAATAGCATAATAAACATTTGCACTTATTCTCATAGAAATCAGGCCTGATAAAGACACTTTTGCTGTGCATGCTCTCTGGTTTTTGTGGCACTGGCATCCCATTCTGTGACTAAAGCAGCCTCTATTTAATAGCACAATAAACATTTGCACTTATTCTCATAGAAATCAGGCCTGATAAAGACACTTTTGCTGTGCATGCTCTCTGGTTTTTGTGGCACTGGCATCCCATTCTGTGACTAAAGCAGCCTCTATTTAATAGCATAATAAACATTTGCACTTATTCTCATAGAAATCAGGCCTGATAAAGACACTTTTGCTGTGCATGCTCTCTGGTTTTTGTGGCACTGGCATCCCATTCTGTGACTAAAGCAGCCTCTATTTAATAGCATAATAAACATTTGCACTTATTCTCATAGAAATCAGGCCTGATAAAGACACTTTTGCTGTGCATGCTCTCTGGTTTTTGTGGCACTGGCATCCCATTCTGTGACTAAAGCAGCCTCTATTTAATAGCACAATAAACATTTGCACTTATTCTCATAGAAATCAGGCCTGATAAAGACACTTTTGCTGTGCATGCTCTCTGGTTTTTGTGGCACTGGCATCCCATTCTGTGACTAAAGCAGCCTCTATTTAATAGCACAATAAACATTTGCACTTATTCTCATAGAAATCAGGCCTGATAAAGACACTTTTGCTGTGCATGCTCTCTGGTTTTTGTGGCACTGGCATCCCATTCTGTGACTAAAGCAGCCTCTATTTAATAGCATAATAAACATTTGCACTTATTCTCATAGAAATCAGGCCTGATAAAGACACTTTTGCTGTGCATGCTCTCTGGTTTTTGTGGCACTGGCATCCCATTCTGTGACTAAAGCAGCCTCTATTTAATAGCATAATAAACATTTGCACTTATTCTCATAGAAATCAGGCCTGATAAAGACACTTTTGCTGTGCATGCTCTCTGGTTTTTGTGGCACTGGCATCCCATTCTGTGACTAAAGCAGCCTCTATTTAATAGCACAATAAACATTTGCACTTATTCTCATAGAAATCAGGCCTGATAAAGACACTTTTGCTGTGCATGCTCTCTGGTTTTTGTGGCACTGGCATCCCATTCTGTGACTAAAGCAGCCTCTATTTAATAGCACAATAAACATTTGCACTTATTCTCATAGAAATCAGGCCTGATAAAGACACTTTTGCTGTGCATGCTCTCTGGTTTTTGTGGCACTGGCATCCCATTCTGTGACTAAAGCAGCCTCTATTTAATAGCATAATAAACATTTGCACTTATTCTCATAGAAATCAGGCCTGATAAAGACACTTTTGCTGTGCATGCTCTCTGGTTTTTGTGGCACTGGCATCCCATTCTGTGACTAAAGCAGCCTCTATTTAATAGCACAATAAACATTTGCACTTATTCTCATAGAAATCAGGCCTGATAAAGACACTTTTGCTGTGCATGCTCTCTGGTTTTTGTGGCACTGGCATCCCATTCTGTGACTAAAGCAGCCTCTATTTAATAGCATAATAAACATTTGCACTTATTCTCATAGAAATCAGGCCTGATAAAGACACTTTTGCTGTGCATGCTCTCTGGTTTTTGTGGCACTGGCATCCCATTCTGTGACTAAAGCAGCCTCTATTTAATAGCATAATAAACATTTGCACTTATTCTCATAGAAATCAGGCCTGATAAAGACACTTTTGCTGTGCATGCTCTCTGGTTTTTGTGGCACTGGCATCCCATTCTGTGACTAAAGCAGCCTCTATTTAATAGCATAATAAACATTTGCACTTATTCTCATAGAAATCAGGCCTGATAAAGACACTTTTGCTGTGCATGCTCTCTGGTTTTTGTGGCACTGGCATCCCATTCTGTGACTAAAGCAGCCTCTATTTAATAGCATAATAAACATTTGCACTTATTCTCATAGAAATCAGGCCTGATAAAGACACTTTTGCTGTGCATGCTCTCTGGTTTTTGTGGCACTGGCATCCCATTCTGTGACTAAAGCAGCCTCTATTTAATAGCATAATAAACATTTGCACTTATTCTCATAGAAATCAGGCCTGATAAAGACACTTTTGCTGTGCATGCTCTCTGGTTTTTGTGGCACTGGCATCCCATTCTGTGACTAAAGCAGCCTCTATTTAATAGCATAATAAACATTTGCACTTATTCTCATAGAAATCAGGCCTGATAAAGACACTTTTGCTGTGCATGCTCTCTGGTTTTTGTGGCACTGGCATCCCATTCTGTGACTAAAGCAGCCTCTATTTAATAGCATAATAAACATTTGCACTTATTCTCATAGAAATCAGGCCTGATAAAGACACTTTTGCTGTGCATGCTCTCTGGTTTTTGTGGCACTGGCATCCCATTCTGTGACTAAAGCAGCCTCTATTTAATAGCACAATAAACATTTGCACTTATTCTCATAGAAATCAGGCCTGATAAAGACACTTTTGCTGTGCATGCTCTCTGGTTTTTGTGGCACTGGCATCCCATTCTGTGACTAAAGCAGCCTCTATTTAATAGCATAATAAACATTTGCACTTATTCTCATAGAAATCAGGCCTGATAAAGACACTTTTGCTGTGCATGCTCTCTGGTTTTTGTGGCACTGGCATCCCATTCTGTGACTAAAGCAGCCTCTATTTAATAGCATAATAAACATTTGCACTTATTCTCATAGAAATCAGGCCTGATAAAGACACTTTTGCTGTGCATGCTCTCTGGTTTTTGTGGCACTGGCATCCCATTCTGTGACTAAAGCAGCCTCTATTTAATAGCACAATAAACATTTGCACTTATTCTCATAGAAATCAGGCCTGATAAAGACACTTTTGCTGTGCATGCTCTCTGGTTTTTGTGGCACTGGCATCCCATTCTGTGACTAAAGCAGCCTCTATTTAATAGCACAATAAACATTTGCACTTATTCTCATAGAAATCAGGCCTGATAAAGACACTTTTGCTGTGCATGCTCTCTGGTTTTTGTGGCACTGGCATCCCATTCTGTGACTGAAGCAGCCTCTATTTAATAGCATAATAAACATTTGCACTTATTCTCATAGAAATCAGGCCTGATAAAGACACTTTTGCTGTGCATGCTCTCTGGTTTTTGTGGCACTGGCATCCCATTCTGTGACTAAAGCAGCCTCTATTTAATAGCACAATAAACATTTGCACTTATTCTCATAGAAATCAGGCCTGATAAAGACACTTTTGCTGTGCATGCTCTCTGGTTTTTGTGGCACTGGCATCCCATTCTGTGACTAAAGCAGCCTCTATTTAATAGCATAATAAACATTTGCACTTATTCTCATAGAAATCAGGCCTGATAAAGACACTTTTGCTGTGCATGCTCTCTGGTTTTTGTGGCACTGGCATCCCATTCTGTGACTAAAGCAGCCTCTATTTAATAGCATAATAAACATTTGCACTTATTCTCATAGAAATCAGGCCTGATAAAGACACTTTTGCTGTGCATGCTCTCTGGTTTTTGTGGCACTGGCATCCCATTCTGTGACTAAAGCAGCCTCTATTTAATAGCATAATAAACATTTGCACTTATTCTCATAGAAATCAGGCCTGATAAAGACACTTTTGCTGTGCATGCTCTCTGGTTTTTGTGGCACTGGCATCCCATTCTGTGACTAAAGCAGCCTCTATTTAATAGCATAATAAACATTTGCACTTATTCTCATAGAAATCAGGCCTGATAAAGACACTTTTGCTGTGCATGCTCTCTGGTTTTTGTGGCACTGGCATCCCATTCTGTGACTAAAGCAGCCTCTATTTAATAGCACAATAAACATTTGCACTTATTCTCATAGAAATCAGGCCTGATAAAGACACTTTTGCTGTGCATGCTCTCTGGTTTTTGTGGCAATGGCATCCCATTCTGTGACTAAAGCAGCCTCTATTTAATAGCATAATAAACATTTGCACTTATTCTCATAGAAATCAGGCCTGATAAAGACACTTTTGCTGTGCATGCTCTCTGGTTTTTGTGGCACTGGCATCCCATTCTGTGACTAAAGCAGCCTCTATTTAATAGCATAATAAACATTTGCACTTATTCTCATAGAAATCAGGCCTGATAAAGACACTTTTGCTGGCCAAAGGCCTACTGGACCCTGCCAGCTCGATTCCTGCCCGGGGCATCCCATTCTGTGACTAAAGCAGCCTCTGTTTAAGACCATATAAGCATTTGCTCTTATCATATTTGAAATTAGGCCTGATAAAGACACTTTTGCTGGGCATAGCACAACTTGTCCCTGCCAGGTGTACTTACTGCTGGTTTTTAGGGCATCCCATTCTGTGACTACACCAGCCTCTATTTAAGAACCTAACCATTTGCACCTATTCTAATTGAAATTAGGCATGATAAAGACACTTTTGCTGTGCATAGTCTTACTGCTGCCTGCCAGGTGCTCTCTGGTTTTTGGGACATCCCATTCTGTAACATACCATTAGCCTCTGCATTAACTGTAAGCTGCACAGTTATTTAAAGAAATTTGGCCTGTATGAGCCTGCTAACACACTGCTGCTGTGTGCATATATACTGATCTCAAGTCTGCTTTGGGGCATCCCATTCTGTAACATACCATTAGCCTCTGCATTAACTGTAAGCTGCACATTTATTTAAAGAAATTTGGCCTGTATGAGCCTGCTAACACACTGCTGCTGTGTGCATATATACTGATCATAAGTCTGCTTTGGGGCATCCCATTCTGTAACATACCATTAGCCTCTGCATTAACTGTAAGCTGCACAGTTATTTAAAGAAATTTGGCCTGTATGAGCCTGCTAACACACTGCTGCTGTGTGCATATATACTGATCTCAAGTCTGCTTTGGGGCATCCCATTCTGTAACATACCATTAGCCTCTGCATTAACTGTAAGCTGCACAGTTATTTAAAGAAATTTGGCCTGTATGAGCCTGCTAACACACTGCTGCTGTGTGCATATATACTGATCTCAAGTCTGCTTGGGGCATCCCATTCTGTAACATACCATTAGCCTCTGCATTAACTGTAAGCTGCACAGTTATTTAAAGAAATTTGGCCTGTATGAGCCTGCTAACACACTGCTGCTGTGTGCATATATACTGATCTCAAGTCTGCTTGGGGCATCCCATTCTGTAACATACCATTAGCCTCTGCATTAACTGTAAGCTGCACAGTTATTTAAAGAAATTTGGCCTGTATGAGCCTGCTAACACACTGCTGCTGTGTGCATATATACTGATCTCAAGTCTGCTTTGGGGCATCCCATTCTGTAACATACCATTAGCCTCTGCATTTACTGTAAGCTGCACATTTATTTAAAGAAATTTGGCCTGTATGAGCCTGCTAACACACTGCTGCTGTGTGCATATATACTGATCTCAAGTCTGCTTTGGGGCATCCCATTCTGTAACATACCATTAGCCTCTGCATTTACTGTAAGCTGCACATTTATTTAAAGAAATTTGGCCTGTATGAGCCTGCTAACACACTGCTGCTGTGTGCATATATACTGATCTCAAGTCTGCTTTGGGGCATCCCATTCTGTAACATACCATTAGCCTCTGCATTTACTGTAAGCTGCACATTTATTTAAAGAAATTTGGCCTGTATGAGCCTGCTAACACACTGCTGCTGTGTGCATATATACTGATCTCAAGTCAGCTTGGGGCATCCCATTCTGTAACATACCATTAGCCTCTGCATTAACTGTAAGCTGCACAGTTATTTAAAGAAATTTGGCCTGTATGAGCCTGCTAACACACTGCTGCTGTGTGCATATATACTGATCTCAAGTCTGCTTGGGGCATCCCATTCTGTAACATAACATAACCTACCTACCATACTAAGCAGCTCTCTTATTTAAACTAAGCAGGCCTCTTGGAGGCTGAGTGTCCACTTTTGGGTGTGCATTTATATTCGGTTTCATATACAGTGGGGTATCCCAATTTGTAAGATAACCTACCCCAACCATGTAAACTAAATAGGCCTGTTGCAGCCTGAGTTTCTCTGCTTGCGTATGGCCTGCATTACAATCTGTCTCTTTCAATGACACTGCTGCCTGTGGTATCCCAATTTGTAAGATAACCTACCCCAACCATGTAAACTAAAGGTTACGTCCTTCCAGAAGGAAAACTTATGCCGAACACTATTTTTGTTAGGGGCATTGACCTTTGGATTGATCGGCATGAAATTAATTTTTTTTTTTCAAAGTATGGCGCTGTGAAGAAGGTCAAAATGATGTCTCATACTTGGATTATTGTTACTTTTTGTTCAGCTTGAAATATAACAGGCCACACGGGCATCCCAAGGCACATGCTATTTTAAACCTATCTGTTATACAACATAAGCGTTGATCAGGCTACTTCAGTTTGCACTTGTTTTTGACTGATTTTAATAAACCAGGCCGCAGGGCACCCCAAAGCTGCACCTTGCACCCTATCTGGTATACAACATAAGCGTTGATCAGCATCAGCTTCATTAAGCTACTTCAGTTTGCACTTCCTTTTTGACTGCTTTCATTTAACCAGGCCGCAGGGCACCCCAAAGCTGCACCTTGCACCCTACCTGTTTATACTAAATAAGCATCTACAGCCTCAGCTTTATTAAGTTATTGCATTTTGAATTGGTTTTGGTCTGCTTTAAATACACCAGGCCGCAGGGCATCCCAAACCTGCATGTTGCACCCCATCTGTTATACTAAATAAGCGTTGATCAGCATCAGCTTTATTAAGCTATTGCATTTTGCATTGGTTTTTGTACTGCTGCCAAAACACTAGCCCATATGGGCATCCCAAACCAGCACATGTCACCCTATCTGTTATACTAAATAAGCTTCTACAGGCCCTTTTTTTATTTATTTATTTTTATTTATATAGAGCTGCAATAGCTTATATTGTGAGGTTAATTTGCCATTTTGCAGCATAATATAGAGCAGCCCCTGTGTAAATCTGAGGGGCAATAGCTTATATAGTGAGGTAAATTTGCCATTTTGCTTCGTTATATAGAGCAGGCCCTGTGTAAATCTGAGGGGCAATAGCTTATATTGTGAGGTAAATTTGCCATTTTGCAGCATAATATAGAGCAGCCCCTGTGTAAATCTGAGGGGCAATAGCTTATATTGTGAGGTAAATTTGCCACTTTGCAGCATAATATAGAGCAGCCCCTGTGTAAATCTGAGGGGCAATAGCTCATATAGTGAGGTAAATTTGCCATTTTGCTTCGTTATATAGAGCAGCCCAGTTGCCATCTAAATCAACTACTGTCCGGCCAGTACAGCTTTTCCAGGGCAAACTCTGCTAGTTGCGGGCACAAGTCAAGTTTGGCTTCCCAGCAAATCCAGTGGATCTTGAAGGTGTGTTGGCATGGTCATGTCAAGGTATGACATGACCTGCTGTTTGAGGTCCAGCTCCAGGTCTTCCTGCTGCTCATGAGTAGACTCACTATGCGGGTGTAGAAAGCTACTCACTAGCGACTGAAGACTGAGGCTGCTGCTGATGGAGCTGCTGCTGCTGCTCCTTCCACCCCCCCAGCAGCCATGGCAGTGGAAGGTGATCGCAGAGGTCCCCCCGAGTCAGACCTGCGGGAGTATGGGCCATGGCGCAGATAGACATCGCCCAACTGACTACGTGGGATGTCTCTGTAGTAGGTCAGTTTGTCCTCCCTCTCAGTGGGCGTAAAAAATGCCCCCATTTTGTGCCGGAAGCGAGGGTCCAATAAGTTGGAGAGCCAGAAGTCTTCCCGCTGACAAATGGAGACAATTCTGCGCTCACTAGTACGCAAGCATGTGAGCATGCATCGTGCCATTTGTGCAAATGACTCGGAGGGACTACCTGTCTCCATCTCCACTGTAAACTGCCACGGTGTGTCTGGGTCCTCTGTCTCACCTTACTCACAACCCTCTAGCTCCTGTGGCTGCTCCTGCTCCTCCTCTTCTGTCAGATGACTAGATAAAATGGTCATTTTGTGAAACCTAAACTGTGGTTTGCTTTGCCCCACCCCCTCCTCCTCCTCCACTTCAGCCCCCACAGGCTTCATGTGGCTGTGAAATGTATGTGCCATGTCTCCAGTGCCCTGACCAGCCATGGTTTCCAACATGTGTTGTAGTACATGAAGCAGTGGAATCTCATCGTTCATCTCATAGTCCTGGCAACTGACTAATAACGTAGCTTCCTCAAAGGGCCTGAGCAAACGGTCGGTGTCACGTATGAGCTGCCAATGGTTTACATTGAATTTACACAGGTGTCCCCCTATCCGTTTGGATCATCCAGAAATCCGTGATGGCTTTTCTCTGTTCCTATAGTGCAGTGGTCCTCAACCCTGTCCTCAAGGCCCACCAACAAGTCATGTTTTTTGGATCTCCAAATAGCCAGCTCTATTGCTCTGCAGCTGCACTAATTACTCCACCTGTGCATCTTTGTGGAGATCTGCAAAACCTGGCCTGTTGGTGGGCCTTGAGGACAGGGTTGGGGACCACTGCTATAGTGGATCCTGCATATGGAGGGTGGAATTCCAACGGGTGGAAACATCGCAAATCAGACTATGGTGGGGTACACCGTTGTGACGCTGAGGCTCAATAGGGTTGTGCTTCGTGGTGTAGGAGTGCCAGAAGTGCATGCTAACTTTCTTTCCTGTTGTTCTTTCAGATGGGGGCAAGACTTAAAAACTAGACTGAACACGTGTGCCATGTGAGGACGCATGACTTTGGCTTCCTTGTCGCAGCGCAAACAAGATGTTCTTCCAAGTGTAATGCAGCAGGCTGGACTTATGGTGACGCTGTCTGAGAGGAGAAATCCCTCAGACATCAAGATTAAAAATTCCAAGAATTTTTGAGGGCTAATTATTCAGAGGCAAATGATAGCTAGTTGTTTCTGATTTAATTACAAGGTGGAAACAGACCCTCAAACAAAACTTCACTTTGGCAATACTATTGCATTTGTCTATTCATAATTTTATGTATATACACTAACTAACCTACTTTTTCTCCCCAGGATGCTGCATGAAACACTGCCACATCGCTGAGTAGCTGATTTTTCCGAACAACAGTCCGCAATAATCTGCTGCTGCTGCCGCCGCCACCGCCGCAGACTCCAGGGACCCTCTTCCACTACCTCGGCTTGCAACACCTCCTCCCACGACACTCTCCTCATCACTAATTGCCGGCTACTGGAAGAAGAGGCGAGTGTCTCCTCCACTTCTTGGCTGGGCAGTAGCTGCTGAATTTTATGATTATCAGATCTTCATCAATGGATAGTGGAGCTGAACCCAAAGCATAACAGACAGACAGTTGACTGGGGGTGTCAGATGCCACTTGTGATGCAGTGGACTGCTTTTGCAGCACTTCGAGACAAAGTTGCTTCATTGGCTGACACAATGACTGGTAAATCTGTGGAACATATGGTTTACAAGCAAGAATAACCATTTGTTTTTATATGAAAAAGACCCTGGTTTATACAGACTTTTTTTTTCCAGAGACTGCCCTGCGTGGAAATGAATGGCGCTTGGATCATCCAAGCTTTCCTCCCAACAATGCCTGATGTATTCCAGTAGATTGATGACGGGGCCAGACCTACACTAAAGAAAGATGGATCGTGCAAAACAGATTTAAGGCGCTGCTCTCCAGTTACAGACATTCCTCCGCATCGGACCACAAGTAAGTATTGATAAAAAATCCTTTCCGTTACTCTTACTTTTTATTAATATTCTTCGGATAAGACGGATCAGACATGATTCCAGATTAAAAATTCCAAGAATTTTTGAGGGCTAATTAGTCAGAGGCAATGATACCTTCTTGTTTCTGATTTAATTAAAAGGTGGAAACACACCCTCAAACAAAACTTCACTTTGGCAATACTTTTGCATTTGTTTATTCATAATTTTATGTAGATATTACTAACTAAGCTACTTTTTCTCCACATGACTCTCCACAGGGTGTGATTCATCCAATTTTTGGGCTCCTGAAGCCAACCCCAGTGTCTCTTTAAAGTAATATTTGGGCTCCTGCTGCTGCCAACTCCAGGGTGTGATTCATCAAATTTTTGGGCTCCTGAAGCCAACCCCAGTGTCTCTTTATAGTAATATTTGGGCTCCTGCTGCTGCTGCTGCCAACTTCTGCCAACTCCAGGGTGTGATTCATCCAATTTTTGGGCTCCTGAAGCCAACTCCAGTGTATATTTGGGCTCCTGCTGCTGCTGCTGCCAACTTCTGCCAACTCCAGGGTGTGATTCATCCAATTTTTGGGCTCCTGAAGCCAACTCCAGTGTATATTTGGGCTCCTGCTGCTGCTGCTGCCAACTTCTGCCAACTCCAGGGTGTGATTCATCCAATTTTTGGGCTCCTGAAGCCAACTCCAGTGTATATTTGGGCTCCTGCTGCTACTACTGTCAACTCCTGCCAACTCCAGGGTGTGATTCATCCAATTTTTGGGCTCCTGAGGCCAACTCCAGTGTATATTTGGGCTCCTGCTGCTGCTGCTGCCAACTTCTGCCAACTCCAGGGTGTGATTCATCCAATTTTTGGGCTCCTGAGGCCAACTCCAGTGTATATTTGGGCTCCTGCTGCTGCTACTGTCAACTCCTGCCAACTCCAGGGTGTGATTCATCCAATTTTTGGGCTCCTGAAGCCAACTCCAGTGTATATTTGGGCTCCTGCTGCTGCTGCTGCTGCCAACTTCTGCCAACTCCAGGGTGTGATTCATCCAATTTTTGGGCTCCTGAAGCCAACTCCAGTGTATATTTGGGCTCCTGCTGCTGCTACTGTCAACTCCTGCCAACTCCAGGGTGTGATTCATCCAATTTTTGGGCTCCTGAGGCCAACTCCAGTGTATATTTGGGCTCCTGCTGCTGCTACTGTCAACTCCTGCCAACTCCAGGGTGTGATTCATCCAATTTTTGGGCTCCTGAAGCCAACTCCAGTGTATATTTGGGCTCCTGCTGCTGCTGCTGCCAACTTCTGCCAACTCCAGGGTGTGATTCATCCAATTTTTGGGCTCCTGAAGCCAACTCCAGTGTATATTTGGGCTCCTGCTGCTACTACTGTCAACTCCTGCCAACTCCAGGGTGTGATTCATCCAATTTTTGGGCTCCTGAAGCCAACTCCAGTGTATATTTGGGCTCCTGCTGCTGCTGCTGCCAACTTCTGCCAACTCCAGGGTGTGATTCATCCAATTTTTGGGCTCCTGAAGCCAACTCCAGTGTATATTTGGGCTCCTGCTGCTACTACTGTCAACTCCTGCCAACTCCAGGGTGTGATTCATCCAATTTTTGGGCTCCTGAGGCCAACTCCAGTGTATATTTGGGCTCCTGCTGCTGCTGCTGCCAACTTCTGCCAACTCCAGGGTGTGATTCATCCAATTTTTGGGCTCCTGAGGCCAACTCCAGTGTATATTTGGGCTCCTGCTGCTGCTACTGTCAACTCCTGCCAACTCCAGGGTGTGATTCATCCAATTTTTGGGCTCCTGAAGCCAACTCCAGTGTATATTTGGGCTCCTGCTGCTGCTGCTGCTGCCAACTTCTGCCAACTCCAGGGTGTGATTCATCCAATTTTTGGGCTCCTGAAGCCAACTCCAGTGTATATTTGGGCTCCTGCTGCTGCTACTGTCAACTCCTGCCAACTCCAGGGTGTGATTCATCCAATTTTTGGGCTCCTGAGGCCAACTCCAGTGTATATTTGGGCTCCTGCTGCTGCTACTGTCAACTCCTGCCAACTCCAGGGTGTGATTCATCCAATTTTTGGGCTCCTGAAGCCAACTCCAGTGTATATTTGGGCTCCTGCTGCTGCTACTGCCAACTTCTGCCAACTCCAGGGTGTGATTCATCCAATTTTTGGGCTCCTGAAGCCAACTCCAGTGTATATTTGGGCTCCTGCTGCTACTACTGCCAACTTCTGCCAACTCCAGGGTGTGATTCATCCAATTTTTGGGCTCCTGAGGCCAACTCCAGTGTATATTTGGGCTCCTGCTGCTACTACTGCCAACTTCTGCCAACTCCAGGGTGTGATTCATCCAATTTTTGGGCTCCTGAGGCCAACTCCAGTGTATATTTGGGCTCCTGCTGCTGCTGCTGCCAACTTCTGCCAACTCCAGGGTGTGATTCATCCAATTTTTGGGCTCCTGAAGCCAACTCCAGTGTATATTTGGGCTCCTGCTGCTACTACTGTCAACTCCTGCCAACTCCAGGGTGTGATTCATCCAATTTTTGGGCTCCTGAAGCCAACTCCAGTGTATATTTGGGCTCCTGCTGCTGCTGCTGCCAACTTCTGCCAACTCCAGGGTGTGATTCATCCAATTTTTGGGCTCCTGAAGCCAACTCCAGTGTATATTTGGGCTCCTGCTGCTACTACTGTCAACTCCTGCCAACTCCAGGGTGTGATTCATCCAATTTTTGGGCTCCTGAGGCCAACTCCAGTGTATATTTGGGCTCCTGCTGCTGCTGCTGCCAACTTCTGCCAACTCCAGGGTGTGATTCATCCAATTTTTGGGCTCCTGAGGCCAACTCCAGTGTATATTTGGGCTCCTGCTGCTGCTACTGTCAACTCCTGCCAACTCCAGGGTGTGATTCATCCAATTTTTGGGCTCCTGAAGCCAACTCCAGTGTATATTTGGGCTCCTGCTGCTGCTGCTGCTGCCAACTTCTGCCAACTCCAGGGTGTGATTCATCCAATTTTTGGGCTCCTGAAGCCAACTCCAGTGTATATTTGGGCTCCTGCTGCTGCTACTGTCAACTCCTGCCAACTCCAGGGTGTGATTCATCCAATTTTTGGGCTCCTGAGGCCAACTCCAGTGTATATTTGGGCTCCTGCTGCTGCTACTGTCAACTCCTGCCAACTCCAGGGTGTGATTCATCCAATTTTTGGGCTCCTGAAGCCAACTCCAGTGTATATTTGGGCTCCTGCTGCTGCTACTGCCAACTTCTGCCAACTCCAGGGTGTGATTCATCCAATTTTTGGGCTCCTGAAGCCAACTCCAGTGTATATTTGGGCTCCTGCTGCTACTACTGCCAACTTCTGCCAACTCCAGGGTGTGATTCATCCAATTTTTGGGCTCCTGAGGCCAACTCCAGTGTATATTTGGGCTCCTGCTGCTACTACTGCCAACTTCTGCCAACTCCAGGGTGTGATTCATCCAATTTTTGGGCTCCTGAGGCCAACTCCAGTGTATATTTGGGCTCCTGCTGCTGCTGCTGCCAACTTCTGCCAACTCCAGGGTGTGATTCATCCAATTTTTGGGCTCCTGAAGCCAACTCCAGTGTATATTTGGGCTCCTGCTGCTACTACTGTCAACTCCTGCCAACTCCAGGGTGTGATTCATCCAATTTTTGGGCTCCTGAGGCCAACTCCAGTGTATATTTGGGCTCCTGCTGCTGCTGCTGCCAACTTCTGCCAACTCCAGGGTGTGATTCATCCAATTTTTGGGCTCCTGAGGCCAACTCCAGTGTATATTTGGGCTCCTGCTGCTGCTGCTGCCAACTTCTGCCAACTCCAGGGTGTGATTCATCCAATTTTTGGGCTCCTGAGGCCAACTCCAGTGTATATTTGGGCTCCTGCTGCTACTACTGTCAACTCCTGCCAACTCCAGGGTGTGATTCATCCAATTTTTGGGCTCCTGAGGCCAACTCCAGTGTATATTTGGGCTCCTGCTGCTGCTGCTGCCAACTTCTGCCAACTCCAGGGTGTGATTCATCCAATTTTTGGGCTCCTGAGGCCAACTCCAGTGTATATTTGGGCTCCTGCTCCTGCTGCTGCCAACTTCTGCCAACTCCAGGGTGTGATTCATCCAATTTTTGGGCTCCTGAAGCCAACTCCAGTGTATATTTGGGCTCCTGCTGCTGCTGCCAACTTCTGCCAACTCCAGGGTGTGATTCATCCAATTTTTGGGCTCCTGAGGCCAACTCCAGTGTATATTTGGGCTCCTTCTGCCCCTCATAGTGATGCCACTTCAACTCTCTGCAATTGTGCCGCTCTGCGATTCTATTAGCGATGCCTCTGATCTGCATGTGATATTTCTTCAAAGTATTATTTAACAAACCCAGCACGCATCCTGTGCGTGTTACAGCAAGGCTGAATGGTTTACAACCCTATTGAGGCTGTAGGAGGCTCAGAAATAGCCGTTTTTAATAGCGATTCGTCGCGAATTTATTCGGGTCGAAACGATTTTTGTGGGAAAATTCGGCGAATCAGTCGAATCGAATTTTTCAAAAGTTCGCTCATCTCTAATTCTGATACCAGACAATAATGGCAATATATTACTAAGGCTTTATCAAGAAACACAAAGCATGGGGGAGTGGGTGTAACCACGTGGAATCCATTAGAGATCTGAATGCTGTAATGATTTTATATTAATGAATAAAAGAATATATTCGCTAACTAGTAGGATTGGAATTAGAAAATAGGTGCATGATTACAATACCCAACAATTGCCCTTAAAAATAAAAGCACATAGCCCAGTGTATTTGGAGGTCGAATTGGAATATTTTCTGGGGATTTGGGGAAGTCCAAACCAGCCAAAACTATTTAATCTCTCACTGTCTATACCCCAATTGTGGAAGTGTAGCCTTACTTTGAACAGAAAAGCCAAAGGTGTTTTTACTGGCATGAAAAACATCTAATATTTTTTCTTCTTAATTATTTCCAAATAGTCCTTTTGAAGACATGCCTACAGTGACAAGAGAGACATATCTACTCAACTGGTTTGGGACGGTAGTTATCGGCGATAGCCAGCAGTAATCACGATCAGGTTTAATTGCAATTCCAACTTATCTCGCAGCACACTGGTATGGTAGCTGAAGGTAAGGGTTAATGGGACCGCAGCATGGGGAGCTGACAAGATAGTATCACACCAGAAGGACACTCAACACCAAGCAGGATAAGCATCAGCTTGCTTTATTGTTGCAGGGTCATGAATAGGGATGAGCGAATCGATCCGGACGAACCCGGATTCGATCCGAATTTCAGGAAAAATTCGATTCGGATCGAATCCGAATTTCCCCGCGATTCGATCACTCGAAGTTTTCCTTTAACATCCATTCATTTACATTACAGGCATTCTAAGATGGCGGGCGGGACATGTCTGGACATGTATCCCGCGCCAGTGCAAGCTGGGGCAGTCACATGCAGCCTATCAGCAGCCAGCAAGCCCGGTGACGTCACACAGCGGTATTTAACGGCGGCCATCTTGCTTTTCCTCATTTCTCTATTGCATTCGTGACAGACAGACAGAACGCTGTGTAGCTGAGGCAGTTAGACAGGCTGGAGACAGGCTGGAGACAGGGACAGACAGGGACAGGCTGGAGACAGGCAGGAGACAGGCAGGAGACAGACAGGAGACAGACAGAAAGCCAGGGAAAGGTAGGAAAAACGGAGCTGGCTGACAGGGAGATTTTTTTTTTTCATCCAGCCTTTGTTAGCGTTTTCAGGCTGCTTATAGTAACTAACTGTGCATATATACTGAACTGATCTTAAGTCTGCTGTGAGGCATCCCATTCTGTGACTAAAGCAGCCTCTGTTTAAGACCATATAAGCATTTGCTCTAATCATATTTGAAATTAGGCCTGATAAAGACACTTTTGCTGGCCAAAGCACTACTGTACCCTGGCAGCTCGATTCCTGCCCGGGGCATCCCATTCTGTGACTAAAGCAGCCTCTGTTTAAGACCATATAAGCATTTGCTCTAATCATATTTGAAATTAGGCCTGATAAAGACACTTTTGCTGGCCAAAGCACTACTGTACCCTGGCAGCTCGATTCCTGCCCGGGGCATCCCATTCTGTGACTAAAGCAGCCTCTGTTTAAGACCATATAAGCATTTGCTCTAATCATATTTGAAATTAGGCCTGATAAAGACACTTTTGCTGGCCAAAGCACTACTGTACCCTGGCAGCTCGATTCCTGCCCGGGGCATCCCATTCTGTGACTAAAGCAGCCTCTGTTTAAGACCATATAAGCATTTGCTCTAATCATATTTGAAATTAGGCCTGATAAAGACACTTTTGCTGGCCAAAGCACTACTGTACCCTGGCAGCTCGATTCCTGCCCGGGGCATCCCATTCTGTGACTAATGCAGCCTCTGTTTAAGACCATATAAGCATTTGCTCTAATCATATTTGAAATTAGGCCTGATAAAGACACTTTTGCTGGCCAAAGCACTACTGTACCCCGGCAGCTCGATTCCTGCCCGGGGCATCCCATTCTGTGACTAAAGCAGCCTCTGTTTAAGACCATATAAGCATTTGCTCTAATCATATTTGAAATTAGGCCTGATAAAGACACTTTTGCTGGCCAAAGCACTACTGTACCCTGGCAGCTCGATTCCTGCCCGGGGCATCCCATTCTGTGACTAAAGCAGCCTCTGTTTAAGACCATATAAGCATTTGCTCTAATCATATTTGAAATTAGGCCTGATAAAGACACTTTTGCTGGCCAAAGCACTACTGTACCCTGGCAGCTCGATTCCTGCCCGGGGCATCCCATTCTGTGACTAAAGCAGCCTCTGTTTAAGACCATATAAGCATTTGCTCTAATCATATTTGAAATTAGGCCTGATAAAGACACTTTTGCTGGCCAAAGCACTACTGTACCCTGGCAGCTCGATTCCTGCCCGGGGCATCCCATTCTGTGACTAAAGCAGCCTCTGTTTAAGACCATATAAGCATTTGCTCTAATCATATTTGAAATTAGGCCTGATAAAGACACTTTTGCTGGCCAAAGCACTACTGTACCCTGCCAGCTCGATTCCTGCCCGGGGCATCCCATTCTGTGACTAAAGCAGCCTCTGTTTAAGACCATATAAGCATTTGCTCTAATCATATTTGAAATTAGGCCTGATAAAGACACTTTTGCTGGCCAAAGCACTACTGTACCCTGGCAGCTCGATTCCTGCCCGGGGCATCCCATTCTGTGACTAAAGCAGCCTCTGTTTAAGACCATATAAGCATTTGCTCTAATCATATTTGAAATTAGGCCTGATAAAGACACTTTTGCTGGCCAAAGCACTACTGTACCCTGGCAGCTCGATTCCTGCCCGGGGCATCCCATTCTGTGACTAAAGCAGCCTCTGTTTAAGACCATATAAGCATTTGCTCTAATCATATTTGAAATTAGGCCTGATAAAGACACTTTTGCTGGCCAAAGCACTACTGTACCCTGGCAGCTCGATTCCTGCCCGGGGCATCCCATTCTGTGACTAAAGCAGCCTCTGTTTAAGACCATATAAGCATTTGCTCTAATCATATTTGAAATTAGGCCTGATAAAGACACTTTTGCTGGCCAAAGCACTACTGTACCCTGGCAGCTCGATTCCTGCCCGGGGCATCCCATTCTGTGACTAAAGCAGCCTCTGTTTAAGACCATATAAGCATTTGCTCTAATCATATTTGAAATTAGGCCTGATAAAGACACTTTTGCTGGCCAAAGCACTACTGTACCCTGGCAGCTCGATTCCTGCCCGGGGCATCCCATTCTGTGACTAAAGCAGCCTCTGTTTAAGACCATATAAGCATTTGCTCTAATCATATTTGAAATTAGGCCTGATAAAGACACTTTTGCTGGCCAAAGCACTACTGTACCCTGGCAGCTCGATTCCTGCCCGGGGCATCCCATTCTGTGACTAAAGCAGCCTCTGTTTAAGACCATATAAGCATTTGCTCTAATCATATTTGAAATTAGGCCTGATAAAGACACTTTTGCTGGCCAAAGCACTACTGTACCCTGGCAGCTCGATTCCTGCCCGGGGCATCCCATTCTGTGACTAAAGCAGCCTCTGTTTAAGACCATATAAGCATTTGCTCTAATCATATTTGAAATTAGGCCTGATAAAGACACTTTTGCTGGCCAAAGCACTACTGTACCCTGGCAGCTCGATTCCTGCCCGGGGCATCCCATTCTGTGACTAAAGCAGCCTCTGTTTAAGACCATATAAGCATTTGCTCTAATCATATTTGAAATTAGGCCTGATAAAGACACTTTTGCTGGCCAAAGCACTACTGTACCCTGGCAGCTCGATTCCTGCCCGGGGCATCCCATTCTGTGACTAAAGCAGCCTCTGTTTAAGACCATATAAGCATTTGCTCTAATCATATTTGAAATTAGGCCTGATAAAGACACTTTTGCTGGCCAAAGCACTACTGTACCCTGGCAGCTCGATTCCTGCCCGGGGCATCCCATTCTGTGACTAAAGCAGCCTCTGTTTAAGACCATATAAGCATTTGCTCTAATCATATTTGAAATTAGGCCTGATAAAGACACTTTTGCTGGCCAAAGCACTACTGTACCCTGGCAGCTCGATTCCTGCCCGGGGCATCCCATTCTGTGACTAAAGCAGCCTCTGTTTAAGACCATATAAGCATTTGCTCTAATCATATTTGAAATTAGGCCTGATAAAGACACTTTTGCTGGCCAAAGCACTACTGTACCCTGGCAGCTCGATTCCTGCCCGGGGCATCCCATTCTGTGACTAAAGCAGCCTCTGTTTAAGACCATATAAGCATTTGCTCTAATCATATTTGAAATTAGGCCTGATAAAGACACTTTTGCTGGCCAAAGCACTACTGTACCCTGGCAGCTCGATTCCTGCCCGGGGCATCCCATTCTGTGACTAAAGCAGCCTCTGTTTAAGACCATATAAGCATTTGCTCTAATCATATTTGAAATTAGGCCTGATAAAGACACTTTTGCTGGCCAAAGCACTACTGTACCCTGGCAGCTCGATTCCTGCCCGGGGCATCCCATTCTGTGACTAAAGCAGCCTCTGTTTAAGACCATATAAGCATTTGCTCTAATCATATTTGAAATTAGGCCTGATAAAGACACTTTTGCTGGCCAAAGCACTACTGTACCCTGGCAGCTCGATTCCTGCCCGGGGCATCCCATTCTGTGACTAAAGCAGCCTCTGTTTAAGACCATATAAGCATTTGCTCTAATCATATTTGAAATTAGGCCTGATAAAGACACTTTTGCTGGCCAAAGCACTACTGTACCCTGGCAGCTCGATTCCTGCCCGGGGCATCCCATTCTGTGACTAAAGCAGCCTCTGTTTAAGACCATATAAGCATTTGCTCTAATCATATTTGAAATTAGGCCTGATAAAGACACTTTTGCTGGCCAAAGCACTACTGTACCCTGGCAGCTCGATTCCTGCCCGGGGCATCCCATTCTGTGACTAAAGCAGCCTCTGTTTAAGACCATATAAGCATTTGCTCTAATCATATTTGAAATTAGGCCTGATAAAGACACTTTTGCTGGCCAAAGCACTACTGTACCCTGGCAGCTCGATTCCTGCCCGGGGCATCCCATTCTGTGACTAAAGCAGCCTCTGTTTAAGACCATATAAGCATTTGCTCTAATCATATTTGAAATTAGGCCTGATAAAGACACTTTTGCTGGCCAAAGCACTACTGTACCCTGGCAGCTCGATTCCTGCCCGGGGCATCCCATTCTGTGACTAAAGCAGCCTCTGTTTAAGACCATATAAGCATTTGCTCTAATCATATTTGAAATTAGGCCTGATAAAGACACTTTTGCTGGCCAAAGCACTACTGTACCCTGGCAGCTCGATTCCTGCCCGGGGCATCCCATTCTGTGACTAAAGCAGCCTCTGTTTAAGACCATATAAGCATTTGCTCTAATCATATTTGAAATTAGGCCTGATAAAGACACTTTTGCTGGCCAAAGCACTACTGTACCCTGGCAGCTCGATTCCTGCCCGGGGCATCCCATTCTGTGACTAAAGCAGCCTCTGTTTAAGACCATATAAGCATTTGCTCTAATCATATTTGAAATTAGGCCTGATAAAGACACTTTTGCTGGCCAAAGCACTACTGTACCCTGGCAGCTCGATTCCTGCCCGGGGCATCCCATTCTGTGACTAAAGCAGCCTCTGTTTAAGACCATATAAGCATTTGCTCTAATCATATTTGAAATTAGGCCTGATAAAGACACTTTTGCTGGCCAAAGCACTACTGTACCCTGGCAGCTCGATTCCTGCCCGGGGCATCCCATTCTGTGACTAAAGCAGCCTCTGTTTAAGACCATATAAGCATTTGCTCTAATCATATTTGAAATTAGGCCTGATAAAGACACTTTTGCTGGCCAAAGCACTACTGTACCCTGGCAGCTCGATTCCTGCCCGGGGCATCCCATTCTGTGACTAAAGCAGCCTCTGTTTAAGACCATATAAGCATTTGCTCTAATCATATTTGAAATTAGGCCTGATAAAGACACTTTTGCTGGCCAAAGCACTACTGTACCCTGGCAGCTCGATTCCTGCCCGGGGCATCCCATTCTGTGACTAAAGCAGCCTCTGTTTAAGACCATATAAGCATTTGCTCTAATCATATTTGAAATTAGGCCTGATAAAGACACTTTTGCTGGCCAAAGCACTACTGTACCCTGGCAGCTCGATTCCTGCCCGGGGCATCCCATTCTGTGACTAAAGCAGCCTCTGTTTAAGACCATATAAGCATTTGCTCTAATCATATTTGAAATTAGGCCTGATAAAGACACTTTTGCTGGCCAAAGCACTACTGTACCCTGGCAGCTCGATTCCTGCCCGGGGCATCCCATTCTGTGACTAAAGCAGCCTCTGTTTAAGACCATATAAGCATTTGCTCTAATCATATTTGAAATTAGGCCTGATAAAGACACTTTTGCTGGCCAAAGCACTACTGTACCCTGGCAGCTCGATTCCTGCCCGGGGCATCCCATTCTGTGACTAAAGCAGCCTCTGTTTAAGACCATATAAGCATTTGCTCTAATCATATTTGAAATTAGGCCTGATAAAGACACTTTTGCTGGCCAAAGCACTACTGTACCCTGGCAGCTCGATTCCTGCCCGGGGCCATCCCATTCTGTGACTAAAGCAGCCTCTGTTTAAGACCATATAAGCATTTGCTCTAATCATATTTGAAATTAGGCCTGATAAAGACACTTTTGCTGGCCAAAGCACTACTGTACCCTGGCAGCTCGATTCTGCCCGGGGCATCCCATTCTGTGACTAAAGCAGCCTCTGTTTAAGACCATATAAGCATTTGCTCTAATCATATTTGAAATTAGGCCTGATAAAGACACTTTTGCTGGCCAAAGCACTACTGTACCCTGGCAGCTCGATTCCTGCCCGGGGCATCCCATTCTGTGACTAAAGCAGCCTCTGTTTAAGACCATATAAGCATTTGCTCTAATCATATTTGAAATTAGGCCTGATAAAGACACTTTTGCTGGCCAAAGCACTACTGTACCCTGGCAGCTCGATTCCTGCCCGGGGCATCCCATTCTGTGACTAAAGCAGCCTCTGTTTAAGACCATATAAGCATTTGCTCTAATCATATTTGAAATTAGGCCTGATAAAGACACTTTTGCTGGCCAAAGCACTACTGTACCCTGGCAGCTCGATTCCTGCCCGGGGCATCCCATTCTGTGACTAAAGCAGCCTCTGTTTAAGACCATATAAGCATTTGCTCTAATCATATTTGAAATTAGGCCTGATAAAGACACTTTTGCTGGCCAAAGCACTACTGTACCCTGGCAGCTCGATTCCTGCCCGGGGCATCCCATTCTGTGACTAAAGCAGCCTCTGTTTAAGACCATATAAGCATTTGCTCTAATCATATTTGAAATTAGGCCTGATAAAGACACTTTTGCTGGCCAAAGCACTACTGTACCCTGGCAGCTCGATTCCTGCCCGGGGCATCCCATTCTGTGACTAAAGCAGCCTCTGTTTAAGACCATATAAGCATTTGCTCTAATCATATTTGAAATTAGGCCTGATAAAGACACTTTTGCTGGCCAAAGCACTACTGTACCCTGGCAGCTCGATTCCTGCCCGGGGCATCCCATTCTGTGACTAAAGCAGCCTCTGTTTAAGACCATATAAGCATTTGCTCTAATCATATTTGAAATTAGGCCTGATAAAGACACTTTTGCTGGCCAAAGCACTACTGTACCCTGGCAGCTCGATTCCTGCCCGGGGCATCCCATTCTGTGACTAAAGCAGCCTCTGTTTAAGACCATATAAGCATTTGCTCTAATCATATTTGAAATTAGGCCTGATAAAGACACTTTTGCTGGCCAAAGCACTACTGTACCCTGGCAGCTCGATTCCTGCCCGGGGCATCCCATTCTGTGACTAAAGCAGCCTCTGTTTAAGACCATATAAGCATTTGCTCTAATCATATTTGAAATTAGGCCTGATAAAGACACTTTTGCTGGCCAAAGCACTACTGTACCCTGGCAGCTCGATTCCTGCCCGGGGCATCCCATTCTGTGACTAAAGCAGCCTCTGTTTAAGACCATATAAGCATTTGCTCTAATCATATTTGAAATTAGGCCTGATAAAGACACTTTTGCTGGCCAAAGCACTACTGTACCCTGGCAGCTCGATTCCTGCCCGGGGCATCCCATTCTGTGACTAAAGCAGCCTCTGTTTAAGACCATATAATCATTTGCTCTAATCATATTTGAAATTAGGCCTGATAAAGACACTTTTGCTGGCCAAAGCACTACTGTACCCTGGCAGCTCGATTCCTGCCCGGGGCATCCCATTCTGTGACTAAAGCAGCCTCTGTTTAAGACCATATAAGCATTTGCTCTAATCATATTTGAAATTAGGCCTGATAAAGACACTTTTGCTGGCCAAAGCACTACTGTACCCTGCCAGCTCGATTCCTGCCCGGGGCATCCCATTCTGTGACTAAAGCAGCCTCTGTTTAAGACCATATAAGCATTTGCTCTTATCATATTTGAAATTAGGCCTGATAAAGACACTTTTGCTGGCCAAAGCACTACTGTACCCTGGCAGCTCGATTCCTGCCCGGGGCATCCCATTCTGTGACTAAAGCAGCCTCTGTTTAAGACCATATAAGCATTTGCTCTTATCATATTTGAAATTAGGCCTGATAAAGACACTTTTGCTGGCCAAAGCACTACTGGACCCTGCCAGCTCGATTCCTGCCCGGGGCATCCCATTCTGTGACTAAAGCAGCCTCTGTTTAAGACCATATAAGCATTTGCTCTAATCATATTTGAAATTAGGCCTGATAAAGACACTTTTGCTGGCCAAAGCTCTACTGTACCCTGGCAGCTCGATTCCTGCCCGGGGCATCCCATTCTGTGACTAAAGCAGCCTCTGTTTAAGACCATATAAGCATTTGCTCTAATCATATTTGAAATTAGGCCTGATAAAGACACTTTTGCTGGCCAAAGCACTACTGTACCCTGGCAGCTCGATTCCTGCCCGGGGCATCCCATTCTGTGACTAAAGCAGCCTCTGTTTAAGACCATATAAGCATTTGCTCTAATCATATTTGAAATTAGGCCTGATAAAGACACTTTTGCTGGCCAAAGCACTACTGTACCCTGGCAGCTCGATTCCTGCCCGGGGCATCCCATTCTGTGACTAAAGCAGCCTCTGTTTAAGACCATATAAGCATTTGCTCTAATCATATTTGAAATTAGGCCTGATAAAGACACTTTTGCTGGCCAAAGCACTACTGTACCCTGCCAGCTCGATTCCTGCCCGGGGCATCCCATTCTGTGACTAAAGCAGCCTCTGTTTAAGACCATATAAGCATTTGCTCTAATCATATTTGAAATTAGGCCTGATAAAGACACTTTTGCTGGCCAAAGCACTACTGTACCCTGGCAGCTCGATTCCTGCCCGGGGCATCCCATTCTGTGACTAAAGCAGCCTCTGTTTAAGACCATATAAGCATTTGCTCTAATCATATTTGAAATTAGGCCTGATAAAGACACTTTTGCTGGCCAAAGCACTACTGTACCCTGGCAGCTCGATTCCTGCCCGGGGCATCCCATTCTGTGACTAAAGCAGCCTCTGTTTAAGACCATATAAGCATTTGCTCTAATCATATTTGAAATTAGGCCTGATAAAGACACTTTTGCTGGCCAAAGCACTACTGTACCCTGGCAGCTCGATTCCTGCCCGGGGCATCCCATTCTGTGACTAAAGCAGCCTCTGTTTAAGACCATATAAGCATTTGCTCTAATCATATTTGAAATTAGGCCTGATAAAGACACTTTTGCTGGCCAAAGCACTACTGTACCCTGGCAGCTCGATTCCTGCCCGGGGCATCCCATTCTGTGACTAAAGCAGCCTCTGTTTAAGACCATATAAGCATTTGCTCTAATCATATTTGAAATTAGGCCTGATAAAGACACTTTTGCTGGCCAAAGCACTACTGTACCCTGCCAGCTCGATTCCTGCCCGGGGCATCCCATTCTGTGACTAAAGCAGCCTCTGTTTAAGACCATATAAGCATTTGCTCTAATCATATTTGAAATTAGGCCTGATAAAGACACTTTTGCTGGCCAAAGCACTACTGTACCCTGCCAGCTCGATTCCTGCCCGGGGCATCCCATTCTGTGACTAAAGCAGCCTCTGTTTAAGACCATATAAGCATTTGCTCTAATCATATTTGAAATTAGGCCTGATAAAGACACTTTTGCTGGCCAAAGCACTACTGTACCCTGGCAGCTCGATTCCTGCCCGGGGCATCCCATTCTGTGACTAAAGCAGCCTCTGTTTAAGACCATATAAGCATTTGCTCTAATCATATTTGAAATTAGGCCTGATAAAGACACTTTTGCTGGCCAAAGCACTACTGTACCCTGGCAGCTCGATTCCTGCCCGGGGCATCCCATTCTGTGACTAAAGCAGCCTCTGTTTAAGACCATATAAGCATTTGCTCTAATCATATTTGAAATTAGGCCTGATAAAGACACTTTTGCTGGCCAAAGCACTACTGTACCCTGGCAGCTCGATTCCTGCCCGGGGCATCCCATTCTGTGACTAAAGCAGCCTCTGTTTAAGACCATATAAGCATTTGCTCTAATCATATTTGAAATTAGGCCTGATAAAGACACTTTTGCTGGCCAAAGCACTACTGTACCCTGCCAGCTCGATTCCTGCCCGGGGCATCCCATTCTGTGACTAAAGCAGCCTCTGTTTAAGACCATATAAGCATTTGCTCTTATCATATTTGAAATTAGGCCTGATAAAGACACTTTTGCTGGCCAAAGCACTACTGTACCCTGGCAGCTCGATTCCTGCCCGGGGCATCCCATTCTGTGACTAAAGCAGCCTCTGTTTAAGACCATATAAGCATTTGCTCTTATCATATTTGAAATTAGGCCTGATAAAGACACTTTTGCTGGCCAAAGCACTACTGGACCCTGCCAGCTCGATTCCTGCCCGGGGCATCCCATTCTGTGACTAAAGCAGCCTCTGTTTAAGACCATATAACCATTTGCTCTTATTATATTTATATTATAAGACACTTTTGCTGGGCATAGGCTTACTGCTGCCTGCCAGGTGCACTTCTGTTGAGGCATCCCATTCTGTAACATAGCATACCCCTCTTTATTTACACTAAGCAGCTCTCTTATTTACACTAAGCAGGCCTGTTGGAGGCTGAGTGTTACTGCTCACTTTTGGTGTGCATTATATTCTGTTTCATATAGACCCACCGCTGCCCGGGGTTTTTTTAAATATCACCTACTACCACGCCAGTTAGACTATGTCGGGCAGACAAGTGCCTGGAAGTGAAAAGAGGAGTGGCAGAGGCCAAGATTCCGCAGGCAGAGCTCGCATCAGACTGGGGGCCAGTAGCAGCAGGAGTCACGCTGAGAGACCTAATCTGCCAGTATCTGCTAGCGGTCGGGTCTCCACCAGTAACGCATCTGCCGTGGTAGATTGGTTGACGCGCTCATCAACAACATCATCACAACTTACGTCTGAGACCCCCAGTCTAGGGTCGGTAGGTTCCTCTGACACAACCCTGAGTTGGCATGCCCCGAGAGCAGTCCCTGTCCTCCCATTGCCTCTGGCCTACGCCGTTCCCTCCCCCAGCGACGTATCCTATGCTTTGGGTTCAGCTCCACTCTTTAGTGAGGAGGACCATCAGATAGAGGACAGTCAGCAGCAACTGCCCAGCCAAGAAATGGAGGTGGCTTCTTTAGCTAGGCAGACAAATAGTGATGTGGACAGTGTCGTGGGTGCTGCGAGCGTTCCAGCTCCTGCGCCAGACACTGTTGACGAATCCACGAACATCAGTGACGTACAGCCACAACCCGGTGATGATGATGATGATGACGATGAAGCCGATCGCACTTGGGAGCCGGGTGATGAAGGGGCTTCATCGTCATCATCAGGAGAAGAGGGGTGCAGGTTGCCCCGGAGTCAGCAGCTGAGGCAGCAAGGTGGTAGCAGTCAGCATGGGGGCACAATTCCAAAGGCTGGAGCCGGCCGGGGCCGGGGCCGGGGTAGAGCACCTGCTGTGCGGCAGTCTACCTTATCGGGAGGTAGTGGAGCAGGGGTTCCTGGAGTTGGCAACAGCAGCAGTGAATCAGTGAGGCCAGGGGGTGGGAAAAGTAGCTACTCGGCAGTGTGGCAGTTTTTCCTGAGGCATCCGCAGGAGGGTAACATGGCCACATGCAAGATATGTAGGCAAAAGGTGAAGCGTGGCCAGGGTCCAAATGTTGGCACCACGGCCCTGCGTCAACATATGATGCGTCACCATAAAACGACCTGGGAGAACCGAGGCTCCCAAGGGGTGGTCCAGTCTGCTTCCTCACCAAGTGAGCTCCCAATTTCTGCCAGCCAAGGCTCCAGCACCTCAGCCGAAGGCAGCTGTGCGTCATACCCATCCTCTGTCGCTCCTGCTCCTCCTCCTCCTCCTCCAAGTCATGCATCCCGCCAGCAATCCATCAGCGAAGCCATGTCCAAGAGACAGCAGTATGCGCCCACTCATCCTACGGCGCAGAAGCTGAATGTGCTCCTGTCCAAGTTGCTGGTGCTGCAGTCGCTCCCTTTTCAGGTGGTGGAATCTGCACCTTTCAGAGAACTGATGGCTTGTGCCGAGCCGAGGTGGAGAGTCCCAAGCCGTCATTTCTTTGCCAAGAAGGCAGTACCAGCGCTGCACACTTTTGTTGAACAGAAGGTGGGCCAGTCCTTGAGCCTGTCGGTGTGTAGCAAAATACATGGCAGCGCCGACATCTGGAGCTGTAACTACGGTCAGGGGCAGTACATGTCGTTTACGGCCCACTGGGTGAATGTGGTCCCTTTGCAGCAGCAACTTGGACAGGTCACGCCGCTTCGGCCTCCGCGCTCTCTGCCCATTGGGCCTGTGACACCGTGCGACTCGGCCTCCTCATCCTCCGCCATCTCCTCACCCTCCACTGTAGGCTCAAGTCTCAGTGCCCCTCCAGTCTACCATGTGTGCAGGGCACGGAGGTGTCACGCAGTGCTTCACATGGTTTGTCTTGGCGAACGGAGTCACACAGGGGAGGAACTGCTTAAATGTATTCATCAGGAAATCCAAACATGGCTTACTCCGAGAAAACTTAAAATGGGAATCATGGTTACCGACAATGGGAAGAACATTTTGTCTGCGCTGCGCCAAGGAAGCCTGACCCATGCCCCCTGCATGGCTCACGTCTTCAATCTGGTTGTCAAGCGGTTTCTGAAGTGTTCCCCCCATCTGCAGGACATCCTAACAACTTCACGGAAACTTTGCATGCACTTCAGCCACTCCTACACTGCCAAACACACCCTTCTTGAGCTACAGCGTCAGAATGGTATCCCCCAACATAGTCTGATTTGCGATGTTTCCACCCGTTGGAATTCCACCCTTCACATGTTGGACCGATTATATGAACAGAGAAAAGCCATCACGGATTTCCTGATGATCCAAGCAGATAGGGGGACTCCCCTGTGTAACTTCAATGTCAACCAGTGGCAGCTCATACGTGACACCTGCCGTTTGCTCAGGCCCTTTGAGGAAGCCACTTTATTTGTCAGTCGGCAGGATTACGGGATGAACGACGTGATTCCACTGCTTCATGTACTGCAGCACATGTTGGAAACCATGGCTGGTCAGGGCACTGGAGACATGGCGTTTACATCTTACGGCCACATGAACCCCCTTGGAGCTGAACTGGAGGAGGAGGAGGAGGAAGAGGAGGAGGAGGAGTTGCCCAGCGAAACACAGTTTAGGCTTGGCGAAATGGCTGGTTTATCTAGTCAGCGGACAGGAGAGGAGGAGCAGGAGCAGCCAGAGGAGCTAGAGGTTTTTGAGGAAGGAGAGACAGAGGACCCGGGCACACCGTGGCAGTATGCAGTGGAGATGGAGACAGGTAGTCCATCCGAGTCACTTGCGCAAATGGCACGAAGCATGCTCACATGCTTGCGTAGTGACCCCAGAATTGTTTCCATCTGTCGGCGGGATGACTTCTGGCTGTCCACCTTATTGGACCCTCGCTTCCGGCACAAAATGGGGGCATTTTTTAAACCCACCGAGAGGGAGGACAAACTCAACTACTACAAAGACATTCTACGTAGGCAGTTGGCCGATGCCTATCTGCGCCATGGTCCATACTCTCGCAGGTCTGACTCGAGGGGACCTCTGCGCTCACCTTCCACTGCCATGGCCGCTGGGGGGGTTGGCAGCAGCAGCAGCAGAAGCTCCATCAGCAGCAGCAGCCTCAGTCTTCAGTCGCTAATGAGTAGCTTTCTACACCCGCATAGTGAGGCTACTCATGAGCAGCAGGAAGACCTGGAGCAGGACCTGAACCAGCAGGTCATGTCATACTTTGACATGACCATGCCAACACACCTTGAGGATCCGCTGGACTTCTGGGCAGCCAAACTTGATTTGTGGCCGCAACTAGCAGAGTTTGCCCTGGAAAAGCTGTCCTGCCCGGCAAGTAGCGTGCCATCTGAGCGGGTGTTTAGTGCGGCGGGGGCCATAGTTACGGCGAGGAGAACTCGTCTGTCAACTAAAAATGTGGAGAGACTCACCTTTGTCAAAATGAATCAGGGATGGATCAGCCAGGATTTCCACCCACCAATGCCTGATGCATGCGACTAGATTCAGCATGGTGCCACGTTTTACACTTTCCAAATGGTGCAAAACATATTTATGTCTTTAGGCCATTTTTTGGGCTCCTGCTGCTGCTACTGTCAACTCCTGCCAACTCCAGGGTGTGATTCATCCAATTTTTGGGCTCCTGAAGCCAACTCCAGTGTATATTTGGGCTCCTGCTGCTGCTGCTGCCAACTTCTGCCAACTCCAGGGTGTGATTCATCCAATTTTTGGGCTCCTGAAGCCAACTCCAGTGTATATTTGGGCTCCTGCTGCTGCTGCTGTCAACTCCTGCCAACTCCAGGGTGTGATTCATCCAATTTTTGGGCTCCTGAAGCCAACTCCAGTGTATATTTGGGCTCCTGCTGCTGCTGCTGCCAACTTCTGCCAACTCCAGGGTGTGATTCATCCAATTTTTGGGCTCCTGAAGCCAACTCCAGTGTATATTTGGGCTCCTGCTGCTGCTGCTGTCAACTCCTGCCAACTCCAGGGTGTGATTCATCCAATTTTTGGGCTCCTGAAGCCAACTCCAGTGTATATTTGGGCTCCTGCTGCTGCTGCTGTCAACTCCTGCCAACTCCAGGGTGTGATTCATCCAATTTTTGGGCTCCTGAAGCCAACTCCAGTGTATATTTGGGCTCCTGCTGCTGCTGCTGCCAACTTCTGCCAACTCCAGGGTGTGATTCATCCAATTTTTGGGCTCCTGAAGCCAACTCCAGTGTATATTTGGGCTCCTGCTGCTGCTGCTGTCAACTCCTGCCAACTCCAGGGTGTGATTCATCCAATTTTTGGGCTCCTGAAGCCAACTCCAGTGTATATTTGGGCTCCTGCTGCTGCTGCTGCCAACTTCTGCCAACTCCAGGGTGTGATTCATCCAATTTTTGGGCTCCTGAAGCCAACTCCAGTGTATATTTGGGCTCCTGCTGCTGCTGCTGTCAACTCCTGCCAACTCCAGGGTGTGATTCATCCAATTTTTGGGCTCCTGAAGCCAACTCCAGTGTATATTTGGGCTCCTGCTGCTGCTGCTGCCAACTTCTGCCAACTCCAGGGTGTGATTCATCCAATTTTTGGGCTCCTGAAGCCAACTCCAGTGTATATTTGGGCTCCTGCTGCTGCTGCTGCCAACTTCTGCCAACTCCAGGGTGTGATTCATCCAATTTTTGGGCTCCTGAAGCCAACTCCAGTGTATATTTGGGCTCCTGCTGCTGCTGCTGTCAACTCCTGCCAACTCCAGGGTGTGATTCATCCAATTTTTGGGCTCCTGAAGCCAACTCCAGTGTATATTTGGGCTCCTGCTGCTGCTGCTGTCAACTCCTGCCAACTCCAGGGTGTGATTCATCCAATTTTTGGGCTCCTGAAGCCAACTCCAGTGTATATTTGGGCTCCTGCTGCTGCTGCTGCCAACTCCTGCCAACTCCAGGGTGTGATTCATCCAATTTTTGGGCTCCTGAAGCCAACTCCAGTGTATATTTGGGCTCCTGCTGCTGCTGCTGCCAACTTCTGCCAACTCCAGGGTGTGATTCATCCAATTTTTGGGCTCCTGAAGCCAACTCCAGTGTATATTTGGGCTCCTGCTGCTGCTGCTGTCAACTCCTGCCAACTCCAGGGTGTGATTCATCCAATTTTTGGGCTCCTGAAGCCAACTCCAGTGTATATTTGGGCTCCTGCTGCTGCTGCTGCCAACTTCTGCCAACTCCAGGGTGTGATTCATCCAATTTTTGGGCTCCTGAAGCCAACTCCAGTGTATATTTGGGCTCCTGCTGCTGCTGCTGCCAACTCCAGGGTGTGATTCATCCAATTTTTGGGCTCCTGAGGCCAACCCCAGGGTCTCTTTAATGTAATATTTGGGCTCCTGCTGCTGCTGCTGCTGTCAACTCCTGCCAACTCCAGGGTGTGATTCATCCAATTTTTGGGCTCCTGAAGCCAACTCCAGTGTATATTTGGGCTCCTGCTGCTGCTGCTGCCAACTTCTGCCAACTCCAGGGTGTGATTCATCCAATTTTTGGGCTCCTGAAGCCAACTCCAGTGTATATTTGGGCTCCTGCTGCTGCTGCTGTCAACTCCTGCCAACTCCAGGGTGTGATTCATCCAATTTTTGGGCTCCTGAAGCCAACTCCAGTGTATATTTGGGCTCCTGCTGCTGCTGCTGCCAACTTCTGCCAACTCCAGGGTGTGATTCATCCAATTTTTGGGCTCCTGAAGCCAACTCCAGTGTATATTTGGGCTCCTGCTGCTGCTGCTGCCAACTTCTGCCAACTCCAGGGTGTGATTCATCCAATTTTTGGGCTCCTGAAGCCAACTCCAGTGTATATTTGGGCTCCTGCTGCTGCTGCTGCCAACTTCTGCCAACTCCAGGGTGTGATTCATCCAATTTTTGGGCTCCTGAAGCCAACTCCAGTGTATATTTGGGCTCCTGCTGCTGCTACTGTCAACTCCTGCCAACTCCAGGGTGTGATTCATCCAATTTTTGGGCTCCTGAAGCCAACTCCAGTGTATATTTGGGCTCCTGCTGCTGCTGCTGCCAACTTCTGCCAACTCCAGGGTGTGATTCATCCAATTTTTGGGCTCCTGAAGCCAACTCCAGTGTATATTTGGGCTCCTGCTGCTGCTGCTGTCAACTCCTGCCAACTCCAGGGTGTGATTCATCCAATTTTTGGGCTCCTGAAGCCAACTCCAGTGTATATTTGGGCTCCTGCTGCTGCTGCTGCCAACTTCTGCCAACTCCAGGGTGTGATTCATCCAATTTTTGGGCTCCTGAAGCCAACTCCAGTGTATATTTGGGCTCCTGCTGCTGCTGCTGTCAACTCCTGCCAACTCCAGGGTGTGATTCATCCAATTTTTGGGCTCCTGAAGCCAACTCCAGTGTATATTTGGGCTCCTGCTGCTGCTGCTGTCAACTCCTGCCAACTCCAGGGTGTGATTCATCCAATTTTTGGGCTCCTGAAGCCAACTCCAGTGTATATTTGGGCTCCTGCTGCTGCTGCTGTCAACTCCTGCCAACTCCAGGGTGTGATTCATCCAATTTTTGGGCTCCTGAAGCCAACTCCAGTGTATATTTGGGCTCCTGCTGCTGCTGCTGCCAACTTCTGCCAACTCCAGGGTGTGATTCATCCAATTTTTGGGCTCCTGAAGCCAACTCCAGTGTATATTTGGGCTCCTGCTGCTGCTGCTGCCAACTTCTGCCAACTCCAGGGTGTGATTCATCCAATTTTTGGGCTCCTGAAGCCAACTCCAGTGTATATTTGGGCTCCTTCTGCCCCTCATAGTGATGCCACTTCAACTCTCTGCAATTGTGCCGCTCTGCGATTCTATTAGCGATGCCTCTGATCTGCATGTGATATTTCTTAAAAGTATTATTTAACTAACCCAGCACGCATCCTGTGCGTGTTACAGCAAGGCTGAATGGTTTACAACCCTATTGAGGCTGTAGGAGGCTCAGAAATAGCCGTTTTTAATAGCGATTCGTCGCGAATTTATTCGGGTCGAAACGATTTTTGTCGGAAAATTCGGCGAATCAGTCGAATCGAATTTTTCAAAAGTTCGCTCATCTCTAGTCATGAAAAGAAAGGTTTAATGCTTTAATCCATGTTACATTTCGTGTTTTGTCTATAGAGTGTCTATAGAGTGTGGTCACACTCATCTAGCACCTCCCCTGACTGCTATATATTTACTGGATGAGCATATCCCCCTTCCTTTTTGCTGTTGCATTTGCAGGCCAGTGGCCAGATCTGCTGGATTGTAGCTCTCCTAATGCAACAGGAAGTCTATTTGACTTTTATCTAAAACCCATCAGTTGAACTGTAGCACTGTGCAGGCAAGTAAAGCATTTTTCACTGTGGTTGTGCAAGCAAGTTAAGTTATTGCACTGTCTTTAGACAAGCTGGTTCATGAATGACATTGCTTGTGCACACACAAGTAAAGAAGTAGCAATGTTTGCACAAACATTTTTATGCTTGGTAATGTTAGGGACGGGGTACTAATTGGACGGCCTTGTCATGGCTGCCTCACTTTTACATTCATTGCAATCTCTGTTAACTAACAGTCCATGTTTTTACAAGCTAGTTAGCTTTTCCAATAGTATGATTTTGTAGAAGGTTAAATTTCTTGTTTGATCTATGGAGTGACTGACATATATTGACTGGATGAGCACACCTCCCTTTTTGCCCCTTCTCTACCCATCCGTATTGAACGTCATCATACTGAGTTCATCAGTTTTGAAATCTTGCTATTTGCCATCGATCTGGTTATCCTGGGCATGCCTTGGCAGAAATTCCATGACCCGGATGTAAATTGGACTCAAGGCTCAATCACTTTTAGCTCTTAATTCCTCCCAAAACTGAGAAATCTTGGAACCTCCATCTACCTTGCGGCCTTCTTCACCAGCTGGTGCAGGAATCTTTTTCGTAGAGAACAAAGATAGGTCCTTTTGTCCCATTGATTACAGAGAGTTAAATAAAATCACCATTAAAAACAGGAACCCTTTCTACAGGGTTCTATGGGCACTTCAAATATTTAGTAATGCCCTTCAGGCTATGTAATACCCCTACCACTTTTCAGCAATTTAATAATGATGTTTTATGAGAATTTTTAGATGTTTTTGTTGCAGTGTATCTCAACTGCATGCTAATCTTTTTCGCCAACCTTCAACTACATCAGGTCTATATCAAAAAAGGTTTACAGTGCCTGTAAGATCACCACTTTTATATTAAATTGGGGGAGTGTACGTTTGAAATGGACTCTGTACAATTCCTGGGGTTCGTACTCTCCACTACTGGAACAGCAATGGATCCCAGTAATCTCTCAGTAATCCTGGAATGGTCTGTTCCTAGTCCAGCGCTTATTGGGGTTTTACATCTTCTACAGGAAATTTATCTGAGGGTTTTCAAAGGTCATCAAGCCTATCATAGATCTGACCAAGAAACAATCCAGGCAGTGCAGGAAGCTAGAGATGAGCGAACCGGTTCGGACGAACCGGAATTCGCTCCGAATTTCAGGAAATATTCGATTCGGCACGAACCCGAATATTTTGTGGTTCGTGCCGATCGAATTTTTCCTGAAATTAAAAAAAAAAAATGCCGGCATGGTGGGAGCCGGCCGGCGGGCCGGTAAAGCCGGACGGCCCGCTCCCACCATGCCGGCATTTAAAAAAAAAAAAAAAAAAAAAAAAGCATTTTTGCCGGCATGGTGGGAGCGGGCCGGCCGGCTCCGCTGTCAGCGGAACCGGCCGGCCCGCTCCCACCATGCCGGCATTTCAAAAAAAAGCAAACACTTACCTGCAGGTCCGGAGCGTGGAGGCCGGCGCCGCTCTCAGCTGTCATCTGAGGGCGCGTCATCAGAGTGATGGGGAACTTCGTAAAAGTTCGATTCGGCCGAACCCGAATTTCTTTGTGAAATTCGGCGAATCGGCCGAATCGAACTTTTCAAAAGTTCGCTCATCTCTACAGGAAGCTAAAACTGCCTGCAGGAATGATTCATATAACTAGTGTAAGGAAAAGAATGCTTTTGTAAAACAGAAAGTATTTACATGCCACACCTAGATCAAAAATAACAGGAATTATCCATCATTCTTAGCAGTAGGTAGACATATGCTAATCATCTCTTTTCCCCTTTGTGATATGTCAAGCACCCAGAAAGTGGCAGCAGTGTGTGCAATGCTTGAGAATAGCCTCAAATATTTAAATAGCCCCCACTTCCAATTTGAAAACGCATATTTCGGACCTGAGTCAGCGCAAGGCTAGAAGTGATCACTGTATATAATTATTGCAGAAAAAAGGTGTCTTAGTACTCAACGTATTTCTTCTTATTCTAAACATATGAGATGCCCCAAGCAGTAATAAGTATTGTGGGAATATAAACGGCAACAATAAACCTTTGGCTGCCGAAAGCCAACAAACAATAGAAAAGCAAATATCCAAAGAATCTAATATAAGAAAGATAAAGACAGAGGACCCAAGTTGTTCTACAGAGGACTGATGCAAAAATACCCAATGAGAGCCAACTGATTTGGTGAGTCGTGACTCTATAAAATAACCATTAATTAATTCTAATCCATTTACTGATGGTTTATCATCATACTATCATGGATTAGTCTTAATAATGTTCCTAATGTCAGTAAGTTGTTGTGCCGTGTGTTAGCCATCAATGTAAACAGGAAATCCAAGGTTAAGGTAATACCATTTATTGGCTAACTCAATGAGATTAAAAATGCAAGCTTTCAAAGCGATTCAAGCTTCTTCTTCAGGCATAATGCTAATGCTAATTACTAATAAATGGTATTACCTTAACCTTTGATTTCTTCCTAATGTCCTAGTTTCTGAACCCATAGAATTTCAGGCTCACAAACTGCATTTGATCATTGTAGTAGCTTCTGTTTAGAATGAGAAGTATCCAGGTGGAAGTAGATAATAAAATGTACTCATTCAATCATGATTGAGAAAATGTTTGAAATTGGCTTTAGTTGCCGGGTGAAGCAGCATTATGCCCATGTTTATATCAACTTTAGTTATAGTATTGGGCGAACCTGAATGGCAAAATTCGGGTTTGTACCGGACTTTGTGTGTTTAGGTTCCTAAACCCAAACACAGACTTTAACCAGAGGTCAGTGTTCCAGGTTGGGCATTGAACCCGAACATGGAAAAGCTGGTTAATGTGCCGCTAAACAGCCCATCAACCCAGCTTACCTATGCAGTAAGAAGCAGCTGTAACTTACCTGAGCACCATGTTCTGGTCCCTGGTTGGCGCTCGGCATTCTGGCTTTCAAATAGGCTAAGAGCAGGGCTAAAGAAGAATAGCCACCACTCCTATGAGTGAGGACACTGGCAGCTGGCATTAGAAGTGCTGGCACTAGGAATGTCCTCACTGTGAGAACTGCGGCCATCTTTCTGTGGCCCCGGCTATAGCTTATTTAACAGCCGGAACACCGACCACTCAATAGGGACCAGCGGCGTCCATCACAATTTTTTCTTACGCCCATGATTCTAACTCTTGACAGGTGCCCCCCCGCTTGGGTGAAAGAGGAGTGGGGGGGCAGAGGCACCCCCAAAGTTCGGGTCCTCATTAATTTCAATGGGGACTGAGTTTGGCTTTGGGTTCCCGAAGTCGAACTTTCCGAACCAAACCTGATTGACTTCAATCTCTTATGGATACTCCATCAACCCATACGTTCAGTATAAGAAGAAATGTTGCACTCTCTACATGCCCCAGAAGAAAGTGGAGTTTAATTTAGGTTGCCCATGAATAATGTTTTTTATTTATCCGCTCTATAAACTTCTGCCTTGCAGCTAATACAAGATTACTACATCTTAAACAGATCGGTTCATTAGCAAATATTAATTACAAATTCCCGGCTCTTGCTTTGGGAGCAATCGTTTTCTAGCATTCTTAGCACAGAAGAACAAAGAAAATGAATAGCTAAGTTGTTACATCCATCTAAAAATTCTAATCTAACCAAGAAACAGGCCTATTAATTACATTGCTTGATGAGCAAGGATATCCAATCAAACAGTAATATTCACTAAATATCCTTAGGATTGATTGCGGTTTGCACAATAAACTCAGATAATATAAGAATAAATAGCATTGCTGATGACATTAGTAGCAATGTCCCATCTGTGAAGTGTTCCTTTCATGCCGCTACTATTATCTTTTATCACAAAGCATGTATGATTGGCAGATTTTTCTCATTATCCAAAAGAAGCTTGCTAACAGATATCTGATTAATGACTCTAGATGTGAAATCGCAAAGCAAATGAAACAACAATCTAACAGGTGTCAGAAAGCTTTTTTGGTGCAAAATATAATATTAGCATCCTAAGGGACACCATTAATATTTTATCATAAAATCTTGGGTTATATATGCGTTTTCAGAGCTGGGCTCCAACTTACTCATCAGAATTTAGGTATATACTGGCAAACCTTTATGGATCTTGATCTTACTCACACAATCCCCCTCTTCTTTCTCACTTTTTTATTTTCCTTCCTGCTTTATTTTGTTTACTTTATATTTAGAAATTGTTGAGATCTTATGATTACATTTTTTTTTCAATTGCATGGTCTCTTCATTTAGGGTAGACTTAATGAGAGTTTGTTTCCAAAGGTTTCTGCACCAATGTGACTAACAATGGAGGCAAATTGACAAGAGGTGGAGGGGAATGAGAAGGAGGTCTGTCTAGCTAACAGGAAGGGAAGACTATGCCACAAAGCCAAATTTCCCCCTCTGACAAAAGTTGGATGAAGGTTATTCTTAAAAGAGCATTAAAGGTTATCTCTAGCTTAATCAAAAATGTGCCAATCCAACACTAAACTCATTGCTGAAAATGTCTCCCTTTACTGCTACTAGTTGTCTTAGGGGCTTTCACTCCCCTGTCTCCAAACCAACACCAACATCTTTAGGTCCCTGTACAGGCACACACCAACTTCCTGCCTTAGCCCCCATGGGAACAGAGTAAAATAGGCTATTTAAAAATATCTCAAATTATCTGAGCTCTTCACCCTCAGAAGCGGCATGGGCGGCCGCGAACGTAGGTGTCCCCTTTGCTGATCCCCTTCTCCATATCTCTGCGGTGGTATTCCTTGTTGCCGGGCTCAAGGTTTTGTATATATTTTTTTGCACTTGCCTTGCATTTTTTAACTTGATGTGTCTTGGTATTTTGCTCTTTGCACTTTTTGAGTATCCACAACCTAACAGGTTCTTCACAGTTATATTTTTCTAGCACTTGTCACTTTCATATAGTTCATGAGCTGTATGTATGTTTATTCATTTAGACTTTTTTTCATTGGTTTGATTATTTTTTGTTTAAACAGCATTGTTTGAATCATTGATTGTATGTATTGTATCATATTATTCGTCACATGTAAATAGATTATTTGTTTGTGAACATTTATGTATTTTTTATTGATTGGGGGATATAATAACTTTTAGCATATTTATTTATGCTAGCACTGTCACTTTAGCACGGGATCCTAGATAGGATCATGATGATAGTTAGGATTTTTTATTGTGCCGGCACAATACTTTAATAGTCATTTTCACCCCACCAGCTTTATATTAGGGAGCTTCCCAGGAATTTAGGTCTGCCCAAGGTCAGTACTGGAAGAATCTAGGGGGGACGCATTGTTTTTATTTTGTCGTGTTAAGTGTTGTCTGTATAGGATAATTTTCAATAAAATTATGTGATTTTAGGCATTGAAACGCTTATTCTTGTTGTTGTGATTTTCATGGTGCTCCTGCCAGTAGGGGGAAGAGGGAATCTTGCATTTCCCTGAACCCTAAAGTTTTGTTTTGGCTCAAATTATCTGAGTATATGTAAATACCTATTCCCAGTGAAGCCATTTTCTTTGCTTTAATTTTTGGGAATGGCTGAGCTAGAAGAACATGTTATTGTGCAGCTTTATGAGTTATAAGCAATGACTTCTGTGTTCAAAGACAGCCGTGGGACCACTGTGACTTTCCATGATTAATCATGCTGAGAACACCAAGGAACAGAGTGGCTGTTGGACCACTTAATTGCATTGTCCTAGATGAATGTAATTTAAAGAAGGGCAAATCAGAATTTCTCTACATTATTTCAGATGTGGGGGGACTTTGTTTGTCCTAGTAACAGACATAGCAAAGCAAGTGCCAGAACCGTGGTAGATTCGTCTTGTCATTGTTAAGTTAAACTTAAGGAGGGATCAGAAAATAGGAATGACAATGGGAGAAAATTCAATTTTAAAGGACCTGACATGCTCCATAGCCCAATTTATTTAGGGAGCAAAGGTTGCGGTAGCATGCCATATATCAAATGGAAGAAGAAGAGCCAGCACTCTGAAGATTATTCAAAACACTGTATATATATTGTGATCAAGAAAGAAAACACAGTGCATGTTAACCTAAACTAGACAAAGGTTCCTGCGTGGCCCCAAGATGCCAACTGTAATTGCTTTCCTGACCACAAAGTATATTTGAAAGGTTTTTTCTTCACAACCATTAAACCGGACCTTCACCCTGATTTAATGAAAAGCCCAAACTCTTAAAAAACAATTCCTCAGCATCTAAAATTAATATATTTTACATGTTTAGTCACTAATTTATTATACTTTCCCCCACTGGGCTGCAACTCTGTTCGGGAATTTAGGATACGGGCGCCGCCATCTTGACTCAGAAGCATCACACTTACTGAGGAGAGGAGAGTGGGATAAGGTACAGGGGGCGGGTTATAGCTGTGCTTTGCTCAGACAGAGCAGAGCTGGGGTCAGGGAAAGGTCAGCAGTCCCAGAATGCAGAGCAGCACAGTCACTTCCTGTTTGCAGGCACTTCCTGTTTGCAGGCTGCCTGCAAAAATGGCAGCTTCCATAAGCCGCCATCTTGAATGTTTAAAGGCTTATAAAATGCAGTAGATGCAGGTAGGATGATTTTTAATGTGAGCAATCTGTATGTACAGGGTGTGGGAAACATATAAGATAGACTCTTATTTAGAGTGAAGGTCCGCTTTAAGGTTCCACCAGCTCTGGGGAAAACCTTTGGCAGAGAGCAAGAAATTTTAACTGGTATCACTATAAGCAGATATACGTTTTTATCCAATTGTTATAATTACTAAAGAGAAATTAATGGCTCAGATTTTAGTGTATACTGTAATAGTGGGGTGATTTGTATTTTTAGTTTTTCCTAGACTTGAGGCAAAAGTCTCACCTCTCTGGTGGCAGTTCAAAAAGGGAATCACACTTCTAGCTTGAGGTTTGTGAAATAGGACGTGATTAGTTTTATTCTGCGACAACCCACTGGCCCACACATTATTCAGTTTTTAGAGCTTTGCCGAAATCCCTTTGCTAACGCCATGCTGATATTAGATTCCTTTCATTAAAACGTGACAGCAAAAATAATTTATAGATTATCTGTGATGCAAAGATGCTATATCATATCAAATATATTATTCTATAAAATATCCTCAATTATTTTGTAACCTTGGTAATGTGTACTTTCATGAGCAGAGTCTCCAGCATCCCACAGTGTTTCTATATACTGTTGTACCTATAAAAGTCACTCTAAGAGTCACTCTAATGGGATTAATTTATTATCAGCCCCCAAATTGGGCAGATACTGCACCATGTGTATGTAACCATTTGCCTGTGTCATGATTTCTTAAAGCGGGTAAAAATTTAAAATATTTCAGGCCTGGCTGCTAGCCTACCCTCAGAGCATTCTACATCGTATGCCCCACTGTATGAAACTCCTTGGGGTGCTGATGCTCATACCTGATCCCGGCAGGGCCCACAACGCAATCTTTGCGGGTGCTGCATCCCTGGCTTCTGCGCAGTCGCGGGCATTGGAGCACGCGCACCTGAACAGCGTACCGGGGATGCAGCCAGCCAACTGCACCTCCTCACAACAGAAATTTTGAGAGAGCTAATCATCTCTCTCAAAATTTCAGGGGGCGTGGCTTCGGCAGTGAAAAAGCCTGGTTTTCTTTGAAAAACAGGCACCAGCGAGGCTGCTTAGGTGGGGTGGATGGGGGTCGGAGGTCCACACATCAAGTGATCGACCCAAATATGGGTTATATGCTTTAAACTGTAACAATATTAGTTCTATTGAACTTTCCACAGTTGGAAGCCACACATGGAATGAAATGTATTTTTAAAAACATACTGTCTCCATAACACCGCAGAGGATCAACGGTCAGCTTAGCCTCTGATGATGAACGATATGTATCCCCAACGATAACTTGGGTGACTGGAAGATGATCTTTGTAGGACAAGATGCCATCATCTTTTCTCCTGTGTCACAAAGATAAAATATTTATTAGTTATCCAATTATATAACTAATAGCAGTATTACATTACACTACATTACAACAGAATTCATCTATACATCAGTGGGTTTAAAATCATATCCTCTGGGTGTTATCCAAATGATTTTGAGCCTTTACACATTTTAGAGAGGCTGAGTATTGAGAGACTTTTCAACTCAACAAATCAAACAAACCTACAACCTATTGGGTATTAGGATGGAGCAGTTCTACAAGTGTTATATATGTTTTTTTATTGCCCCTATTCAAAAACATGAAAAATTAGCCACTCCAAACTAGTTACAGTTATGCATACACTGCTGTTTTTATGTATTTGGAAAAACAATTGCAGCTGCGTCTATTTTTAAAGGGATAAACTTGCTGAGAGTTTGTATGCTGCTTTTTGCCAGTGATGGGATGTCTACTGTGTGTTTCCCCAAGCTGGGTATATACACTTTCAATGAAAAAAACTCTCCCCCTGCACCATCACATGTGATTTTCTTACAAAATGTAAATAATTTTATCCACTTCAAGGTTGTTGATTCAACACCATGTGCAAAATTTGAAGTATAAAGGTCAAATAAAGAAAGAAAAACAGAAATGCTTTTTCACACCTAGTGCTGTATTGATCTGTAGGTAGAGAATGAAAGGGAATGTGCACTTTATTGCACCTTTTAATCCAAAGTGCACTTTCAGCATCTGGCGCTGAATCGACTGCATTGTGCGTTTAGTGGAAAGGTCTTTCAAAACTCCAACCGCAGAGGATTCCTTGTCATCATTTGGATATGCCATGCATGCACTCTTGACCTCAATATAAGCTAAAATTATTTCATTCCTTGGGGTGCAGTAGGTCTACCTGGCAATAAAAGATGGCCCGATGCTGACCTATGAATAGACTTCAGACACATTTATTGGAGCTCTGGGGACATCAGATCTAGTCGAACTAAAGCCCAACACTTTTATTTTGAAACTATTGTTATTAAAGAAAATATTAGTAGTTATTCTGAACTTACACATACAGATAATCACGGCTGCTGTGTTAAGAATGTTAATTAACACCTTTATACTGCACTCAAATAAAATTGCAGATGATGAGCAAGTATACAAGTCATTTACACCATAAAAGTTTATAATGATTCACCCTTCCAGCCCCGGAATTACTCAGAATTTCTCAGCAACCTACGCAAACAACGGGGGGAGAAGATGATTTAGTGACCTCACCCAGTTAATCAAATCAAAATGGAACCCTACTATTAATCTTAAAGCCAGAAGCTCATGGACAAATAGGGAAATAGATAAGCAGCAATTAGATCAAAAGGGAAGTTGTTTAATAGAATTGGGAGAGGACGTGACCTCAGTGGGATGAGAGTGATACATAAATATGAAAGAACATAAAAAACACCATGGAGCCTTATTTAGGAAGCGTCAGTACGCATCAGTACGCAGCTAACTAAAAAGAGTAAACCTATCTAACCTTGGAACCTTAAAGTGATAGAACAGGTCATAGTGTTGGGCTATGTTTGACACTTTCCTAAACTGCTTTCCATTTTTAAATTAAAGCAGAAATTGCCCAGATATCAGTTTACAGTTTTACCTCATAAACTCTTTTCTGAAGCATGTGGGCGTGGTTCTTGGAGCTGGCTTTGGTCCAGGGTGGGTAGCTGTTGCTGCTGGGAGCAAGAGGGCTTACTAGGAGGAGGATGGGCTGGGAGGAGGGAAGGGCTAGCTGGGATAGAATAGTAGCTTTGAGAGCTCTATCCAAGATATTAATAGAGAGGGGGCGTGGTCTGGACTAGCTCCTTAAGCTAGTATTGGTGGCCCACATTGGCAGGGTGGCGCTGGAGGGGCAGATGAGGAAGTATATTTCCTCAATCATGCCACTAGCTAGCGTCCCATTTACACTAGCACCAATAAAGATGTTGCACCGCATGCTCTAGTTGAAGTAGCGCCAGATGGAACCTGGCATTGTAGGTCACGGTCTCATAGAGCACAATGGGAAGAAGTGGACTGAAGTGTTTAATGATTAAAATTAATATTAAAGACATTTATTTGGACTGAACTTGTATTAGGGACTTGTTATGAAGGAAAATTGATTATAATGGCTTCTTTTGCCAAATAATGTGTAAATTGCACAACAATCAAAACTAAATTTGCAAATTCCGCACCACAATATAAATATAAAGCAGTAATTAAATTCAATACCTGTGGCTGTGCAGTGATGGGAGACTATCTCTGTCCTAAATTAAAGTCCTAATATTGAAGTGGTCAATCCAGCAGTTCACCCAAAATAGCTCCAAACCACCACACCCCCTCCACGGCAATCAATACATCAACCAAATATATATCATGAATTCATAGATTATTTATTGACAAATACCCATAAAAATCACATAACAATTAAAAAACATATAACACTAGACCGCACATTCCCAGGGGCATCCCAATTACACCCATAATCCCATCTGTAAACATTATATTTCAATAAAGTGCCAGTACTACAAACAATCCATAAAGTGCATTAGTGCTGAAATTTGTGCAAACCCAATACAATTAATGTTAAATGTGGCAAGAGAAGAACAGATTCAAGTGTCAGAATACAACAATTAATGAAAATCATAAACAAACACATCACCTGAGTATATAACTCTGAGTGTCCCCCAAGAATGCCAAGGTCGAGTGACGATCCCCCCAACGCGTTTCGTAGCCCCCCGCTCACAGGCCACTTTATCAAGTGCACAACAACTAATACACAGCTAAACACACTGTAAATTTTGCTCCCTTTGTCCCCAGCACTGACTTCTTGTAACTGTAATGATGAAACGCTGACCAGCGATGGAAAAATACAATGTCAAAGATTTTATGAAGGAAAAAATCATGAATATGCCGTGGAATGGCGGCGAAATGGCAGTACAAAGTGGCACTCACAAGGCACTAGTATAATTTGCAGGCTGGTCCAACAGGTGCTGACATAGGCTGGCCAATATCTAGTGCAACAATCAAAGCTAACCTGTTAGTGTTCTGCACAGCCACTGCTAGCTCCAATGTAGACCACAGCACAGCGCCTGATAAGACAAAAGTGCCAGTGCTCTGAAACTGGTGCTATAGCCACAAGAAAGATGGCGCACATCTTAAATAAGGCCCATAGTTTCCTAATCCCCAATGTCTTTATATGCTGTAGACTCTTTTCTGCTCAAAGGATACCATGATTCACAAAACCTTGTCATTCTGTAATTTGGTTCACTGTGTAACGTTTCTTTCATTTCCTCAATGGAGCTCATTGAATCTATCTCCCAATGTTGACTTGGGCTTCCAGTGCCTTAGAGGTATCAGTTTGGCTGCATTTCGTAGATGCATGCTAAGCCAATTCTAAATTTCTTGACTGATTCTATGGAGTAGTGTCCTTTCCTGGGATTTCAGTTGCCTAATGAATTTCAGACCACATGAGCACTGGTGGCTAATTGTGGGACCTTTTTACCCATGGAACGAGGAACAGGTAAGAATATCTGGACCTACAGAAGTGTTTGCATCAGCAACTGGGATGCCTCCACCTCCAAACACCCTTTTTGGCTAAAACAGTATTGGTCCTCTATAATTGACTGTGAGAGGCCAGGCTCACACTGACTAGAAGGCATTGTTGGTAATATAAATTCTGTCAGGGGGACAGGGGCCATACTGTATCTGAAAACACACAAGTAATAGAAGATTCTTCCTCTGTACTATCACTAAATGTTCAGGTATAAGTCCACATACTGAAAGCTGCTAAAACACTGCACACACACGCACAGTACTTAAAGGAAACGTACAATCTATAGTTACACTTAGAGAGATTAAAATAATATCCCTGCATTTCAAGAACAAGAGCAAAGCTAACATCAAGATATTATTTTATTTAGAAATGGTTTGTTTATTCATTTGTTCTACTTCATGGAGGATGATGAAGAAATAAACAGTTGCCTTAATAACTACCGGCTTTTAAAGATCAGAGGGTTATATTAAGCACTTGTGTGTAACTAAATGTGCATGCGCAAACAGCTGCATAAGGGTTTTACTTAGCAAATGACTCAAACATCCATTTTACAGCATTTTAAATGCCTTCCTGTTCATCAGAAATAATTATTTACGGCTTAATGCCTGAGAAATTGTAGGCACATTTGCGTTAATGGCTAAACTGTAAGGTAATTAACTGTGGTGTTTCATTACACAAAATAGGCTGCCATAAAGCACAGACAAAATACATATACTTGTCACGCCGCTTCCTCCAGCTTGTAAACAGCGGCATATGTCGGTTGCTGTTATTTTTATTCCAATTAGACTATTTTTTTTTATATCATAAGCCTCGTGGTGCAGATGGATGACCTTGCTAAAAAGTAGCTGAAAGTCACTCAGCTGTCAAGATTTACTTGTAGCAAGAACAACCAATTTTAATTCATACGAGGTAAGGCAGATGTTCGACACCAGAGCTTCATTTTTCTTTAGACGTGGCTGATAAAATGTTTATCACCGTAGGAATCCACACTGGATATCTGAAGGGTGCGTCATTTATAATGGGAAAATCACTACTTTTTATTCTTTCTTTCATGCAATGTGTCATCTGTAATGTGAATTGCCAGCTGACAGTTCCGAGCAAATGCAAATATTCCACTGAGAAGGTGAATTTACAATGATAGTTACAGTGGAAGATAATGCAAATGTTTAGATACAGGGGTGCATAAGGGACCAAAGGAGTCATGGGAAACTGTCGTAACTTCTCCCCCTACTTATTCAAATGAAGACGAAAAAAAAACTTTATTCAGTTTTTGCTTATATAGGCATCTGTCCTTTTTATCAGGTCCTTCTAACACTTCCACCTATAGCATTACTTTAATTTGGTCAAAGATTAAACACCAAATGGTTGTGCCATTCTTTTTCTATCTGACCATGATTTTTTCAGAATAGATGAATGGTGGCAGCCAATCAGATGGCCAGATTTTGTTGGGGGAATGAGGAGCAAGTAAGGATACCAGGCCCTGCTGGGCTCTTATGCACAGGGAGGCACAAGCATTCAGGAAGCCCCTCCATGCACAGAATAACAACCGTTTGGTTGGATAACAAATCAGCCTGAAAGCAAGGTGTGTAATAGCTGCAAGGTCAACAACTAATTCATTGATGTCAGTACAGAAGCCATTGAAAGGCATTGAAGATTTCAAGATAGAACGATGCACCAGTGCACCGAGTGGAGTAGGTGATAACTAGCTTTCCTTATCAGTACGCAGCTAACTAAAAAGAGGAAACCTTTCTAACCTTGGAACCTTAAAGTGATAGAACAGGCAAAGCCAGTTGTTGGGCCATTGTGTCGGGCTACGTTTTGCACATTCCTAAACTGCTTTCCCATTTCAAATTGAAGGAGAAATTGCCGAGATATCAAGGTTTTAAGGGGCCAAACCAAATTGGCAAGGGTCATAAGAAATGGGCACAACTCCACAATTACCATAAAACAAAAATATTTTATTAAGTGTTACACTATAGCAAAAATAAAAACATACATACAACACAAAGACACTGTTAAAATCAATTTATCCACTATTCCTGTGATGCTAAAATACTTAGGCCCTTATTTAACAAGGGATAGCGCCAGGTAGCGAATGGTGAGCGAACAGTAATGACGCTCACCGCCACGAGAACGCCGGCTCCCCTCCGCAATCACACATTTATCAAGCCGATCCTGCTTAGCGACTGACAGAGCGCCAGATAGCGAATCATTCATCATTATTCCAGCCTCACCCTACAGCGCCAGCGAGCGACCTTGAACAGCGACAGGTATGACCTCTCGCTACCTGGCGCTCTCCAATGCATTTCAATGGAGCAATCTTTAAATATTCATAATTAATTGCTATTATTTTTTTTTATTTATTTTTTTTTAAATGTCAAAAATTCTGTGACCACTTCTGCAATGTTAGATCATTTTTTTAAGGTAAAAAAAAAATATTATATATTATATATTAATGTATTCATATTACAAAATGTTTTGAAAAACATTTTTTTTTTTTATACTAAAAATATGGTTGTTTGGGGGTTAAAAAACTACTTTTAACCCATCGCCGCCAGCGCTCTGGGGTTTAAACAAGCATTTCACAGCGCGAGAATTTTTGGAGCGTGATTTGTTAATGAATATGCTGGGAGCCGTTCGCTGTCATGCGCTCCCATACAGCGCGGAACCTGTCAAACAGCGACTCCTAACCCAGTATTCAACATTACCGCACACCGACTGAGTCGCTGTCAACAGCCGAACAACGGCCAAGCACAGCGAATACTAGTGGGCGCTGTGAAAATAACGCTATTGTCGCTCATCTGTCGCTACCTGGCGCTATTAATGAATCGGCCTATAGAAGACCACAAGATATCAAAAAGTACAAATAGAGATCAGTATTAAATAGCTCCACAAATAGCCCAAGAAAAAAAAAAATATATATTTTAAGTATATAAGTATAAAAAGGTAATTACTACAAATAATTAATCAAAACCATAAACCTGTGCAATCAATCAAATCTAAAGTGCAAATGCTAGATAAGGAGGCTATATTCACTAAATAAAGCAAATAAAATATTGTTTTATCATAATTGTGGAGTTGTGCCCCTTTCTTATGACCCTTGTCAATTTGGTTTGGCCCATGTTCTAGTAGCTTGACAGGTCGGGCAGCACGCTCAGTTATCAATATTAAAGTAATATCAAGGTTTTACCTTAGGATTTTTTTTCTGAAGCATGTGGGTGTGGTTCTTGGAGCTGGCTTTGGTCCAGGGTGGGTAGCTGTTGCTGTTGGGAGCGAGAGGGCTTGCTAAGAGGAGGATGGGTGCGGAGGAGGGAGGGGTTAGCAGAGCTTGAATGGTAGCTTTGACACATTGGTAAGCAAAATAAAAAAAATTGACATTTGGTGACATCTAGGTCCTGCGTTTACATTATTGACAAGTCACAGCACAACTTCTGTACCAGAAATGTGTGTCATATTAATTGTAAGCATAAAACACTGCATTGCAATTGTGGCAATTGAGCTCTATGGGATCTTGACCTACAGAACTACATTACAACTGGCTCTGCTCTAACCAGAGTGCCCGGTTCTGCGTCCTTTTTGGAATACTCTAGCTGCCGGCTGCACTGGTGCTGTTTCTGTTTCTTAAATCGCAAGCTGAGTGCCGCCTAGGCAAAAAAGTGGTGCTGTGTGGAGCTGACCCTTCATAATTAAAGCTCAAAATGTGAATACAATAATACATATTTTCAGAAGCACTTCCTGTTTGCAGGCTGCCTGCAAATGCATGAGCGGACATCTTGTTTTCAAAATTTACCATAGCAAGAGTTAGAAAAAGGTAAATGAATTTTTATGTACAGCAATCTAAATTACCCCGGGGAGGGATGCATATGAGCACTGTATGTTGTGTTGGTCTAAGGTTTGGTTTAAGGCATTTTTGACTGTTGGTCCGCTTTAAGTAAAGTTTGCTAAACCAGGGCCCAGATATGTTGCTGTATTTTTATGAGGTATATCGTTATGCCGCCAAGTTCACCAAATATACATAGTGGGCAAAGACTTGCCATCTCTGTTGAAGCATGACAGAGCAGTTGACTAGGCCCACTAATCCTCTAAACAAACTAATTTGGAATAAAAAAATGAAAAAAATATCCAAAAAATTAAAGTTTAATTGGCCACATAAATAAAAAAACAAAGGGGTCATCTTTTGTCCACCACAGCTGATCGATCCAACTCCGGCACTCAGTAGTTTACCTGCTGGATCCAATAGTGCTCCACCTAGACCTGTGCCTATATCGGGCTTACACCTCCCCTCCATGAGTTACAATAAAGCTGCCATGTCATCCTCATTGATTCTAATAAAGAGAATGTCCTGACACTCTGCCTCCATTGCAGTGAATGGAGAGGCTGTGGCAGCATCAATGTGATTGATGCCAAGGGGTCTGAGCTCGACACATAGGTCCTGGTGACTGGAGTTCAGCCCTGGATGTTGTGTCATTCATTCCAGATGCGGGGGACAAAAGGCGAGGGTCCTAGCTTTTGTTTCTTTTATGTAGGTGTTTAATTATTTAAAAAAAAATATATTAAAACATCGACAAAAAAGGAAATAAAAAATATCTAAAGTTTGGGATTGTGATTCTAAAATGTTAGAAAATTCTGATTGCATTTGGTTCTTTTGAAAGCAAAACACCTCTAATAATTACACTGAGTCGTTTAAAGTGGATACAACCCTGGAATCCCCTTTCCCCCCAGGGTTTTCACTTCACTTCCCTGGGGTATCCTCATCCAGGATTCCCGCTGTGTGGAAGCCCCTGGTTAATCTAATACTTACCTCAATTAATGGATCCCACGGCATATGCCGCTGGGGTTTCAGCGTGGACTGCAACAGTGGCTCCCTAGCAACAAGAAGATCACAGATCATCGGAACAGGAGGTAGTCCCCACCCAGCAGGCCTTCTGAGAGGATGCCGCTGGGTGGGGAACAGATGAAGGAAGAAAAGTTTTTATACGGGGAGGCTGATTCATTAATAGCGACAGATAGCGACAGATAGCGACTGTTGAGCGACTGTAGCGGCATTTTGACAGCGACCGCTAATAGTCGCTGTGCTTGGCCATTGTTCGGTGGATGATAGCGACTCAGTCGGTGTGCCGTAATGTTGAATACAAGATGCTGAGTCGCTATTTGACAGGTTCGCTGTTTTATGGGAGCGCATGATAGCGATTGGACATAGCGACCGGCACCCACCATATTCATTAAAAAATCTGCCTTAAAAATTTCTAGCGCTGTGAAATGCATGTTTAAATCCCAGAGCGCAGTAGGCGATGTGTTAAAAGTAGTTTTTTAACTCCCTAACCACCCCCCAAAAAAAATGGAATGATTTTGAAATAATATTCAAACCTGAATAGTTTAAAATCAGACCTGTAATATCAATTCTTCCAAAAAAAACAAAAACATTTTTTAAAAATCCTTCCTTTTTTAAAAAAAGGAAGAAGTGTTCACAGATTTTTTTTTTTTTAAATAAAAAAAAAATATATATATATTAAAAAATAATTATTAATTAAAATACATTCTGCCATTGAAATGCATTGGAGAGCGCCAGGTAGCGAGAGGTCATACCTGTCGCTGTTCAAGGATGTTCGCTGGCGCTGTGGGATGAGGCTGGGATAATGATGAATGAGTTGCTAGGTGGCGCTATCTCAGTCGCTAAGCAGTATCGGCTTGATAAATGTGTGATTGTGGAGGGGAGCCGGCGTTCTAGTTGCGGTACCTGGCTTTACTGGCCGGCTCCCCAGTCGCTATCTGTCGCTATTCCTTGATAAATAAGGCCCTTATTTTAAAATTGTATTTTCCCCTTATTTACCTTTTTGTGAACTGGTAATAGGTCCAAGGGACCCCTTATAGCAGTTCACAATGTGGTGGCCGTGGTTATTGTTACGGGCCGGAGGGCTTCCAAGCTGGATTGTCCCTTCTCTGGCTCATCCCTTTTGAGCATTCCCTACTAATGTACTATCTGCAGTGCACACCTAGATCTGGGAGCTTGAATTGCTCAAATCAGACCAGCTAAGCCTGTGTGATCGAGTCAGGCAGGTCAGTGAATGTTGTTTTTTAATGAGCCTTTTCATTTATTCAAATCCTGCCTAAAAAAAAATGAAGTTGAGCATTAATATTTATCATTTTACTAACCATTGCCTCTGGTCGGCATCACAGTTACAGAAGAATCTGGTGTCAGTGCAGTTCCTGTTAATTCCACATGAACACTTCTGAATGCCAGGACTAGAATCTCCCCAGTAGTAATGCTTTTCATTACCATTTCCAACCCACCACGAGTATGGGTTTCCATCTGTAATACAAAAAAGAAAGAACAAACAAAATTAACAATTATTTCACACATTAGTAACAAGTTTAATGACACAAAAAATCTGCATATTGAAGGGACTATTTAGGCAAAGGGTTAAATTCATGTGGTTAATCTTTACATGATGCCCCTAAATGTTGTCCTTGTGCATCTGCCTGGGTAATGCTGTGGCAGGGGATAAAAAGCTTTCTTTCTAACCGTATCCTCAGCATCCCCAGATTCCTTAGAGATTGTTTTGGGACATTGACATTGCCTCTGCAAAAGAGAGCAAGCCCCCCCCCTCACCCTCCCAGATAAATCACTGTGCGCAGAGTCAATCTACTGTAACTCCTAACAGGCTATGGCCCTTATTTTAGAAGGGATAGCGTCAGGTAGCGCCTGGTTAATGAGAGGTAGCGACTGATAGCGACTGGTGAACGCCGGACACGGCACGCAATTACACATTTATCATGCAGAATCTGTTGAGCGACTGGAATAGCGCCATGTAGCGTCTGATTCATCATTTTTACAGCCTCAGCGAACAGCGCCAGCGTTCAGCCTTGCACAGCGCCAGGTATGACCTCTCACTACCTGACGCTCTCCCATACATTTCAATGAACGATCCTTTTCTTCTCTTTAAACGGTTTTTTTTCCCCCCAAAAAATCACAAATAATTCTTTGACCTCTGGCATTGAAAAAGCAGTTTTTTCATAATTTTTTCATTTTTTATATATTTCCTCAGAAATGACATTACAGGTCTGGCATTAAAGTGTTCATGTTACAATGTTGTTACAATGTTATTCCATATGTTTTCGCTTTGTTACTGGCGGATACATGTTCAAAAACAGCCTTTAATCACACAGCCTCCGACGCTCTGGGCTTCAAACAACTATTTTTCAGCGCCAGAGATTTTTGCAGCTGTTTTTTTGCTGAATATGGTGTGAGTCGGTCGCTATGAGCAGTCGCTAACATGCGCTCCCATACAGCGCTGTACTGGTCAAATAGCGACTCCTCACAATGTATTCACCATTACTGAACAGCGACTGAGTCGCTATAAAGTAGCGACTCACGGCCGAGCACTGCGACTACTAGCGGGCGCTCTGAAAATGCCTGCTACAGACGCTCATCTGTCGCTACCTGACGCTTATGATGAATCAGCCTGCCCGTCAGCAGAGCTAAAGGCACCAGTGATCAATGGGAGGAGGGCCAGGGACACTGGTGGGGGGCTGAGAATGCAGTCAGGATGTAAGTGAAACTAAAATGCTTTTTATCTTCTGCCGCAACATGAGCCAGGCAAAAACACATGAACAACAGTTACAGGCATTAGGTAAAGATTAACCACATGAATGTAATACTTTGCCTGGACAGTCCCTTTAAAGCCCCCCACACGTTCAGTAATATATCAATTATTAAGATGGGTTTTCATTTTTTTATTTATTTTGCGGTTTTGACAAATTCTTCCAATAGTAGTCAATGTTTGGCCTAACCACTAGAGGTAGCACTAGCCAAGATAATCATAAGCAACAAAAAACAATATTTTCTTAGTAGCACAGCACATTGTTTAAGTGTTCATAATCAAAACCATTGTTATTTCTTTGCTTACATTTCATGATTGGTTCATTCAATTGTTCATGTTGATTGGTGATTGTGTAATCAGTGAACAACTCAAGTAGAATGGCAGCTGCTAATACCAAGTGGGCCATAACCATGCTAGATAGACAGGAGAGGATTCCTTTTCTAATTGTATTTACTATTAATACAGTTAGACCATAGTAATAAAACAAACTAGGTATCACATCTCTAATCTGTTTTATTTGAAGTCCCCGTCTAATCATAGCAAAGTCTATACTCACCTTTTATCCCCTGCAGCTTCTCTGCCTTCTTACTTGCTGAAGGTAGAGATCGAGCAATTCTCCTACTCTGGTGGCGGCAAGGCGGCAACCATCCGGCTTGCTTCATGCAATGTAGGAGCCAAACCCACATTGGCCCATCCTTTAATTGCAATGAATGTATTAGGCATGTGGGGACAGAAACAAAGCCCCAAGGATGCCTCCCTGAGAGGCTGATACACATGGAGGCAGAATAGCTGGATCTCTGCCCTTGGTAAATATGCAGATGCTGGTGCTGGATGGAGGAATTGCATGACACATTGCACCACGAACAAAGGAACTGCAGGGGAACAAAGGCGAGCATTGGATTTCTATATTACTTTAACGCAGACAGACGCTTTAAGAACTTCGAGCCCAAATAATATCCATGAGTGCTAGACATTAATATACCTCACCAATAAAATTTCTCTTTTTATTTTGCAGTAGCTCCAGCAAAATAAATTGCAGATCATCCTTCCTTAAAGGAGCAGTATCGCGAAATTTGCATTAAAATAGATAAATAATTAAATAGCCACACAATAGCTTCTAACATGTGTATAAATAATGTGGCGATAGAAAAAGGAAAAAATATCTGCCTTACTTTTAAATTGTATAATTACAATGGCTCAGTCCATCAGTTGCTGAATAGGGGGATCTGCTGGGTTGTATTTAGTGAACTGCTTCATTTAGCCCACTGGTCTCCTAGCAACACTTTACCTCAGAGGCTGACACTGTAATCAGTGGTAACGGCTGTGTGTGTGTGAGCTGCTGCTTTTGTTATGAGACCAGGTGACTCAAATGTGTAAAATCTATACAAAAATTAAACTGACTGAAAATAACTGAAATTCTTCTTTGAATAACTGTGCAGGAAAATCTAAAGGTATTAAAGTGGAACAAAACCCTGAGTGGCCGACCCTGAAGTCTATAAGACCCGGCCATTGACCTTCCCCCTTGGGCATTCTAAATCGGGATGCCCCACTGTGTGAAACGACCCCTGGATAACCACAGATCCCCCCATTTTTCTGGCGCACTCACGCAGATAGTCATTTAGACAGGCCGGGCGGCCAGGAAAGTTACTGCTCAGGCTCCCCATCTGCATGCAAACAGCGCTGATTGGATGAGAGCCCGCGCATGCGCTGTGGGACAGGGAAAGATACGTTTTCACAGGCGAACTTGGGGATTTCACATCCCCAAGTCGGGATGCCCCTAGGGGCACAAAACAAAACTCCAGATAGTGAAAATCCTGGGTTGGGCTTTGCTCAAAACACACAAAGCTGAAAGAAAGATCATATGGAAAAATGAAAAATATGAATATGAAAGAGAAAATGGTAAACTGAAAAATTCTGCAGCAGAGCCAACATGAAGGGAAAACTGTCAAAATCAGCTAAATGACTTCTAGAGCTTTTCTCTCTGTTTTAGATATATAAGTTCTGGCCAGGCAATGTTGCAATGTTGTTATCTTATGCTGGACGGCTGCCAGCACTGAACAGCTGATACTTTGATACATTGTTTCCCCCCTCTCCTCAGCATGGAACAGGCCAGAGTGTCGGGCCCCGAAACTCAGAAGACATAAACATGAGCTATTAGTCTCCAGCTGCTCAACACAGACATCATTTTTTCTAAATTTGTAATTCTTACTCCAACACTTACCTACATTCAAAGTACCATTTAAATATAAGTCACCACGAAAAATTCGCGATACTGCTCCTTTAAACCAAAAGTTATTGTCGATAGATCTTTTGCTATTTAATTTCTTATTCACAGACCAGCCACATATATGGCTACTGTCCAGTTTGATTGGTCTCTGCCTCCAGGATATTAAGGGCAGAAGGTGGGCCAGCTATTATACTGAAGCTGTCTGTCAGGGTTTCGTGAACCAGATGGTTGAGAGGAGCAACATGAAAGGTCGGTGACAGATTCAGTCACTGAAAGACTTGGCAGTCTGGAATCAGCTTTTTTAACCTTAGCGTATTATTGTACGTTCCAGTTACATATCATTTACATTTTTACTGCTAGCTAGGGAAATCTGGAAATAAACTTTTTAGAAAGATGTCAAATTTAAGCTTTTAGCAGAATAAAACTGCACACGTAGCAAAGTAACATCTTATTTTTTTTATCAATATTTTACTGCAACATAATATCAGATTGAGACAGTTCAGAATATGTATCTGAATGCCTTTATTGAACACAACTATTAAACAAAACATACAGCATGCAGTTCTATTGCAAGGTTCCTAAAGTAAAATATAGAAATAATGTTTAAGCATTTCTTTTACCCCAAAATCAATAAATCTACATTTGATTTATAAACAATTCCTGGGATAGCTAACAAGAGTACAAACCTATGACCCTGCCCCCAGGGGTATAATCAGAGGTGGGATAGAGCTAATTCTCCCCAGTTCTGTAGAATTGTAGCTGGTTCTCAAAATCCAGAAGTGGTGCCACAGAACCTGTTCTTCACTAGGGATGAGCGAACCGGTTCGGACGAATCGGAATTCGCTCCGAATTTCAGGGAAAATTCGATTCGGCAGGAACCCGAATTTTTTTGGGTTCGTGCCGATCGATTTTTCCCTGAAATAAAAAAAAGAAAATGCCGGCATGGTGGGAGCGGGCAGGCCGGCTGCGCTGTCAGCGGGCGGCAGAAGCCGGCCCGCTGACAGCGCAGCCAGCCTGCCCGCTCCCACCATGCCGGCATTTTTTTAAAAAGCAAACACTTACCTGCATGGTGGGAGCGGGCAGGCCGGCGCCGCTCTCAGCTGTCATCAGAGGACGCGTCATCAGAGGGCGCCTGAGAGCGGCGCCGGCCTCCACGCTCCGACCATGCAGGTAAGTGTTTGCTTTTTAAAATAATGCCGGCATGGTGGGAGCGGACAGGCCGGCTTCCGCCGCCCGCTGACAGCGTAGCCGGCCTGCCCGCTCCCACCATGCCGGCATTTTTTTTTTCAGATGAGCGATTCGTGAAAGTTCGATTAGGGCGAACCCGAATTTCTTGGGGAAATTCGGCGAATCGCCCGAATCGAACTTTCAAGAAGTTCGCTCATCTCTATTCTTCACCTATGGGCTAATTAAAGTGGCCCAAAACCCAGGATTTTGGCTATCCTGGGTTTTGGTCCTTTCCCCCGGGGTACCCCGCTGTGTGAAACCCCCCAGATCACCGATGCCAACTCACCTCTTCCCGGTCCTACGTTGCATGCGCGGCCGCTCATCCAATCAGTATGCGTAGCCGCTGACGTCCCATCGCCTAAGCGCTCGTCTAAGTACAGCGGCTCCGAGCAGCCTGGTGGCCGCATCCTCGCTTTCCTATAACAGGGAGCATGCCCGCACCAGCTATTCACAAATGTGGGGATGTGGCCGCGGGCCATTGAACTGGGAAACAAGGTAAGTGTATGGGGCGCCCTGGGGCATCCCGGTTGTAGATGCCCCGGGGGGAGGGAATAGATCGGCCCAGAAATCTTATAGATTCCCAGGCTGGTTGGCGTGGGTTTTGGTCCACTTTAAATGTGGAATAACAAGAAAACTGTACATCAGCTGTTGTGGGGTATTTTTAACTGAATCATAGCATGGCCCCTGTCCTTGGTCGGGTTTGGTGTTCATTCATCCCTTATTTGTTTTCCATCAGAATCCCATAAACACATGTGTGTAGAGGGGGAGAGGATGCAATGGCATAAGTGCAGAGGAACAGGTAAGCATATTACATATTACCAGCTATTCAGCTACCGAGTCACATGACCATAACAGGGGAGAGGAGACACCCCAGCTGTGGACTGCATTTAACTCTTTGAACCCTCTTCCCTATGCACACACATACTATTTGCATGGCTGGGGCAATAAGAACCACCAGGAACAGGACTTTTTTTGCATTAAATCAGCAACACCAATGTCTACTGCAAGTCGCCATAGGGTTGCTTAATGGTAAATATGGTCCTGCAGCCAGTGTATGTTTCATAATTAACACCATAAATTCCCCTCCAAAAGCAAAACATTGTATGACTCTGACAAATGTAGTTACACTATAGCGTTTCCTCATTTACAGATGCAGCATTATTGACTGTTAACTGAAAATCACATATAAATATTCAGACATCACAGAAAGCTGGTAAGTCAGCTGTGAGATGTTTACATTTTATAAGCAGGCTACAATGTATCACAGCACATGTATCTCTTGATACATTTGTCCTGCTTTTTTGTGAGTTGCATGTATGTGTCTTTGGCATTCTGAGTGCTGCTTTTCTATTAGTTCTGTGCTTAGACCCCTCAACATTTTTAGTCATGCTGCATCAGTTCTGTATTTGTGCCTTCAGTTTATAAGCTTCTGTCTACCTCCTCTTTTATTTGCCTTAGCCTTATGATCGGAGGCCTAAAGAATCACCAGCATCTGAAGCTCAGCGTAAGAAGCAGCAGCAGAGGTTTATATCTTATCTGGCTCCATTAGGCAATACAGACATATTGCAAAACATATCTTTGATTGGGTAGCACATATCCTGTAATCCTCTAGCCCATTTTATTTTTTGAAAAGGCAATTGCCAGACCAAAAGATGTGCTTGATCGGTGTATTTATACCAGGGATTATGGGTCTTCAGCTCTTCATAGAGTTACTGTTTGTAAGCCTTGGGTAGGCCTTTAAGCCTGTATTTCAATTGTAGTTTTCTTTAGAATTCCCTGCAGTCTGGTGTAGTGGATGGTACTACTATTTTGTAATCATACTAAAGTCTAAGTAACTCTATACAACTTTTATGGCCTTAATATATATATATATATATATATATATATATAACAGATAATGGCTGTATTGTTATTATAGTTTATTATTATTACTATCCTTTAATATTATATAATATATTAATGCACCAACATATTACAGAGTTCTGTACATTAGGGAACTGATTTACTAAGGATGACACACTGTGGCAGAGGGATTGCCATAGTAGGCACAGTGCCTGGGTTTTCCTGGGCAGGAAGGAGTTGAAAAAAGGCGTACAGTTTTGCACTGACATGGATGTTATAGTGCGATTATTATTATTATTGATTCATAAAGCACCATTATCTGCCATGGCACTTCAAAATGTAGAAAGAAACTGTGTAAAACTTGCAATACATGAGTGTTGTCAGTCAATGGCCTTGATTCACAAAGGGTTGAAAAAAAACTCTTATGGTAGTAATAAATTCAATTCATGAGAAAAAAGCCTGAGAATGTCACTGTTAGGGAATCACCAGTTAGGAGGACAATTAAAGTCAATGGCAATTTTTACTACAGGTAAAAAAGGGGTAAAAAGTTGAATACTTACTCCAGGAGTAAAAAAGTGCCATTGACTGTCATTGTCTTCCTATCTGGTGATTCACTAACAGTGACAATCTCAGGCTTTTTTCTCATTAATTGATTTTTTTACAACCATAAGAGTTTTTTTCAACTCTTAGAGGCCGATTCATTAATAGCGGCAGGTAGCGACAGTTGAGCGACTGTAGCAGTATTTTCACAGCGCCCGCTAGTAGTCGCTGTGCTTGGCCATTGTTCGGTATATACCACATTTATACCATTTATACCACATAGTATAGTGGTATTGTATCATAATAAATATACCATACATTATCCTTTGATGAGATCACAAGATTGTAGATGTGGGTTTCTAGAGTCATTTCTACTGGTGAGCCCAAGGTACTCATATCTGACACTGGGTTTCTCATAGTAAATTATGTTACACTGGAAGGTAGGCAAGGAGGGGCAAACAGTGGAGGACAGTGGGGTGAAGGATACGCTTGGCATGGTATTGGCAAATAGCCCAACTTACTTGCAGAGCAGTGGATTACACAGAACTGTATTTGAGTACATAGGAGCTGAATAAGCAGTGAAGGGGTTGGGGGTAATACAACAATGAGTCTGATCTCAGTTGTGCCCAGTAATTCATGGCAACATTGGCAGGAGGGCATCACATGGTACAGAGGAAAGTGATTCCTTAATCCAAACCAACAGCCTTGCACAGTTGAAATTGAAACTCCAGAAAACTCGGCCTATTTGAATCCATGATCCTTAATCATTGCCAGCACTTACATTTGCTCCTGCATCCACTTAAAGCGGACCTTCATTCTGAATAAGAGTCTATCTTATATGTTTCCCACACCCTGTACATACAGATTGTCCACATTAAAAATCATCCCACCTACATCTACTGCATGCTATGAGCCTTTAAACATCCAAGATGGCGGCTTATGGAACATCAGGCAGCCTGCAAACAGGAAGTGCCTTCTGACTGTGCTGCTCTGCATTCTGGGACTGCTGACCGTTACCTGACCCCAGCTCTGCTCTGTCTGAGCAAAGCACAGCTATAACCCGCCCCCCTGTACCTTATCCCACTCTCCTCTCCTCAGTAAGTGTGATGCATCTGAGTCAAGATGGCAGCGCCCGCATCCTAAATTCCTGAACAGAGTTGCAGCCCAGTGGGGGAAAGAATAATAAGTTAGTGAATAAAAATGTAAAATATATTAATTTTAGATGCTGGGGAACCGTTTTTTAAGAGTTTGGGCTTTTCATTAAATCACGCTGAAGGTCCGGTTTAATGCTAAAATACCACCTCAATGATTTTCTTCTAGTCACAGCCATCTTGGAGGCTGGAGGCTTCCTTTCCCATCCCAGCAGTGCTGCTGTTTGG